>VZTM01011317.1:13829-67355 GCA_013400555.1 Jacana jacana
TCTCCCTCTCCTTCTTTCTCTCCTTCTTTCTCTCTTTCTTTTCTGGCAGGAGGAAACTACCTCTAGTGTTATTAACTTATTTGAATGGGATCTTGCAAAATGTCTACTGAAAGGCAATGTTCCCAGGATTGGGATAGTTAAAGTGGATTTTGATGAGAGGTAAATGAAGGAATATGTATGCATATACATAGGAATACATCTCTCCCACACCTGAGATATTTTCCTCTATTAGTTATGGGTGAGATGTCTTTTCTGCCTGACATTGCTGTCACTTCAGAACATTTTTGGGCAATGGGTCTGTGAGGCATACGGTTAAAAAAAAAAAAAGCCTTTTACAGCTAAATTAAGTGTTGGCATCTCTCACAGGACTTTATCACATTTTTTTTCTCCTTAAATCTCCTACTCCTGGATTTATGTAATTAAATGACAATCTCAGCTCTTGTGAAAAATAAAAAATATGGTTTCTATACATCATGATTCTAGAAGGATGCTTTAAAAAGTGATTTGAAGGTACCCTGGAAGTGCAGCAACCAACAGAGAAATAAAATGAAAACCACATTTATTATTAGGAAAAATCTTGAAACTTTTAACCGTACTTGTCATTTTTAAAGCTGACTTATGATTTAGATTAGACATTAAGAACAGCTTTCTAACTTTCAGTTGGAAAGCACAAGAATAGATTGCCTGGAGTGGCAGTGGGAGGATTTTGAAAATAGATTGGACAAATGTCTGCCGGGAACGGTTCAGCGCCAGCTGATCCAGCCCGGTGCGATGGGACACACGAGTGACCTCTAATCCTTCCCGGCTGCAGCACGTCGTGCTCCCGGAGAGCTGGCAGCGCTCCCCCTCCGCCGGAGCCCAGCCGGGGTGTGCCGAGGCGCGGTGGCCGGCAGGCACAGACGGACAGACCGCTGTCCTTCCGCGGGACACACGCGGCTGCGGGGAGCACCGGCGCTGACGGGAGGGCTGTCATGGCTGGGATTCGCGCTCCCCCCTCCCCGCCCCCCCCGCCCTTTCCGCTTGACTTCTCCGAGCATATTTTTGGCTATAAGCAGTTCCTCTGGGCAGCCAGGAGCGAGGTAGGGAGTCACCTTCTCCAGCAAATGTTATACATGAATAAACACCTTCCTGGGCTTACTTAACCCCGGTCCGCTGCGTGTCGGTTTCCCTGCTGACACACCATTAGCATCTGAAGCATCTATATTTCCTGAATCGCAACAGAGATAACTTATCATTCCAGCTGCTTATCTCAGACCTGCCCTGTGGATCCGGTGGAAAGATTGCCCCTTCAGCGCCTAACAACAGGTGCCCGATACTTGCTTTGAAATGTTCCTCCTTTTTTTTTTTTTTCCAAAAAGAAGAAGACTTGGGATTCTTGCCCTCTACATTTTGCATCTCTCTTTCAATCTCCATGCCCATACAGCGTGGTTTATTATTATCAGACTGCCGGCCCGTATCTTGCTGCTGGCAGTGATATCAGCTCCATGCAACATATGCTCCGGGAAGTTTTCGGATGTGTTAAGAGTACCCTTGCGTTGCAGTTGCCAAAGTTGGTGTGCCATTTAGAAAGTGGGCTTTAGAAAGTGGGAGAGGATTAGGTCCATATGCAGGAAACTCTTCTGGAAGCTGCAGGAATATGGCAGTACAGGATCAAGTGTCCATCTAATGGTCTTTGCCGTGTCTCTTTCTTTCTCTAAATGACCCCTCTGGATATCAAGTCAGCCCATATTATGCTATGCACAGGTTCACTTTCTGGGGGAAGAGTCAGCAGAGGCAAAAGTGCAGAGGGTCCCCAAAGGTGTCACCTCACCCATGGGTTGCTCATGCAAGCTGCTGGCTCAGCCTCCATCCCCGTCTTTACGTGCACCCCTATTGCCTTCACTGGGACTCGTTAGGGGAGCTGCCAGTTTTACAAATGTTACAGTTCTGTCGTTGTGGCTTTAGGTGGGAAAATAGACACACTGCAAGGTAGGAAAACTAGGTAGAAAGAGCAAGAAGCTGAACTCTGTTCTTGCTATACCCCTGAATCACACACCTTGCCATGCCATGAAATCTTATCTGAAGTGCTGGAAAGGAGCACATAACTAACCAGAGTCAGGATTCACTGGCTGGAATTTTATTGTAAGAGATATGAGGAGCACAGCAGATACACTGGTGCTATCACCTGTGGATACCTTCCTTAGTGCTTTTCATCGTAAGATTCTGCTTCCTCCTGCTTACATAGTTTTGCCATCTGGCTTGGCTTGAGTGTTTCAGTGCTCAATGTTTTCATCCAGATCAAGATCCAGGAGACAAGTGGAAATATAAGCAGCCCATCTTTCACTTCGAACAAAAAGCTTCTCAAGTTTGCAAAGTAGCAAAGTTTGCAAGGGAAGCCTTGCAAATGCAATGAGAAAGCTAAACCACCTCAGCTGCAGGTGTCTCCTTTAATGCTATTTGAAAAAACCCCAAAATCCCAGTTTTACAGGTAATCTATGATGCTTTTTGTGCACGGCCTGATTTGTAGTTTTTTAATGCTCGGGACTGGCAGTATTGTTTATGGCTTTGCCAAACTTTTAACAATGAAAGAGCTTTTTTTCCTGTTAGTCTCTGACTCAAGGCAAACTACCCCAGAAGCACAGCTCAATCATTTCTGTGAATGAAATTAAGGGAAAACAATGTAGTTGAACATCCTAAGAAATTACCACAATTGTCTCATTGGGGAGATCTAGCACAATATGCACTGGTACAGAAACCCAGGATGTTTTAGGATGGGGAACTGCCTTTATCCACATTCGAATGTTTCTGTCTACACCTGCTTGGCCTGATACAGTCCTTGCAGACTCCATGTACATTTAACAGGATTCAGCCTCTCCCCTCACTCTGGTCATGACCAGATTGTGGATGCAGAAAGAGATCCCAAGCAAGTGGATCGGAGGAAGATTTCCCTGCGACCTGTCTTTGTTATCTCCATGCTTCTGGGTAGGGAAAGTGCCAGGATGGGTTACTGTATTGTGATCTTGCCTGTTTAGTCTTATGGGATGAGACTGGAGTACAGAGAGGAGGAAACTACCAGAAGTGTGGGAAGATGGAGGGAGGGAGGACGGGAGTTCAGACAAGGGAAAAGAAGAGAAAGAGAAAAGCAGGGCAGGAATGGAGTGAGATTAAGAGGACGAGGGAAGAATCAGGGCCCGAAGTAGGAAGGATTATGAGGCTGAAAGGGGATGGATGGAGAGAGGTGAAAGGGCTTGTAGATCCCTAATGGACCCAGGGCAGGATCCAAAGGTGGAATCTTCTCAACATTCATGTTCTGACTGGTAAGAACAGTGGGCACGCGAGCCTTGCATGTGCTCCCATATACCTCTGGTGAGCACCACATAAAAGATAACAGCCTGTTGCTGCCATCATTTCAAGCAAGGAGTGATGCCACGGAGCTAATTGTGAGTGGAGGACTTAATTCTCCTACCCAGTGATACATTTATTTTAAAACAAGTAATAAAGTTTTCCTCCTCCTGAATTCCATCTGTCTGAGGGGTATGAAGGTTGAATAATTGAGCCTTCAAAAGTTACAGCATGCCAGAATTAAGACTCTCTTGTGTACATAAATTGAAATGTGCCTGTGTGACCACATATAATGGCTCCTGTTGACTAAGACGGGACATACAAAGTTGAGTGATCCCTTGTGACAACCTGGATCAAGTGACCAAATGCTTTTACAAAGGTTTTAATTGCATATGGCAACGATAGATAATAACCACGCACTGCGTGTGCATTATTTTAATCGCAAAGCCTCCCTCATAATGTGGGTGGAACTCTTTATTCATCGTTGAAAATTAGCCCTCACCAGATAGGAAATCTGACCTGTTACTTGCTGGAGCACAGTCTCGTTATAAGTCTTCTGGTTGGAAGTGAGAGAACACAGAACAGCCCTGTGTGGTGCAAATTTGGAGTTATCCTCACCGGGTCTCCCAAAACATCTCAGTGCAGATGAGCCACAGACACCAGTTAAAGTTCTATTGTTCCCTGTCATGATGGCTGGTGCTTAGCTGGTGCTTACCCTGCTCTTCCTGGTCCTTGGGGACATGAGGTTGCTTGAAGGCTCTGTGTGAATGGGCACAGAACAGCTGCAGCAGCCTTATAGCCAGGGCCCTGGTCTGACTGCTTTTTAACTCCTCCTTCTCGATTGCTTTTCAGTCAAGCTCTAAAATGACAATTTGAGGGGAGGTAGAGTGAGTGTAACTCTCGGAGGCAGGGTTTATCACTTTTTTGGCCTTATATGCTTCATAATTTTCACTGAGGGCACAGCAAGGTCAGAAGTCTTGGTTGCACATCCAATATTCAACGGATGGTTGTGCATCTACTAATTCCTAAGTAGAGAAGAGCCGTTTTTGCACTGAGGAAAATGAGGTTTGTCCTTCATTAATCTTATAAATCTGCATGTTCTCCATCCTACCTCCAGCTCCTCTATCCCCATCTTTGAACAGCATAAGGCTCAGGTTGCCCCGTCTCTGTCAGTACAGACCACGCAGCCATCGGTTCAATCGTAATGAAGAGCGTTTCCAAAATTAATTACCTAGAAACAAATATTAAATGCCTCCTCTATGTAACACAGGAAGGAGAATTATTGGAGAGGAATGAAGGCTGTTCTGAACATCGCTGTTGTGCTCGGGAAACACAGCCCCCACGTCCTCCCCCGGCCCCCGCCCCAGTGGAAATGTAATAGCAATGAAGGCGACGCTCCTCGCAAGGTTTAGGCATGTGCCTAAGTTCCAGCTGGTGGATGGATGATGCTGGTGGTCTGATGCACCCTGAATTGAGTACCTCTGTAAAGGTTGGGTTTTTTTTCCCCTCCTCTCACCTCCCCCCCAAACTGAGACCTCCAGTTGTCTTATACTGGGGCTGGTGGTGACTTCAATTAGCTCTGGATGTGACTGCAGGACCCCCCATCTCCTGCGCTCCCTGGCAGGCTCTGTGCCTGAGCCTGATTGCTCTGGCTCTGGAAGAGAGCTCTTGTTCCTCTCCAGTAATTCTTCAGCACACTGTTTGGGATTTGAAGCTATAAAAAGCTAAATAGTAAGTCAGCATTAAACATCATGTTTTAACTGTTTCCCATAGTTTGGTGCTTTGTTTTTTTTTTTTTTTCTTCCCTTTTACTAAAAGATACCACCATAAAATAAGAAGCAGTTCACTTTAAAATGCTTATGCAGGTGAAACAAGTTTATTATCTTTTACCCTGATGTTTTATACATCAGGCAGGGTGGGGACTGGATGTGTGAATCTTAAAAAAAAAAAAAAAAAAAAAGAAAAGAAAAGAAAAGAAAAGAGGAAAAAAAATCTGAAAAGAAAAATCGAAAGCTGGATGCTGACAGGTGTAGATGGGCTTAGATAACAAGGATTATATTGCTAAGTCTAATATGAAGATGGGTTATACCTTGCCCTTGCTAAAATAAAAAAAAAAAAAGGAAAAAAAATCTGATGAGTATGGTAGGAAGCAGAGTTTGACCTAAAGACACGTGGAATAAAATGCCATTTGCATCCCTTTTCTGCAGTCTCAAAGCAGTAATAAATAGTGCAATAGAAAAGAAGTAGCAGTGGAATGCCTTATTTTAAAACTTTTCTACATTAATCTCTTTTCAAAAGGAATAAAATACGAATCTGAAGGTAAACACTTCTGTTTAATATATAAAAAGCATATGAAATGAGCTTTAAGATTTATGTTTTTATGTATACGTGTTTATACTTCTTTGATGACAGTAAAATACATGAGAATGAAAATGAGATCTTCAATTTTTTTTCCCCCTACGCTTTTTATATGCATCTTTATTTCTAAGGTATCCTGGTGTCAGAAATCACTTGCAATATACATGATACAGGGCTTTACTGTGATACACAGTTTTACCAAATAACTGAGTAAATAGAAGACAGTACGTACAGTAAGTGGAACCCAAGTATTATATTATGTGAAAGCCAAGGAAAAAAAATAAAAGAGTCTGTCTCCTTCTGGCTGCAGTGTTTGCCTTCTACAGCAAAATGCCTGGTTGCCTTTCTGCCTGCCACTGAGACCGCAGTGAAGGGGCGGGTGTCGGGATGACCATGCTGTGTCGACTCGCCCCTGCCCCAGCATCCAGCACGGCCACCAAAGGCAGCTGTTCAGAAAGGTCTGGACAACTTTTTGGGGACACAGGTTTGTTGTGGTTTTGACCAATCAGACAGATGATGACCCCTCCCTCCCCCACCTAAGAAAAAGATTGGAGAGGAGGGGATTAAGGAGATTTAGGAGTTTAGAAAAAAAACCCTGAACTACTTTAATGAAAATATAAATAATAAAAAGAAAAATAAATAATAAATAAAAAATTAAACAAAAAAGGAAAAAAAAGAAAAAAAAGAAAAGAAAAAAAGTATACAGTCTATACAAAACCATATCAAGCTCCCAGGATGATGATCACGTCACCAGCAGCATCAGGAAAAGTCCCAGGCTGGACTTGGTGACCGACAGGAGCTGNACCTCAAATATTTTAAACCCCCAACATTTTAAAATGTAACTTCTATGTATATAGACCTCACCCAGGGGCTAGATTTTCAGAAGGAGCTTAGCTCCTGGATGCTGTGCTGCTTGTAAACGTAGATGTTTCCTCTGGGTGCCCATGCAGGAACAGACAGGGGCAGGTCTATGGAGAGATGAAGTCCACGAAGTCATCACTGTCACTGGGGGCTGCCTCTAAACCAGCAGTCCCAGCCAAGAAAGTAGACACGCATAGACAGGACTGTGTCCCCTGCTGGCTGAGCCTCCTTTGGACACTGCTCAGAAATGCCAGAGGTTGTCAGGAAGAAGTGGAGCACTAAAAATACATGAAATGTAGAGGACACTGCCCTCCCCGCCCCCCTTAGTGAAGGGCATGGGATTTTTGCTGCTAATTCTTAGGAAGGAGAGACTTCCTCTGACCAAAAGAATCAACACACATGACTGAAACCTTTGAGTAAATCTGTAAATAAATCTTAATGTGTCTATGAGCTAGTGCATCCATCTACATACCGTACTTCTGTTCATGTGTAAAACGATGAAAAAAGTATACTCTTAAGGCCACTTGCAGGCTGTACAATGCTGCGAGGAAGCTTTTATTACATTGATTCAACCACTTTCTACAGGTTATGTAAAGTAATCTTCCTGTATCTCACAGCATTTGCATCCTGGGAGTGATTGATACCCTAAGCGTGATGAAGCTGACTTCCATTCCCTACCGCACGGGTGTGTGATGAATCCCAGTTTGAGGTGGGCTATTATTTACTGCCAAGGTTATTTCATAAATCCAGTTTCACACTTCTCATCCAGACCTGCATGCTTTCTGTAAGGAGAGCCCTTATTAAGTCATCATTTCTCCAGAAAACTAAACCAAACTAAAAGGCACCAGTAATAGAATGGTTTTATTCCACTCCATAAATGTGTGAAGTATTGTTTTATTACACATTAAAAGTGTGATTATGTGTGATGGCGTCTTTGGATCATGTCAATGGATGAGTGCCACTTTTCATTGCTAGCTTTAACCTGAGTGTAGATCACCTTTAGTTTTCTAGGAGATTTGTTAATGGGATTGTGAAAACACACAAACTGGAAAGGGGAAAAGAAATCTCTAGAACTGCCCAAGAGGTAAGTATGAAATTTCAGACTATCTGAATATTGATGTATGTATATCACTTACTATTAAAAAGCCATCCCTCCTATGCAGTAATTATTTTCCATTCTAGGAACTGGGAACTGGTAAAGTTTCTTGGAGAGCACACACTATTACTGTTGACTATTCAACAGCAATCACTGGATCTCCTGCCTTTGCTTTACAGCAGAGAAAGTATTTGTGGTTGGTCGGGTAGCTGCAGAATTCAGCCTCCCTCACCTCTGCCAAGCATGAAAACAGGGCAGAACTTCCCAAAACAGGAAGGATGTCTGGTCTTTTTTTAGCCTTAGAAGCAGGTTAGAAAGGATGAGAACATGCTTGTTGGGTCGACTCACTCACGAAACAGCGCGTTTTACACATCACCCTCCAAGCTCAGCTTGGAATAGCCTGCCTACTTATTCATTCTTGATTGATTTGGAGTCTTTCAGGCATCTGAAGAACAGAACCATCCCCATCTTTTTGTTCTCTGAGGTATAAATTATACAGTATAGTAAAATTTTTCTTTTAAACCTTTATTCAGAGCACTTAGGATGGTTTCTGCCCTGAATCTGAGCTCTGCAACAATTTTCTTCCTGTGTTCCTGTTCCTTGTGTGGCCGTCTCTGTCTACATGGAAGACAGCTGGGCAGCTCCATGGCTCCAACTGTGCCATGTGAGCTGAGCTGTGTATCAGCTGGATGCTCAAGACAGGAATGGACATGAAGTTCATAGGTGTTCTTGTCCTTCTGCTGCTAAGTCTGACCTCATCCAGCATATTTTATCCCTGTTAAGCTTTATTACATGCACTGACTCCTAGGTATATCCTCCACACAGGTTATTTGGATGCTTCCTTGAGTCATTGTTCCAAAATTTTCCATGAAAAAAAGATTATTCCACTCCTTTACAAGATTAAGATTAAAGATTAATTAAGATTTCAGTGGATCTTCTCCCCTCTCTTTCTCTTTTTCTACATCCTGCTTCAGGCATACCTCCTTTTGAACACATCTTACCTGTTTTCCATACCACAGTCAGACCACAAATGCAGGAAATCTGTATTCCCAGCAGCTATGGCTCACTGGGCTTCTCTTCTCCAGAGACACCGTGTGGGTAACCTTTGTTAAGAGTTTCTTTCTTTCAGCTTTACTTCTCTCCAGGCCCTCTTCAATTGGCTTTTGTCTTGTCTTTTCCAATAAACTAGGTCAACCGTTTGTTCCCTACACTACTTCTTCCTTCTTGTAAATCTAACAGCCTGATGAGACATCTCTATACTCTTCTTGATATTCTTCCTGATACGAATCTCTGTGGCCCAATTCTGTTGTTATGCTTGGCTGCTATGGCAAATGCTGCCCGTGGAGCTTGGAGCGTGATGGAGAACACGAGTACCATACACAACGGTCCTTTGTGTCAGGAGGTGACACTATAACATGGATGAGATGGGCCAAGTAAGGAATTTGTGGGGAGCAAAAAATATCATGACTGCATAGGCGGTATAACACTGCTATTTCTTCTCTTCTCTGGTCTCCTCCTTGATAGCCTCAGGTGCGTTTGCCTTTGTTCTTTCCATGAAATGCTGTTGTGATTCAAAGTCTCCTTTGCATGTCACCTTCTACTGTAGGGAGGTAACCCAGAATGTGAAATGGCCAGAGATACACAAGCACACCTTACCTGGAGCTGGTAATGGGTTATTTGGAAGGTACTGTGAGCTGTCCCTAGGTGCTTCACAACCAACTCAACTCTTTGTTTGTTTGGTTTTTTCCTTTTCTTGTTATAGTTGTTTTGGAGGAGTGGTGGTGGTAGAGTAGGCGAAGGAAGAACTTGGCTGGTGCTGGGTGTGTAAAATTAGTGATGAGATGAGAGAAACAAAGAAGCCACTGAGAAGGGAAAGATCTAAGTACGACTGGGCTCACCTCTGCCACTGCTTCTTTTCCATTGAGGGAAACAAAATGAGACTTCCAAAATGGCTTTGCCATGGTCCTCTAAGACCTGCAAAATTAACTTTTCAGCTGATGTATGAACCATATTTTCTTCTCTTGTCCCTTAATTTTGTAGGTTATTATTTCATGGTGTGCACATCTTACTGTAGTTTCTGTCTTCTTGGGAAGGAACCTACCAGTGTCTGAATGCCCATTTGTCCTGCTGGCAAGGACATTCAGTGGAGCACTCCAGACTAATCCGTTTGCAGCACAGAAGCCTGAAGAGTGGAAGCATTTGTGGTGTGAATCCAAACCAGCTTCTATTACAATGAAGTATTATATTCTATGTAAGTAAGAAGTAGTTTATTTTTCTCTTGGTTAGATGTAGATCTTGAACAGCTCTTCCACATCTGCCTTCAGAAAGGATAATTCATATGGGTAATGAAGTAAGACGTGGAGTTAGATGCAGACATTTTCTGTACAGATAGTGGGAAACCAGATAGGAAAAGCAGTGCAAAGACTGCTCATTCAGAAAATGTGAACACAGCTAATTTGCAGTGCATTTTTACCCCTTTTTAGAAGAAAATATGTGTGGCACTTGCTTAGAATGGATGCTTGGCATTGCTGTCAGAGTAAATCCATAAACTTCCTTTATATTAGATCACTGTTTTATTTCAAGGCTTACATGCATACCGGATGACAGCAAGCTGATTTTCCAAATTGCTCTGCTTTGTCACTGTTAGTTTCTGGCATTAGGCCAGCCAGATACTCTGTTTTTGAGATGTGCTCTGCCAGTTCCAGAGTTGTCCCTCCAACTATATCACCTCTCTGAAGGTCAGTTATGCTTCTACAGTCTGTGGTACATTACAATTCTTTTCTTTTTTTCTTTTTCATAAATAATAATTCTGTAGCAGCATAAAGAAACAAAACCATCCTCTCTGCCAACATAGTGCTTTATTGAGAAACAGTTGAAAACAAACTTTAAAGGACATGGGGCTTGTCATTGCTTTGCAGTTTCTTGACTCCTCTGAATATTCTCTATCATAACTATCCTATTAAATAAAAGAGATTTCTGGACAAAACACTTCTCAGAATCTTTTGCTTCTCAATGTGAGCTGCCTGGTGCACCAGGAATCGCCTATCAGGGCAAGTATTTTCCAAGCAACAGAGTGGAAGGATTGGAAGTGCTGAAGCGGCAGAAGTACCAGAGAGGGGAAAAAAAAATTGGCTTTCTGTTTTGCCAATACTTCCTCGGCTGCCAATTTCCACAAAGAGCTGCAGACACTATACAGGAGTGGAAACTTTCAGAGAGAATCACAACTCTTGAGATTCACTGCCACTGAAAATATAATTAGAGATCTGGTTATCCAGCTGGAGGTCAGGAAGCTAGTGTTAATTGCTAACCTGTTTATCCTACTCAAGGGATAAAGCACATAAATACAGTTAGAAACCGCTTAAAGCCTCAGAGGCCTCTGCTGAAAGCTTGCTGTGGACTTAAGGGGGAACAGTTTTGAAAGTGCCTGAGGGAATGAAAGAGGTGGGATAGTGTGTGGCCCTCCCTGTGTTCCACTGGCACGGGTAGAGCCAGCTCCGCACTGGCAGTCTGCAGAGGTCCTGCAGTGCCCACAGCCCCATCAGCAGATGGTATTCCTCACCCCGCCTCTGCTAGGGAGGCAAAGCCCCTCTATTAACTAAGGCTCTGTTGGAAGGGGTAGATATATCCTAAGTGATTTAAGAGGGCAAGGTCCTTTTGAAAACCAGCCTTAGGTACTCTTGAGAAAGGTGCCCCAGACTTTTGTTCAAGAGGCTGCAGTTTACAAGCCCAGTCCTCCAAAGCCTTCCTCCTGTGAATAGTCTTCACCCTTCAGCCTAGCGGGTGAAATCAATGCCTCTTCATGTGCCCCTTTCATGCTTAAATGGCAGGAAGCACAAGTCATTTGTTTCCTATCCTTTCACCACCCAATTTCCTACATTAAACCCCCCCACCATCTATCTATTCTGAGTAGGTAATGAAATCCCTCATGCCTCCACAATGCAGCCCAATTTCAAATGGATTTTTTTTTCCGTTTTTGTTACCCCTTTTTCTTATTAAAGTAACTGCTGTGCATATAAAGACTTTGGTTATCAAACCCACATAATCCAGCCAAACCTGAACAGGACTTCCACAGGGCTGCGGAAAGTCACTCCACCACTCCCCAAAGGCAATCGTCTTCCCAAGTTTCTCCTCTGGAGTATTTCTGGGCTGCAGCACTTGAAAGAAGCCAAAGGAATTATTTTTGTATTAGGGAAATGTCATTTTATTTTTACTCTCCTCACACTGGAAAACAACATGCTTCTTTTTTTGTATCCAAGTTTTCAGAAATGTTTTCCTCCATGTTGAGCATGGTGTTTCCCCTCGTTTTCACCACTGAAAAGCGAGCAGCCCAGTTCAAGCTGCTCACCTGGGTTCCCTCAGAAGCTCTGAGGTATCCTTGGAGGGAAGGGCACTCTCTCCTGAAAGACATGCCCCAGAGAGGGGACACAGGGGGCTCCCAGTATGCTGCCACGTGGCGAATGACAGGTCAGCTGGTGGGATGAGTCTCACCCAAACCAGGAGGATTAGGAGTGATTGCAAAGCAGAAAGGCTTTGATGGCCTAAATGGTGTCCCTCAGCTGGGGAAATACTTCTCCCCCTGCATTCAGGACAATACTGAAATATATGGCATATAAGTATGTGCTTATGGACTCCAAAGAAAATTAAGAATGTGCTTTGGCCTTGTCCTCTTCCTGGTGTGCTCCCCCTAATGCACTATAAGGGAGTGTATTATTGCCTGTTGCTTAATACAAACATGATGGAGTAGTTGATTCATATTATTTAATAAGAAGATGACTGACTGTTCTGCATTGTCTGTTTGCATCTTAGGAGCAGTAAAATGAATCCATTAACTTATTAACTTTTATTTTGAAATCTTTCATGGAACTGTCATGTTATTTTGATTTGAGTAAGCCATTCATCTTTTTTAACAACTATTTTTTTGGTCCAGGGAGACTCATGTACTTCTGTTAATAGGTCAGAATTATGAGACGTATCACTCATGTTCAGAATCTTTTTGTAGTGTATGGCTTATTAATAATAGATTTGAATATCAAAAATAATGATATGCCGTTTCAGCATTTAATTTTGGGGAAACATTCAGAAGATTTCCCCCTTGTACTGGCACAGTCAGCGATGAAGACAGAGGGAGACGAACTGTACTGTAGGTGGGAGCAGAGACACTGCAGCAGCTAATGTGAGGTTGAGCTTTAAATTTTTATGACAATTCATAAACTATTTTTCTAGCCGAGACCCTGGCTAATCGCAGCCTCTTCCTGACAATTTCCTTGTTCTGATTCTCATGGATTTAATAGTGTTCGTGGGGGGTGAGCTGGGTGAGATAGCTCACTCTTGTAAGCTGCTTACGCTTGTGTACATTTTTCTCCGGGAATGTCATGTCTTCAGCAAGCTGTTTGCAGGCGAGTGATTTCTCTCCTCTTAATTCTTGTCTGTCTAATGGTTTTACTAGTGGAGGGTGGACATGTAGATTCAAAGTGATGGCTCAGAAGCCTGTATTCTTGGCAAAATTGTACTGGGGTGTTATATTTTACATCTGGTATCTCTCCGTGTCTCTTTCCTCATCTTCTTTCCACCCACGGCTCATCTCCACCACCCTAGGGCTCTCTCCAACGCTTGCCATATCTTCCTTTTCAGATGTACTCTGTGGGCACTGCCAAAACTCTTCTCATCTCCCATCTGGACTAACACTGTCTTTTCCTGTGTACGTCCACATAGCAAGTCTCAACACCTGGCATCTCCTCACCTTGCCCTCCATCTATCATTCCCATCATGCAGGGAGAAAGATAAGACACAACATATATGGTTTAACTACACAAACTTTAATTTCCTCAGCCTACAGTTTGCCAGCTCTCTTATTCTGAAGGTGAGCAGCTACTTTTCTAACCCCATTCACTGATGGGGAGCTACTGGCAGGCTCCAAAGTCACTGTGCTTCCCTTTGGAAGTGCAGAAGAAACCTCACTCCCCACTGCTGGAACATGGTTGGATGATTCAAGGGCTTGTGTCTTCTAGCATTAGACAGTTCGCTTGGTCATTTTTGGCTCAATTTTTCCTTAAGTGCAATTCTGGCTCTGCTTTAGCCTGGGACTAGGGTCCCTCAGAGGGCACTGGTGCCCCTGAGGTTTGATGTTGCTTTCCATGCCATGGGCCAGGAAGATGGAGAAGATGGTAGAGCAGAACCTCATTTTATAATGGACATAGCTTTTGACCCTTGTGTGGCAATGGTGGCCTCTGCCTTTGGCAATGTGTCCCAGATACCCCTGTTAGGATCGTCTTTCTGGCTAGTTCTTTGTGGCATCTTTCTCCCTTGTAGTTTGCACCTTGAATCTCTCTACCAAAGCCCCACACTCTGCCTTATTGAACACAACCTTCCTCTCCTCCTCAGTAAGATACAGAGCAGCTCCAGTCTCCTCCTGATTGCTGTTGTACTATACCCTAGTGACTCCAGCTTTGCCAGTGTCAGCAGTCTGATGGTCCTGTCTCTGTGCATGGGCCATCCTTTCTGAACCAGATAGTCCATGCATTACCTGCACCCCTGCGATTCCCTCTTAAAGCTATTTCAGCTGAAATCCTGCCAAAATTGCCACCCGCTTATGGCTAGGTACAGGACAAATAAATACTTTAAAGATCTCTTTTATTTGCATGTGCCTTTTAAAGGTGTTTGGATATACCCCTGGATACGTCAGTACCATCAAGGACTGTCTCTCCAGCCCCTGTTCTTGCGGCTCTTCTCTTCATCCTTGTCTCTCTCATCATTCAGGCTGCTTTATTGCACCTGTTATCTGCAACCTGCATGCAACTGGTGCTTTTCCTCTTCACATCAGAGACCTCTAAGTACTTTATTCCAGTGGGTATGGGCAGTCTTTGATGATTCACTCCCTGGTGTGGGAAGGGAGCACGGTCCCGCTGCCTTCTCCCACTCACCTGCTCACCAGAGGTTAGGATGCACCTTCTCTTCAGGTGGCTCTGTTATAGGGGCATTCAATGGTAGGAGGGGAACAAGACTCTTTTAAAATGCCATAGCACTGCCATAGCACATCTGCTGGTGCTCTCACCTTCTGCCATGCCAGGGTGAGCACTTTCACCTCGGGGTTCTGGCACATGTGGCCATTGAACTTGAGCTGCCAAATAAATGTGTCCTCAGTGAATGTCGGTGGTCCTGGCATTCCAGTGCTTGGAGTCATCTGCAATTTAAAATGCCTCTTACTTGGAGCAAAGTCTTACTTTGGCATGGACAGGAGTGTAGTTAGGAGCAAAATGCTGAAGCGCAGTGAATTTATGCTTTGCTCCCACCATGGATTTTCAGGTTTGATAGCTGCGTTGACTACATAGTATAAAACACATGAGAAGAAAAATTGATGTATGTATCAAGTCCATATAATAAATGCTGCTGGCCCTGGGGTAGCAAAGGGAATTTAAAGGCAGAGCAGACCTGGTCCTTACAGCTTTTTCCCCACCTGCTGCCCCGTTTCTCCGACTGCAGTTCTGCCGTGTGCAGGCACTGTGCCCAGTGCTCTCAGTGCATTCCCTCCTCATGTTTTACATATATTACATACATGCCTTACAGTAGTGAGCAGCTTTAAAATTTTCGTGTGGCTTACCTCGCCCTCTCAACCAGGAATTTCATAAATAAATCACTGTCTTTCAAACCTTTTTTTTGCAGGTTGCATCTGTCTAAAGCGTGTGCGCTTCAATAAGTGTGCCTGACAGAGAAATTAAAAAGAAAAATCATCTCCCAAACAGAAACTATAAGAGGCATGTTGAGCTAAACACTCGCTGCACATTATTACAAGGGGAATATGATTTGAGAAAGAGTGTTTAGAAAGTAAAGGTGACATTTTGTTTCCCTGAGCTCAGCGGGCCAGAACTTCACCTGGGCTAAGTTGACGTAGGTTCATTTGAAATCAATAGCTGGTTTGCACTTGCTGGGACCAGTCCTGCTGAATTTTAGCCATCAGTTATTGGAGGGCTTATTTTTTAACTAAGGTACTAAATATTTCTTCATAGTATTTATTGCTGTTGGGATTTATTCAGTTTTCTGTGAGTAATTCAAAGAGATTGTCCATTGAGACTGTTTTTAAGTAGAAATGTGGATTCTTAACTAAACAGATTTTTGGAAGCAAAACATGTATGTTTTTCCTGGGAAAATCTGTCACATAAATAGGTGCTTATTAAAGAAAAAAAGTTGTTTTTGTTGAAATTGAAAAAATTCAGCTAAGCGTGACCCTACATTTGGTCTGGAGATGCTGTCACTGTACCTGATGGGAAATATGGTTTGGGGGTGTAAAACCCTTCCCCTCTGCATGCTGCATTTCCCTGTTTTGCAACTGCATTGTGCAGCTCTGTGGGACTAATATTCATGTCTGCAAGGCCAGTCCTTGGGGGCTGTGGGTGTGTGAGATCAAGCCATGCCCACGAGGCTTTGCAGTGATTTACTTACCTTGAAGGTTTTGGGCATTTTCCCTGTAGCTGAAGAGTTACTGACTTAAGAACTGCCAGGAAAAAAAAAAAATGAAATCCCACTCCATCCTGTTGAACCTTCTTTTTCATCAACAGTTTTGAGGTGGGGGTGTGTGAAGGAGGCAATCCCTTCCCCATTTCTTGGTATTCTCGGAGGGATACCCCCTCACTCTTCTGTTGAGTGGTCTCCTGCTGAGACCATTTGGAGGCAATGATTAAAGGTCCCAGTGGAGACCCTGCTCCTTCACAGCCTCCAGATACCTCTCTGTTGGGGAGCTGGAGACACGCCATGTCCAATAGGAATATTCAAGGATGGAGTTGCGGTGGTGAGAACCATGGGGCATGGCGTTATGGTGTTGGTGTTAGGGCTGCAAGAGAGGGTTCTGTGACCCTACATCTCCTAGCAAGCCAGATTTGCTCCCTCCCACCCTTGACACCTACCCGCTTCCTTGTTTTGCCAACTCAAGAGATGCCGGAGAGGAGGGAACAGAGCCTGAGTGCAGTGACATTCACAGTGACATCCCACTCTTTTGGAGGAGCTCCTTGCTTTTAGGGTCAGGCATTGCCACAGCTCCCACCGCCAGCCCTGGCATAAGGGGTAATGGGCAGGTCCTCTTCCTGCTACCAAGTTGCCACCTTTTTGGTTCATGCTGCTGAGCAGTGTATGTGAACCAAAGGGTGGGTTTTGTGTATCTTTTGGTGAATAATAAGCCTTTATTTGCACTTTCATTCAAAACTGTTGCGGATAATCTGAGTGATGACTATTTGCAATAAGGCCACTTTGCATCAGGACCTTAAAATGGCAAGCACTAAAATTTGCCCTCTCTTTGAGACCTTTGTTTATTGCCAGAAGGGGGTAAAGTGGCCCTTGTGGAAAGGAAAAGAGAGTTTATTTATTCCAAAGGCAGCTTTACTTAAATCCTGCAGGAAGGTTGATTTTCCAACATACAGTTTTATGTTTGGATTGTGCTCAGAAATAGCAGTATAAATACTAAATGCATTCCTAAAATGTACCTACAGCCTTCTGCTTGTTTGTCTAGTAGACAGGACACGGAGACATGGCCCTGGCTGCTTCCCGCTGGACTCAGCATCCCTCCCTGCCTCTCACCTCGCTCCAGCTGCGGGTGACCAACTATTCACTGCCACGGCCTCGGGATCACGGGAGAAACTGTGCCTTTTAAAGGGGGCATGTTCATACTTGGATGGAGTTTTGTTGTGTTTTAATCACTATATCCTTAAACCTATAAATATACGCTAACTCTAAAATCAATTTTGAACTTTTAAACTTGATTTTAAGGCCATTCCTTCCCCCCACCTTTTCTCAGCTGTATTGAGAAAAGAATACCCCAGCAAAAGTCTGCATAGTGCTCGTGCCCTGTAAGTTGCTGTGCTCTTTTGCATAAAAGATTTTCCATATTACAGCAGGGGGCCTTCCCCTGGTATGTCAGTAAGAAGAAGAAAATTCATTTCTTACACCCGCCTGTCATTTGCCCTTTTATGATTGAACCATACACCGTCAGGCAACCACAAAAATGACAAAAGCTTTTGCAACTGAATACATCTGATAATCACGGTGTTTGGCTAAATTTAGGACTACAGCAGTTGATACTGCATTGTCTGATAAAGTGAAAAATGAAGAAACAATGTGTAATCCTATTTTACAGTCTGAGAGACTTTAGTGATTACCTTACAGGATCACCTTAAATAGCGTTTCTATTTTATTAATCTTCTAGATTTTAAGGAGTTTTCTTTTTCATTTTTAAATACAAACCAAACCAGCACTTCAAAGAAGCAGATGCACGTGGGGTTGCCTTTTCAATTTATGAATTTTGAGGTTAAAGTGATTCTCCTTTGCAGAGTACCTGCAAAGCATGTACAACCCCCGGGGTCCCCTGCATGCTTTGGGGCATGAGGGCTATGAGATCTTCTTGAGAAACAAATTTTCTGCCCTGGTACAGTAGGAAATACAGGGAGGTTTTGCAAATGGAACACACACACACACACATGCACGCACATTTCCCCCCCAACCCCCCTCCAGCCTCCAGTATTTTTCCTTTATACAAGGGAGACAATGATTATGTGCTGCCTTTGGAAGCGTCCTGTGCAAGCCTGTTTCAGGTGGATGTGTTTGTGTTAACTGAGGATGTTGCATTTATTCAAACAATCCGGACTCAGCAATCGATGAGTTTTAAAATCTAGGTGGGAGCCATACAGCCTGTTGGGAACCTTAGTGGTATCAAAGGGAAGGTTTGACCGAGACTCTTTTAAAAGGGTACTGCTAAAAAGCAGGTTCTGATTTTGACTTTGCCCAAATTGTGTTGAAATTTGCTTTCCTGAGAGCACAAAACCAGTATGAGAAATAAAATTGGAGAAGAGTTGAAGAAAACATGCGGGAGACTCTGATGTATCAGTAATGCTATTTCAACCAATCAAGACAATTTAGAGCAACATAAACACTCGCTGTTAATCTATAGTAATCATGACATGACTTGATTAAACATAATCTGGCAAAATACACACCACTTGGGGGACCCTGCTCTGCACCTTGCCCAGGCAAAAGCTCCAGTGAGAGGTTTCCATCAGCCGTGCAACGCTAAGGCTTAGAACACTTCTCCAGTCTATAGCCTAACGCTATATGTATCGATGTAACTAATAGTATTAGACTGATATTACAAACAAGTCATTTTCTTCCAGAGCAGAAAAATCTTTCCATCAGATCATGAGAGGATACTGAAGCAAGAAATGATTTTATATGAAGTTCTTTCCAATGGTTATCATTCCTGGATGTAGCTATTTAGGGTTTTCTGAGGTAGTTTGCAGTTCTTGTTATTGATTTGATGCATTTTAATGTATTTTCATGACCTTTCAAAACACATTGTTAAAAATTCTATATTTACTTTGTTGCTGTGTAAAGACATTGATATAATTAATATTTAATGCCCGTACTTCCAGCATGAATCCCCCCTTCCTCATCCACACAGGATACATAGCAGTGGGGAACACTGTCCTCCTTTCCCGTGGAACTGGAGAGAAACCCCACGGTCACAGAGTGGTACCGTAAATGAAGAAAGGGGTGATGGAGGTGGCAGCCTCTTGGCACGTTAGAGGAAGGTGCTTAAAAACATATTTTTTAAGTTCCAGATATATCTTAGTTTCATGATTGTTAATTTATTGGGAAACTTGGGTCTGGAGGACAATGACAAAGTGTGTAGATTTGCGTGGGATGGGGAAGAAGAAAAGGAATCCAGAGCCCGGTGGGTGAGTGATGGGGTTTGTCTGAGCCAAATTCAGTGGCACCAAGAAGGGAGCAGGGATGGCTTCAAGGCACTGGCACCAGCAAATGGTGGGACCTGGTGGGAGGCAGAGGTTTTCAACCCTCCTCTAGCACTTTCAGATTTTGCTTCCCTATGAAAAGAAATGACAAAGTGGACCAAGATATTAACTGAAGATCTTCAGTGCATTTGTCAGGATAAAGCTATTAACAGAACTGTGACTGTGATGAAAACGCAAGTCTTTTACTTTAATAACGGCTGATGATAATATTATTAATACGGGCGTTTCACACTTCATTTTTATTTCAGATTATATTTTAAAATATTTAAAATGGGCTTTAAAATATCGCTATTATTAGGACTTATCTGATGTTATGCTAGATTGCTGTGTCCTTTGGATATAGTACATACATACAGGAGCTGTGGCATACACTCCATCAAATATCCTCCCTGGAATTCAATGTGCAAATTATGGGACACTAAAGATTTGAAGTATGATGTTCTCAATGTAGAGTGTGTAAAAATTATTGTTTGAGCTGATAAACAGCTTTAATGAAGGATGGACTATATTTACTCTTCCCCTGTTAAGATTTGGCTGCCTCAGTACTGGAAAGCTGGGGTGCCTCTGGTTTCTAATGGGGCTTAACCCTCCTCTGCACACTGAGAGCTCTCCTGCCTTGTGTGCTCTCAAGACGTGGCACAGGATGAGTCCCCATGACCAAATACACAATGGCTTTGCTGAACTGAAGCTTTAACCTTGCCAGGGGTGGCAGAGAAGATTGATTCCCTCCCTTGGCTGCAGTTGCATGAAAGCACTTATCTAAAGGAGTGATGGGCGAGGACTGAGCGTGTGATGAGCCTGTGGGATAGTGGGAGCTGGAGGATGGGGCTATGGAACTAGACGAAGAGGTGCAATGTGGTCCAGGGGATCCCAGCTCATCCTTGCAGCATGGTTTTGCATTACTGGTGTTCATGGACTTGGGAAGCTCTTGGGAGCATCACTGCTGGTTTGAATTTGTGGAAGGAGAAAGCTCAGCTACTATTAGCTGGCTGAAATGGGCCTTGGCTTAGTTTGTTGGCATCAAAGGGATGACCAGCTGCTGTGGATTTGACAAGTTAAACTCAAATTCAGCATCTTTGCAGAAGAGTCACTTCTGCTTGTCTTGCAGCCAGCCTGAGTGGGGCAGATGGAGGGCACGTGTCTTGCTGGAGGTCAGACAGTAAGTCAATAGCTTTATCAAGCTCAGATACCAGGACCTATTCTTTTCTCAAAACCAGATGCTCCTTTCTTTTACATCTTCTGAGGATGGCAGATGGATAGAAGCCACCTCCTTTCAGAGCAAAGGTGGCTGGTGACAGGGTAAATGCCACGGCACCTTCCAGAGGGTGCTGTGCTGCCTGTGCCACTTAAACAACAGAGGGATCTGGGGAAGATGAGAGTCATTTGGAACATTCATTTAGCTTATCTTCTAGCCCTGCTGGCACTGCTTAGCCTAAGGCAATGTAAACTCCTGCTTTTTACATGGTGAGGTTTTCTGGAGGGCTGGTTTAAATCCATCACGGAATCAGGGAATTGTCAGAGTTGGAAGGGACTTCTAGAGATCATCTAGTCCAACTCCCCTGCTAAAGCAGGATTGCCTAGGAAGGGACTCCACAATGTCCCCGGGCAGCCTGTTCCAGTGCTCTGTCACCCTCACCGTAAAGAAGTTTTTCCTCATCTTTGAATGGATCTTCCTGTGTTCCAGCTTGTGCCTGTTGTCCCTTGTCCTGTTACTGGGAACCACTGAGAAGAGTCTCGCTCCCTCCTCCTTCAACACACCCTTCAGATACTTATAAGCATTAATAGGGTCTCCCCTCAGCCTTCTCTTCTCCAGGCTAAAGAGTCTCAGCTCTCTCAGCCTTTCCATGGGTCAGCAAAACTAGTTGACACCAGTCACTTTCCTGGAGACCCTGGGGGATATTTAGGGGGTAACCTGAAGATTTTATACTGTCAGATCAACATGTCTCCCAAATGTCTGGATGGACAGAGTCTCTGCCTGACAATTGGCCCCCTTGCTGCAACCATGGGATGAGGCAGCGCTGGCAGATAGGTACCCAGAGGTTCTGCCTGACTGGGGAGAGGACTTTTCCTTTTGAACCAAAACTTTGTGCCTCAATGTGCCCAGTTTCCCCACCCCTTTGTCTTCTTCAGGATCCTGCTGCCTGCCCTGCTCCCATTCCCTTCCCTGTACTCTGATTCTGATGCTACCACCTCCATGCCCTCTGCAGCCACTTCAGTGCTGCCACCAGAGCCCTGGGGGCTGATGGAGCTGGTGTAGTGAGTCTTCCCAGCACAGTGTTTGGAGACACCTGCGGTAGCTGTAGCGGGGTCTGGAGAGGTTCTTAGGGTTTTCTCAGAAGTCCTCTGCAAATGCACGACCTCCTGGCATGCCCTGGCTCAGGCAGCAGGCACAAATCATTTGAGAGAGAGAGCAGCAAGCAAGACTTTTACCGTGGCGCCTCTGAAGAAGCAGGAACCCCCTTGCCTCCTGAAAACTAACAGTAACTTTCCCTGAGATGTTCATATTTTGCAGGAGGCATGTCAACTTGCTGTCCTGATTATACAGCCGCTAGCCTAGTTCTGGGAAACGAGTGCATGAAAATGAGTGCAGAAAATGAGCCTTCTAATAAGGCTCAAAGACTTTGAACTTCCCCTATTGTCACCGTAGGTCTTCCCCTACTTGCTTAGCAGAGGGAGAACTATTCAGCTACAATCAAATAATGCAAATGACCTGAAGGAAATTCATCCTAGAGACACTTGCTGGATACACTGCTAATATGGTTTCCTCTCTTTCACTATTCAACCAGAATCTAGGATGACCTTTCCAACGAAACATAAAACCTACAATGTGCACCCTTACTAATGTATTCTAATGCAATTAGTTCATACAAAAGGCTTGTTAAATTTGCAGTATCTGCTTTCACCTTTACAATAATTGCTAGTGATCCCAAACCATAAGTGTGTGTCATTCTGCAGGGCTCCTGAACTGTAAATAAAATTGAAAGTTTATTTGATAACTCTCCTGCCGCCTGTCTCTTCAACAGTCTTGCTTTTCCTGCAGAGGTGTTTACAAGAAGCCTACCAGAGGCTAAAATCTGGTTCAAGAGAGATGGTCAGAGGAAAGGTATAAGCTGTAGCAAGTTGCTAGGGCCAGAGTGGTACTGCCAATCTGTATCATTGTGCTTTTTGGTGGGCAAGAAATGAAATCTTAAGGTTAACGAGAAATACAGAGGCTTACAATGTTGCTGGGTAGTGTTGCTGTTGGGGAAATAAAGGAGGACATTCCTCTTTTGGTCATGTTTATTGTGCTGCAATCCCTTCTAAATGCTTTTGTCACACTGAGAAACCTCCTTATAGCTCTTGAATCATTTGGGAAAGTCACCATCCCACATAAATATCCACTGTGCCATCAAGCTGCCACGTGACCAAACTCTAAGAGCTTCTGGAGGAATGTGACACTTGGGTGGGTGGGATGGTGCCACAGGTGAGCCTGGGCCGCTAAACAAAGTGGACTTGTCAAGCTCATCAGCATAAAGCCAGCATCACTGGCTGAGGAAGCCCTGTCTGTGTTTTCCCGGTGGCAGAAAAGCCACCCAGAGTGGGGTAATGGTGCTGCAAAGTACCCTGAGCATCTGGGTGCTTCAGAAGGGTTTGAGATAATAATTTTGGCCCATCAAATGAGTGGAAGTGACATTAGTTCAGTGACTCTGCTCCACAGTTGCTGTTGTTGGTAAGCATTCCCTGAAGTGTCAGAGGCAGAAACAGGTATGATCCTGCACTTTCGTCTGAATTGTTACTGTTCTCTGAATTGCTGCTATTATTTTGGTAAACCTTTCTTACCCTGAAGTATTTTTTTTCTCTTCAAAATAACTTTGCTACAAACAGATATGACACACTGTGATGCACTGAAATGATGCTGCATTTCCATTCCTTGACTCCAGCACTTAAAGTCACAGGAAATGAGCTCTGCCAGGGGACCAAGATGAGGTCAGGGCAGAAGAATTCTTTTTCCAATCCTTATGTGCTTACCAAGCTTTATGTGCTCAAGTACAGGTGGAACCAAGGTATCCCACCTCCCTTCCTTGACATTGAACTAGAGCATCTGCAAACCTGTCTGGGAAGTTCTTTGATATTTTTTGGAGCTAGAAAATCTGAGAGGAGGTACATGAGGACTCCCACAAAGGAAGTAAGACTCTACAATTCATTCCCCTTTTCTACCTAGAAAACTTCTTCAGGAGGAATTCAGAGATTTTTTACATTTGCCTAAGGTTTCTGGTCACCTGGCAGCCCTGCCAAGCCACTGCTAGGGCAGGCTGTGGTTATGTGCATCTCCAGGTAAGCATCCCTTGTTGCAAAGGCTCAGGGATGTCAGACATCAGATTCAGCGATGGCCCTGCCGGAGTCCAGCTCCTGCCACACACACTAGCCACAGGTTTAGGTGCTTCTTGGTGTCCAGGGATATCTTCTCTAGATACTTAAACCACCTTGGGCATGCCTCTGGCATCAGGCACACTCTTTGGCTGGGGATCCACCCCACACTCTGGTTTTGTTGGTGCTAGACTTGACTCACTGCAGCTTTAGGAGTGGAGAAGCAGCTTTGTTGAGACAAGAGCTGACTGAGTGTGCCCGTTGTGTAAACCTTGAGCCCCTTTCCTTTGCATTACAGTAGGTTTGGTTGAAGAACCAGCAGATTACAGCTGATATCAAGGTATATGTGGGCTTTTTATCCTATTTATTTGTATAGGTTCTCAGTTACAGAGAAATAAATGAATCCAGTAAGCACACAAAGAAGAGTTTATCCTTCTTTGTTATGAGCTTTTTACTATTCACATTCCCATATGTCCTGTGTTTTTCAATGCAAAGCCTTCTCCTTACTGTCTAAACAGGGAAGTGCTGGCAATTATTTATTTTTTACATCAATATTTAATTGTGGGCAGTTCCTAGTTATTTACTGCTAATTTAAAATAGGAAGATGAAGTCCTCGATTTGACAAACTGCCTGCTGAAGCCAAGGGGAAATGATGCTGTGCAAGAACTGTGACCTGCACATGATAAACAATAGATTTTCTTTGCATTTCCCTTAAGTGTAGTATCTGCAATGGCTGACTTGAAAATCCCTCCTCAAACACGTATTCAAGCAGCAATAACACCAAAGTGTTTGTCTTGGCTTTCTTTGGTTGTTCTTATAAAAAGGAAAGGAGGATCAGGTTTTTGGGAGGTATAAATGGGTGAAATCAATGCAGCTGCACAGCTGGGGACCCTGTCCTTCGGTGTCTGATAGGGAAGAAATGAACTCCTTCCTTTTTATCCTTGAGGCAGGTCAAGCACTGTCTGTTGCCGCAATCCACACTGCTTTGGTGAGTTGTGCTGTTAGTTCAGGCTCTACTTTCCCAAACGGTGTGTGCCCAGCCCCTGTGTTTGCCAACTTGGAACTTTGATGGGCTCATCCCAACCTGGAGCCAGGGCGTTAGCCGAAATGTGAGCAACCCGGGTGTTTGAGCTTGAATACGAGTCAGAGCTCTCAGGGCCCTGCTGGTCGTGAAAGCATCTTGATTCTTGATCTGCAGGAAAGAGTTCCTCGCGCTGTTTTCTGCGCAGAGCTGACGGGATCGGGATTACTGTCTATCAGGTGACAAGGGAATCCGCCAGCTCGCAGAAGGTATGTGATTAGAGAGGACCCTAGGGTAAGGCAGTTCCCAACGGGGCTTATAAGGGAGCGCGTACTTGCTGAAGCAGCACACATTACTGGCTTCCACTGCCGGGAAGCTGGGGCTGGCATCACTGCAGACACTCCCCACCAGTGGATGTTGCTGCAGGCACATCAGAATTTCTTAATGTAGTGAAGAAGAAAGGGGGAAGAGGACAGCAGGGAAGAGAAATCAGGGGAAAAAAAAAATGTATAAAAAATTCACTACATAAATTAGCTGCGCTTCTTGCAGCAAAACTAACAGTTTCTTTTGAATGTGAATTCTGTTGCTTCTCTTAACTAAATGCCTAAAGGAATTGTATCACATAATATACAAGGGTAATTATTAAAAATGCATAAATAGTCTTGTAGGTACAAAAAGTTGCAACTTGTCTCCAGCAAAACATTAAAAGGTTTGCATATGTCAATGAATTACAGGCTGTTTGCTTTTAATCGCTGCTATTTTGGGAGTTCCTGTAAGGATGTTTTTAGAAGAAACACATTTGGTAATTGGAGGAGGCTGCCCCATTGTAATGGGCAGTTGAAACCCAAAGGAGGCCTAGTGAGGATTATTCAGGGTGTCTAACGGTTTTGGCTCTGGCTTTGGGTGTTAAGTATCGGCTAACATGTTTATGCCTGGCCTTCAGATGTCCAAACACAAAGGCCCTTTTCTTCTGCTCCTGGCAAGAATCCAGGCCAATCTTAGAATATTTGCCCATCCTCCTCTGCTGTATCCGACCCATCATTGAGGACAGTGTTTCTCTTGGAGTTTCATCTGAAAAACGCTACAGCAAAGGAATGCTCACTGACCCAGAAGCCCAGTGACAAGAAGAGGGAATTATATGTGTATGAATGTCTGGCTTTGGGAAAAAAAAAAGCTCATGGAAAGAGAACTACAACAAATCCAAACTTTCTTTCCAAATTGAGCCACCTGGATTTTTTCTTTGTAAAAGGCGGATCTGGTAGGACATGCCTAGAAATTTTTTTTTTTTAAGGCAAAATATTATGTTAAGAGAGCCTGCTTACTATTGCAGCTCTGAGATTCAAGAAATAGAAACTGTACATTAGTGTTCAAGAACCCAGGAATCAGTTCAGATTGATACTTGGAGATTATCCTGAGCTAGAATAATGTATTTATGACTAGGGTCAAAGGGATTACCCACATAAATAAGACCTAGCACGATTAGGCTCTGCTGCTTACAGCCAGCCAGGAATGGATAATGTGAAATGAAAACAGACCTTTTTGGATTGCTTTCTTCAAGCTTATACATCTAATTTCTTTCTCTGTGTTTGAAGCTGTTAAAAGCATTTGATGCAGTCCTTAATATTGGTCAATGTTTCCTTCTTGGTGATATACTTTTGACCCTAGTCCTGTAGTCCCATCTGATGGAAAAAGAGATGAGTGCTTCTTGCAAGCATGCAGAAGCCAGTTTCTATGGGCTTGTGCTATGTGTACGAGAAAAGATTACCAATGTGAACACTGTGGGATCAGTCCCAGGGTTTATCATCTGAATGCTCCAATGTTTACATTAGAAAAGATCAGACAGAGAAAACCTGCATTTGGCCAAGTCCACCTGTTTCTCAATTTCCAGAAATATGCACAGTATCTGTAACATATCTTCTCAGATTAAAGTGTGATGTGCTTCATCAAGGGGAGATGGGACTACAATAAATGCATTTTACTGGCTAACAAAATGGGAAGGAAAGTGAAAGGTATTCTTAAATCTTAATCATTGGCTTCTTCATTCATGTTTTGTTTCAATAAGCGCAATTTGTCACCCAGTCACAATAAATATGCAGTTACTGACAGTATTCAATGACCTTCAAGGTCCCTTCCAACTATGGAATAGAACCAATTCTATGGTTCTATTTACACATTGCATTGATGTCCATCACTGTGTTTGTTTTCATGACTCACACAAGAACTCTGAATCTTTTGGTGTTCATACAACTCTGTCTGTGCTGAAAGACCCTCTCCTTTCCTTAGTCTGGGGGACTGGTCAATGCACCCACCTCCAGGGTTTCGGCAAGGAAGAACAACGGAAGCAAAGTTAACTGACAGAACAGAGATGGGAGGCAGGCTGCTCTAATTACACAGGTAGCTGTGTCTGCCTTCTCCAGTGAAAGAAAGGTTTGGATGGAAAGACTGAAGGACTAGCCATCATTAATGCCCGTTACAAAAGTGGCTCACTCTCCCTCCGTTGCTGAAGCAAAGCCAAAAACTCAGGCAGATTTCAAGAGGAGCAGGATTGGGCCCTTGGGCTGTACATAAGTGTCTGTGTAGGAATAGAGAAGGTACAATGCTGGATGTTTCTTATAATATAAGATTAGATCAAATCCTTTCAGTGCCCTGAAGCTTTATACCTTAATGCTGGGGTACCTGTGGCAGATAGCGAGTGAATGCCTGTCAGCATGGATCATCCTCTCAGCGTTCACTAAAAATGTACAATTCTCATTTTGCAGCATTTGAGATCCTTTAAAAAATAGAGTCTAGTGGGAATAGAATGTAACATCAAGACAAGTAGCTTCAATTTTTACCTGATCATTGGCATATTCAAGGTATTTTATATATAGTGATGT
Organism: Jacana jacana; assembly: GCA_013400555.1. Lineage (NCBI taxonomy): Eukaryota > Metazoa > Chordata > Aves > Charadriiformes > Jacanidae > Jacana > Jacana jacana. The sequence continues at coordinate 41,499 of VZTM01011317.1, forward strand.
CTGACAAGCAATCAATGGACAGCCAGAAAATCAGTTAGTTGTTAGTCTTCTCATTGAGGTGCATGAAAATTATATGTAGCTAGTCTGAGGGAACAATTTGCCAGACAAATAAACTGGTATTTTCAACAAAGGCAAAAATATGCTGATGCTTATTGAATGAAAGGAATTTCCCCTGTTCCATCTCTAAACTGCCTGTGAAGGAAAAGTTCTTGCTGGAGTATGACCTTGTCTCAGTGGCCGCAGCTACATAGAGCTCCCTAGTGTGTCCCCTTGCTGGTGGTCTTCAGGTTGGGCAACTGGCTCTAGTGCCTCTGGCATACCAGGGCTTCTGGGTGATGGGGAAAGGATGGGGTGGTGAGCACCCACGGCACAGCCATGGTGGGAAACTGGGAAATAAGGTGATTAGACTCGAGTAGAGCATAGGCTCATGGGGTGACGTTATGGAGGTGAACTCTGAAGACCTCTGGCTTTCTGTGTTTTACATAGAAGTTGGACAGAGCTAAAATGGGAGAAAGCGTTTCCACACCACACTTTCATGACTGGAATTTTGAGCCATTCATTTTTTTTGGAATTAAAAGCTGCTTTTTACATAAGTAATATACAATAAGCTGGTGAATACCAATTAAAAGCATATTTCATAAAATTAGACTTTCAGTTGCCTGTTCTGTTGAATATCAGTTGGTAATAAGCTTTCCTCGTTTCCCTGAGCATGTAATTTTTCCCTTGAATTCTTGAGTCACTGCTTTGATCACTTCTTGATTGCTTAAAGGCTGTGAGTCAGTAATATTTCCCAGTTTCGTTGTCACATCAAAGATCTTTGAGGGGCTTTCTCCAATAGAAGGCAGCCAAGGTTCCTGGTTGACATAGTTCATCACCATGCTGAAGCTTTGCTGCACAAATGAAAATAGAGAATAATGCATCACCTTTAGCCATTCATGTAATCATTTGAATAATATGTATCACCTCCTTAAATGGGCCAGCTGCTACACAGCATTTTTTTTCCTCTAATTTTTACGCTTAAAAATATGGAGGGCAAACATTAAACAGGAAAGGTGATTTTTATCCAGACATGCTGATGAATGTAAGCAAAGACAGTTGCTTTCCTCTGTTTACAGATTTTTGCTGTTGCTCTATGCAGGCATTTATGACACGAACAATTCTGGCACCGAAAGCCTCATACTTCCTCACAGAAACATCATTTAATGTGATAATATGCAAAGTATGTCAAAAACCCTGAACAATATATACAATTTCCTATATACCATTTCCTTCCTGTCCCACAGTGGCAGTTTTGATCAGCTTAAACTGTAGACATGCTTCACCATGGCATGGATGCCAGGTTCTGACATCCTCATTCTGCTTTGGTTTGGGCTCCTCCTTGGCAAAACTCGAGCGGGTTTCCAGAGAATCTGAGTCTGAGCAAAATGAGGGCCAAATTATCACTAAGGCTGACAGCCGGGCAGGGTTTTCCTTGGCTTGGAAGAAGGAGGAAAGTCTATTTCCCCACCTGCTGCTGTGACTCAGGTGGCCCGTGGGGGCTGTGTCACCAAAGCCTCTGGACTTTCATCTTCAGATGCAGAACCCTGCAATGCTGAAAGAAGGGCATCACACTCAGCCTCACACAAGCCACCTGAATCTTCCTCGGTGGGAGAGTGAGGGTGTGCTGAAGCATCCCTCTAGGGTGCCAGTGGGGGTACCTGGGCAATCCCATCCCCAGCAGAGGGAAAGCTCTGGGGGAACAGACTTGTTTCAGTATTACCTGAAAGCAAAAGATCCCTCAGAACAACAATGTGACGCTTGTGGCAAATTTAAATCTGGGAGCAGTGAGTATTTCCAAGTGTGAACGCCGCTGCCGTTCATTTCTGGAGCAAATAAATGGCAACGGGAAGGTATTTAAAGGGACACTGTCACCTTACAGCTCCTACATTGCAAACAAACAAATGCCTTTACCTGTGTTACAAATCCCACCACAATGTTATTAAAAGTGAAAGAATTTTTAAAAATCCAATTTACTTGTCACTCTTTCTCCTTTGTTTACTGGTTGTGTTTTCTCACCGTGGACAACAGAAATCAATGAAGTCAGATTTGCCTGTATTTGAGTCACTTTCACTTTTAGGTTTTCAGGTTTAGGGCAGAAAGTTCAAGGGAATGGTTATTTCATCAAATACGACTGTTTTCACTTGCAATTAAAAAAAATCAATGGCAATGCTTCTATTAAGACATATGTTTTGCAAAAGTCTGCTTCTGTGAGATTTAAACTTTGCCCCAACCTTGGCAGTGTCCTTCGAAAGACGTAGCTAAGTAAAACCTAGTGGTAATAAAAATAATACTTTCCATTATCATGGCAGATAGGAGATCAGTTATGTAGCAGGACCCCATTTTTATAGGTATTGCATACATAAGGGACAAAATATGGTCACAGCCTCTGAAACAAGGGGTAGATAGATCCCTAATGAGAACAAGGATAACGAGATACTAATATTCAGCAGTACGAGCCGTGACTTCAGCAGCCCAAGAAGCTACAGTTCTTGTGGAGAACCTGGCAAAGGCTGCTCTGCAAAGGAATATGAAAGCAGAGAAAGGAGTAACACTGCGGATATTTACATGAGATTCTCATAAGCACAAGGGGCAGCTTTTGATCAAAGGATATAAATCTGGGTGAATCTAAATGTGGTGTGTGGTTTTTTTTTTCCTATGCTGGAGTTCCCTATTCTGCACTGCTGCAGGAGTGCTCAATTTAGGTCCTCATAATGGTATGCAAAACTTGCAAAATATATCCCTGCTGGGGCATGCTCTCTAGGTAAGGCTTCTTTCTTGCTCCAGCAGGACTTCAATTCAGGGAGTGACTGAAAGAGCGAAACACAGAATAGCAAGTGCTATTTGCATTCCGAAAAGTAGCCCTAACCTCCTGCCAGAAAGGGTTTCAGGACTCGGCCTCGAACTTCTGTTTACTGAAAGAATCTCCATTTATTTCAGACTAGTGTGTTCCAACGAGACATTGTCAGTAAAATCTAAATTTTGGTTTAAGTACCTGATTTGGATAATTAAGAACTGTTTTATTTACTTAAAAATGTAGAATCTGCTCAAAGAACTTGCAATCTAAGGTATTTTTTCACTAATAACATTTCAGTGGAAATATTGATTCCGAAGAATACTATTCTAAGGTGTGCTATTGACTGGGATGACTCAACAGAATGCCCCTGGTGACCCAAAAGACTCACCCTTCTTCCTTGCTAAAGTGTGAGAAGTGGTTGGACGCCAAGTCTCTACTTGATATGGCTAGTCAGTGTTAATGCTGGCCAGTAATTTGTGTATATGGACTACTCTTTTATACTGTGTTTAGCATATACTGCATAATCCAGCAGAGGCAGTTGATCAGGGACAGATTGGTTCCTTTTCTACTAAAAGGAGTGATGAAACTCCCAAATCCAGTCTCAATAATAGAAGATGATAGCTCTGGGTTTTGGATACCAAGCACTGGAAGATGCCTGGATCAGAGTCGTGCTTTGTGTTCCTTCTGGACTGAGCACTAATGGTCTCACCTGGACGGAGCTGCTTTTTGTTTAGAAATGCCGAGAGTACAGGTTTCATTGAGTGAACACCACTTCATCAAGTAGCTGTCTGCATGCCTTTCCGTCACTGCTCCTCCTGATGAGCTCAAGTTCTTGCAGGCAGCATCTAATGGCTATAAATACCAGCAGTGTATCATTCGCTTCTCCTCCTTAACATAAAACTTTGGCTTTAGAGGAAAATGGCATCTGTTATTCCCCACATTGCTAAATCTCCCGCTGTCGCTAGATGACACCAGGCAGGGTGGCAGTGGGAGGAGATCAGGTTGCTTCCAGGTAAGCTGGCAAATTGCTCTGTGGACCCGGCGGGGCCACCAGGTCCCCTCTAAGGCTATAGGTATCGTGGGCAGGAAACTCCCAGACAGTGAACCCTCTTGTACTGGCGGCCTGGGAGTTGTTTTTAAAGGGGGGAGAAATGGGGGATAAGAAAAGAAGACCTTGTAGAAAATTCCAGCCTCTATTCATAAAGACTTGTGATAAAAATGACCTCATGTGTTTTATACTGCAGCAAACAGAGTTGAAGAATGCAGTCTTGTGGCCAAGAGGAGGGTGTTTCAGTGACCACTTAGGAATATTTGAATCACACAGTGGCTTATTTCACTGTTCTTTCTTATTCCTCACAGCACTGGGTTTAGAGGAGCTCTTTGAGTGGGATGGAGACACTGAGGTTTTAGTACGGATAACTCAGCTGCACTCTTTGATTTGTACACAGCTTTGCAGAAGGAAGGACCAGATTTTTGGCCTTCCAAGACATTTTATAATCTGTCTGTGTCTGTCATAGGTGTAATCCTTTGAGCTATGATCCTAAAAGCCCTCAGGGCCAAACTTCTTGGGGAATGAAGCACTTAACACAAACAGAGTCTTCTGCAATCGATACTAGACATGCTTTTAAAATACTATTATTTCCTTAAAAGAAAAAAGAACCTGTAGAGATGAAACCCACTCACCCCCAACATTGCTGCTATTATATGCGGTTGCTACAAAGCTTAGAGCGACCCCTGTGACACTTCTCTTTGGCTGACATGTTCAGAAACTTCCCCATTCTTCCATTCTCACCATACAGCACCAGTTCCTTTGTCTTTCCAACACATCCTATAAGCGAACCGGCATGTGAGTACCACCTGGACTGCCCAGTTTCTCAGACCAGCTCCCATCCAAACCTCTCCAAGGAAAACACGCGTATGGGTTCTTATGGCCAGTTTCAGGCTCTGATGGGATGACAATTTCTTGGCTTCTTATGAATCTGGAGATCCAAAACCTGTATCAGCAGTGGTGTGCTTAGGACATAGCAAACCTGGCTTTTGTCCCTGCCATGTCAGGGCAGCTGCTCAGTCCTCAAGGAAGTTTCCAACTCCCATATTTTTGACTTTTTCCCCACTTTTTGCAGCTTCACAGAGATCTGCACTGGGGTGCAAGCGAGCGGGAATTGCAAAGTTCCTCTCCCGGAATGAACGCTCTCATAACTGCCTGCTCGTGGCTCTTTGTCTGCTTTTTGGAGAGGCCCTACCCTCCTGTGTAGACACAAGAGATTTCAGATGAAACACAGGTCTCCCCTTTGCTGTCTCACCCCTCCTCCTGAGACTTAAGAGGAAATCGAATGCTGCAATATAAGCATGCGGGTTACACTTGTATTTAGTTCAATGGCCTCTTCTTTCTAACAGTTTACTTTGTCTCTTCTAATTCAAGCATGTCAGTAGCAAGTATCATATCTGTGACATCGATAATAAAAATCCCATTGTAAATGCCGGGGTGTCATTTTCCATTCTGCCTAAACAATCCCGAGCTTTGTACTTTCTGGAGTGGCCTCTGTCTTTCACAGGTGACATTTGCAAATGGGGATCCGCATGTGTAAACCCCGCAGCTAACTGTCTCATTTCCATACGTGCAGGCTGGCATAAGTGCACTTTGTGTCAATGAAGAGGCTATTCTGCGGCAGGCGGAAATTTGGCTATATCAGATTTACCCTGAGGGAGCAGGTCCTGCTCTCCTTCGCAGGGGTGTCAGCCCGGCAGAGGTGATGGAGGCACGCTGCGTGGTACCCAGCAACTTCAAGTCTTGCTCCATGCTTTTTGTTTAGAAGGGAAAATGGGGGAAGCCATCCACAATTTGGTGCGCTCCAGCTCTCAAATGCTTTTCTTGCCATGCTTTGGCCTGGGGTGCCAAAGGAAAGTTGATGCCCGATTTGTGTGGAAAGCAGCTGATGGGGATATTTCCAAAGCTCTGGAGCAGCTGGACCTCTCAGCAGGCTCTCAGAGATGTAGAAGACACAGCTCCCAGTTGGGCAGGGCTGGTTTTGAGCCAGCCAGGACCTTTTCTGCATCACTACCATGGCTCCTTCTGTGGCTCTACCAGTGTCTTGGCGGCAATGCAGAGGGACTGTGCTCCCTTCTCAGAAGTGGTTCATTCTCAGGAAATACGGCCCTTGGGAAGGCTTACTTTATTGAGTAGGGGGTCAAAATTGTGTATTTTTGTGATCTTACCCTTCTTGGAATTACACCATCATTTATATACTCCTATAAAGCACACCGATTAGTCTAAATATGTATCGACATATATTGAAGTAGCTAAAAAGGAACAATTACGAGACTATTTGGCATGGTTACAGCATCTGTGAAAAAGACATCTTTTATGTGTAACACAATTTGTCCAGAATTAATGAAAATATCCAGGGCTGTTTTTATGAAGTAATTTGTCACATTAAACTAAAAAAACCTAAGGTTATGTTGGACATGAAAAGAAACTCCCCGAAGGTCAAAGCAATTAAACATCGGAACAACCCGTCAACCCAGGGGTCACCAAGGCCTCATCTAATGAGAACGTTCAAACGGAGGAAATCCTGCAATCGTCTCTACTCATTTCTTCACCAGGTTAAATACCCATTTGAAGTCCTGGCACAGCGCAGCCAATGGAAAAATTCCCATGGGCTTGATTGGGACTGCTTTTCCTTTTTTTCTTTTTCCCCCTTCTGGAATTTAATAAATCCTTTGTATTTCAAACAGATCTGGAATGGCTGTGAATTTGCATCTTCTATGAAATCCTGTAAACCAAAAGACCTGCAAGGAACCTAGCAATAGCATCTTCAATAGCTTTTTCTTTCTTCCTCTGTATTAATATTAATAGCTACCAGTGGGCTGTTGTGAGCAGACTCACATTTACTTCTTTCCGAGGGAATGTGTTTGTGTATTCACAATCAAAAAAAGAACCACTGCAGAAAGCAACGTTGGGAGAGAGCGGTCCAAGAGGAGGAGGAGGGTGATTATACGAACCTGGCAGGACTGTAGCGTGCTTTTAGCATTCAGTCATGCCTTTTCATAGTTTGGAAATCTGGGTAATAAGAAGGACTCGTCACTAACAATCCAAGAATTTGTGTGCTGCCCTAACCTCCGGGAAGTAGATATAACGAGATTTATAAATACCACTCCTTTAAAACTGATTTAGAAAAATGCCAGGTAAGCTCACACAGATTCGTGGAAAGAACTATGTGGGTCAAGTGTGACAGATTTTTTGTGAGCCTCAAATGGGCAAACTGCCTTAGAGTGGGTAATGACAGCACAGTGCACAGCAGTTTCTTGCTGTTTCTCCCCTTCTGTGCTCTACTGCCCTGGTGTTTTCGTTAACACTGCTGTCTCTTGTTTTCCTCTCCTCCCTTCTCTTTCTTTTTTGTGTGTATGACTATCTGGTAAGTGTTGTACAACACTGGGTTGTCAGAAAAATATAGGTTATAGTTTCCATAGGCATTTCCCTGGGTTAGGGCAGGGGGTTTTATTATAAACAAATCAAGTTAAAAAAATCAAACTAATGCCTTTGCAAAAGATTGACATATTCAATATATTTTTATATTAGACAAAAGGATAAAAGACAAAATAAGTTCTTGGGACTATATGCTATCATCTGCCCATGTATGGAGTTCCATGTGATTCTATGCAGGGACTGGGGTAAAACCAACACAACAGTTTGGGGTTCATTATGTAGTGATGAAACCTGTGATAGCTTTTCATTTGGAGCAGCTTAAATCTTGATGCAGTTGGATTAGGAACATTGTAAGGTAAAGTGGGGTATTTTGTGCTTTTTGACTGAGTAGGGTATAATGCATTCCTGTTTTCTACATGTGACTGCTCATCAACATTTAATTCATATTGAACAATAATGGTATTCTGTAGTGTGGAGATGGTGTTGCAAGTAAAGATTGCAGTAATCACTGATGTTGATGTTTTATCAGCAATCACCATATACGAACGGGAAATAGCTCAAAACACACACTTCTTAACGATTCAACCATAACTTTGCTAATTCTTCCGCTGTAAATAATTATATCATTGCTCTACCATGTCAGACATCATTCGTGCCTTGCTTTCCTTCCACAGGTGTTGAGGTTGAGGGTTCATTTTAACGTGCTTTCTCCAGCAAAACAGCAGTCCCATGGAGCTGGCAGTGATGATAAGGCTGACTTTTCCTTTCTTCCACTGTGAAAATGCCCCTTGAAATAGTATCCATACTTAACCACAAAGAGGAGAAAAATAATTTGATGGTCTGAAATATAATGATAATAAGACATGGAAGAACATTTAGGAGAAGGAAAATTAAAAATCTACATTCAATGTTCTTTCCCCACTGTTGGAAACTCCACAGAAAATCAGCTCGAGACACCAGTTGTCTTAAAGGAAACAGGATTTAGACATGACACAGTCACAGATATAATTGATGCATTAACAGCTCAGCAGCATTTTATATCTGAGAAGTTTTATTATGTCCTGCCAGTGTTTTTACATGGCACTAGTACAGGGTTCAGCCAGGTTTCAGGCAGTGTCCACCAGGGAAGGGAGAAGTTGGGGGAACTCTGGACAATTGTTCGGGTGTTTGGCTTAAAAACCGCCATTTTTTAGGGCTCAGTGGGTCCCCTTCAGAAAAGGAATTAATTAGAAATGTCCACCAGACTAAACCCAGCATGTGGAGCATTACTTGAAGAATTATTTTAAAAGATACTAATCAACAGCTTGCAGAACATGAGAAAAGGCTGAATTCTTATCCACTCTACCGGGCAAGCTTAGAGCCCAGTATAGCAGGACAGCGCAGAGCTGGTGGATCCATCACATGGTGTGAACCTCACTGTTCTGGGGTGAATTTGACCATATTGACAGCAAAAGGGCTCCTGCCTGGGAACAGAAAAAGACAGTCAGGGAATGTTTCTTTCCCCTGAGAAGTGTTTGCTGCCCTAGTTATTTCTTTTTGGAAACATGCATCAAGAGCATGCATTGCAATGTCATCTCCCCCTTCGATGTCTGTAAGGTATGCGTTTTCCTCTGAGCTTGTTTTCATTGTCTGCTTCTCCTGGCAGAAAAATATGTATTCTTAGGGCACAATTCCTCTTATCTGCTGCTACTTTAGGAGCAGCATTGCTTTTTTTTGTTAAAGAAGTCTCACCCCAAAGGCTTTGTAGAGAGCCATGTTTTCTGGAGGTCGTTATATTGAACCATAAGGCCTTCTCCCTTTTCTCTTTCAAATCTTTCCTTCAGACCTTTTCTAAAATGAACTCAGCAACAGCAAATTGAAACAGGATCCAGGTTTTGCAACCAGGTGGTGGTTCTGCGTGAACCAGAGAGGAGGAGACACCTCACGAGCTCAGTCTTGGCCATATAGTCCCAGAGGGAAACATCATGTTCTGGCTTTCATTTTCAGTGGTTGCCTATGGAAATGGGAGTGATTTTTAACTGCTTGTTCTACCCCAACTAGCACAGCCCGGTTTCTTCCAGCTCTTGTCTTTTTCCACTTGCTTGATAAAGTTCTGTGTAAAAGACATTGACTTTTACAGGCATTTGTAGAAGGGGCTGATAACAATCTCGGAACCAGGTAGAACAAGAGAGCAACCCACACATTGAATAACAACATCAGATGCCAGGGACTGATGGCACCGAGCTCTCAGGGGTTTCCAGGAGTAACTGGGGAACCCATCTCCTTTTGAAAATCTTCCCCTCCAATCAGTAAATAGAGGAAAGATAATGAGCTTTTGTAATAGGCTACTAATACAAGCTTATCTTGCTGAAATTCCTTTATTGAAATTATTATGTGTTCCTTTTCTAGTGGAAGCAAGATTAAAAAACCCCTAGGATGCTGCTGTTTTATTGGAGCCAGGAATATACACTATATCAGGAGAAAGACAAAAATCCAGACCAAATTCTCATCCACAAGTTGGAGGTGAAGACTAAATCATCTTTTGCAACAGATACTGTCAGGAAAAAGTGATCTTTTAAGACGAAGCTGACTTTCCGTTGACAGAGACGGACACAGACATTGAGTGATCTCAGGGCCAAAACTGAAAGAAGAATGCAGCTGGATCAGCGAAATGTCATGGCTAATAGTATCAAAAGCAACCAAAATAATTAAAAAGCAATAGGTCAGTCACATTGCCACGCTCTGATGACTGTAATAAATAATTAAAAATTCAAAACAATGCAGCCTCAGTATTATGGAAATCAAACTGGACTTTAGGGAAATTTTGTGTGACGAGATGGTCAGACACACGATCATCTTTCCTTTCATCTCCCCCCACAATCCTTTTCCCAAGGTCTTAGGGATGGGAGGTGAAAGAGAAGGTGATGCTTAGGAGACAGTGGTACATTTATGATAACTGCAGTGCAATTGAAAACAGATAGAACATAGTCACAAAAAAGCCATAGGATTACTCATGTTGAAATAAAAGGATCAAACACTCACAGACACATTGATTGCACTTGCGGGTATTTTGGATCTGGATCATGTAAAGCTTCTGCATGAACTTAATTTACTCCCATTAGCTCTGAGAATGTCAATGGAACAACTCCAGCACATGAAATTATATGTCTGCCCAGATTGTTGCAGTATCAGACTGCAGGGTGAACGTGCCTATGACAAGATGAAATAATCAGCTAAGAGCTGGTCAGAGAAGAGGGATGGGTTATACAAATAATTAAAAGGCAACATAAAAAGGCAGCAAATATTTTTGCAGAAGTTTCAAAAAAGAATTTTGCTGTGTAACGAGAAGAGCTCTTGATCAACTTGAAACAACTTAATAGGACTTGAAGGCTGGCTCGGCTTTTGCTTTCTTAAAGGGACACTGTCAAAGAGTTTGAGTGTATTGATATTTTATTTTATATAACAAAATGGAAATTTAGTCTTGGCACTAAGAGAGACAAGAGGGATCTGGAGGTGCTGGTGCGAGTACAGAGGAGGGCAACAAAACTGGTGAAGAGCCTGGGCCGTAAGTCTTCTGAGGAGTGATTGAGGGAGCTGGGACTGTTTAGTTTGAGGAAGAGGAGGCTGAGGGGAGACCTCATCGCTCTCTAGAACTACTTGAAAGGACATTGTAGAGAGGTTGGTGCTGGTCTCTTCTCACGGACAATTAGCGACAGAACAAGAGGGAATGGCTGCAAGCTGCAGCAGGGTAGGTTTAGGCTGGACATTAGGAAAGAATTCTTCACAGAAAGAGTGGTCAGTCACTGGAATGGGCTGCCCAGGGAGGTGGTTGACTCACCATCCCTGAATATGCTTAAGAATTGATTAGATGATGTAGGGGAGAACTTTGTACAGCAGGGCTGGTGGTTGGAGTCAATGATCCCAAGGGTGTCTTCCAACCTAAATGATTCTATGATTTATTTTCCCTTATTTAATTCTGGAAAAACAAAAATACAAGTATCCCATGAAAATGAAATATTGAGTAACTGACATCAAAGACAACATTCCCATTGAATTGACTTCCCGGCCCACCAGCCCCCTGGGCAGCAGGAGCTGCCCTGTCCATCCCACAGGTCAGAGCTGCTGTTGGGGTAACGGATGTTGCTTCAACAGTGTCCCCTGGCTGCTGTGGCTCCTTAAGCCAGACAGGCATCCCTGGCCATTTTGTGGTCCATGGAAGCGTATCACCTCGTAAATTTTACATGATCAGGTGAAATGGCAAACCAAAAAAAAAAAAAAAAAAAAAAGAGAGAAATACATATTAAAAGTCCTTACTCTACTTAGGAGGCTGTACCTTACAACAGGCCTTATCAGCTGTTAGCAGGTGTGGAAGGCAACAAAAGATGCATTTTGACATGTACCTGAGCTTCTCCCACTAAGATTGCCAAAGGAAAATATATCAAAATCTTTTCTGATCTAAAATACCCATTAATCAGTACTTGTCTTGACAAATCAACCATTAAATGGAATGATCCATTTAAAGATTGGTGCATAGATCCGATTTAGCGATTTGTCAGTGGAATGGAGGAGTTAAATCTCTTAACTGAAATTGTTAGTTACTCCACTATTAGTCTTGAATCAAAGTTTAAACATGGTAGAATACAGACATAGGATTAAAATCACGTTTGTTGTAATGGCCTCTGTTCCAGTTACTCCACTGAATTCAGTTGAGTTTCTGACAATTTGTACCTCCTGCTGAAGCTGAATTCAGATAATAATCTGATTGCTGCTAGACACAATGTATTATTCTTACTGTGATCTTGCACATTGCTTTTCAGCTATAGATCCCAAAATGCACACTTGATGCCGCAGATCCTGGTTGTGACTTTGATGTCAGGAAATCTGTGAAAATATCAAGACTCTTAGAAAGATTTTGAGATGTTCACAGAAATACATATTTCTCAAAGCCATAAGGACCAGAAGTCATAATAAACACAGCGGGTCAAGTGGACTGCTGATATTGATGATAATATAAATGGCAGCACGGACGAGATCTCATACTGGTATAAGTGGTTAAAAAGACAACATACTGATTCTGAGTTAAAGAATACTGTGAAGCTGAAACTAAAGGCTCTCGGTGGAAGAGGACAATGCACCAGCACCAACTAACCAAAACATTTCCTTCACCAACACTGTTTTGTGCTGCAATCCCTAAATGCCACCACTGTTACAGGAAGACAGGATCTATTAATATCAAAGGCAAAAATTTGTTGCTATATTTAATTATGCAAAACAGAAAAAGGCCAGAAGAGAAGCAGGATGTTGTTAGTATCAAAACATCTGGAGAGGTCATAATTCTGCTCTTCTTCATGCATCCCTCGGTCCTCCAGTCTTCTATAAGTTACTCACATAACTTTGGCATCTATAAAACGCCTTATTACTTATATCTATCTAGCCAGTCTATAGTTGTTATAGACATTACAGTGGACCTTCAATGTTTTTCAGGTGCTTCTTTTTTATTTATTTTTGCCCAAGGAATTGATTCATAGGAAAATATCTCCACACCTTTCCCCCCAGTCTAGCAATCTATCCACAAATCAATTCTACTATCCTGTGATTGCATTTTATTTAAAGCAAAATCATTGGTTGGAGTTTTGATTCAAGGAAAAGTAGCAAGACAGGGAGAAAGCTGATGTCTTGCCAATAAACATCAACTAATGTCACAACAATATAAATAGGATCAGAATAAAGTAGTACCACCACTTTAGTCTGTCCTGAAACAGATGTAGCAAGATACGGTGAACCTCAAAACAATCCGGTTTGTAAGTCTTTTTTTAGAACGGATTTTATGAAAAGGTTCTTGCTTCAGGCAAGGCTAATAAGTTTCTCTGATAGTACTGAGATTTACAAAATATGGTTTTCTATTGCAGTTTTCTGACCAGATCCTCTGGTGGCAAGCAATGAGTAGCTTGTACATGGGAGTTGGGGTGTTTTGCCTTTTCAGGTAACTTCTCTGGCATCTCTTGGTGGGTACATGCAGCCTGTAGCCACCTTCTCAGCCAGGGCACCAGAAAGACCTGTCTCTTCTATCATTTTCCCCTCTTAATGAAACATGAAGAATCATAGAATCATAGAAACACAAGGTTTGGAAAGGACCTACAAGATCATCTAGTCCAACCGTCCTCCTGTCACCAATATTACCCACTAAGCTACTAAATCATGTCTTGTAGCACCTTGTCCAGATGGTTCTTGAACACCACCAGGGACCGTGACTCCACCACCTCCCTGGGCAGGTCATTCCAGGGCCTGACCATTCTTTGGGAGAAAAAGTTTATCCCGACATCTAATCTAAGTCTCCCCTGTGGGAACTTGTGGCCATTCCCTTGAGTCCTGTCATTAGTTATCTGGGAGAAGAGGCTGACCCCCTCCTCTTCACAACCTCCCTTCAGGAAGTTGGAATCAGGATGGCTTTGAACATTGTGTATTTCTGCTGGATTGAGCTGAAAGTGCTAATGAATTCACAAAGGACAGCGGGCTAGAGAGGGAATAGTATCTCTCTCTTTCACACATGTATGCACAAACCAGGATGTTCAAAACCAGCATGACCATGCAAACCTTATTTTCTCAAGCAAGCCAGATTCAGAAATTGCCATGGACATTGCAGAGCCCTAAGCGAGGAGCATTGCTAGGTATCACTGATGGGTCAGCTGGGTTGGTTCTAGAATTACCTTGAGAGGTACATTAAATATGTTGAGGACCATCTTATGCAGGGTATCCAAGTGAATTATAATGAGTATTTCCTGCTTATGCAGGGCAAATTTGCAGGGCATTGCAGGGACACAAGGGATAGTGGGGCTGAGGGAGGTGGGATGCATAAGCCTGTTATAGAGCAGAGCATCCCAGTTGCAGTTTTGATGTCACATTTCTTCCTGTTGACACCAGGACCAGGGAGCTGGTCTCCCACCAAAGAATCTGGCTGGGTCATAAGGCAGAGAAAGCGTGTGGCTCGATGGGTTAAGTAATAGGCGAGCGCTAACCCTGCCCAGAGGGTGGTGAATGAATGAACATCCTCCGCCTCTTAGTTCCAGCAGTGACCAGGATTCCTTTCCCAGCCCGCCCCCGGGATTCCTCCCGCAGGAGGAAAAGGGAGAAAAGCAAATCCTTTCTCTCTCCCGGGCACAGCGGGGCCTGGAGCAGCGATCCCTCACCCGTGCTTCCCCTCCTCACCCCCGTGCTGGCATGTGGCTGCTGCAGAAGTTGGGGGCCGCTGTTATGAAACGCAGATATATTTTCAAGACTTGTACTTGAAAGGAGAGTTTGCCTTGAAAGGAGGAACGCAGAATCCAAGCGGAGAAAGGCACACGAGTGAGATTTGCCATTTAACAGTGTCTGTCCAAAGAGCAAGACGAATTGAGATCCCTTTGAAAATGGGATCGTTCTCTTTAAGCAGAATAAGTAAGAAGGTGACTGTGGCTGATAGTACTTTTCTATCCCTGTCACCTGAGGATTTCAGTACATTTTGTGAACTTTCCTCACTAACCTCTCTTAAAACCCATCTCCACAGATGGCAAGTGCTACTTCTCTCATTTTGGAGGAGGTAACACTAAGTACTGGTGCGGGCTTTTGCCCAAATCCACCAGGAAGCCCGTAGCAGAAAGAGGAAGCAGAATAATTTCATCAATTAATCTGCCCTTTCACATTTGTGTCATTATTTCCTTTTACTCCAAATTGCTTCAGAGATTTGCATTGTAACAGACTTTTTCTAGGGCAGTTTCTAGTGTCCTGAGCCCAATGAAATGTTCCATATCTACTGAAGTCAAAAGACCATCCTCAGTCTAAGGCGCTGTGTGAAGCTGTCCTCATTTGCCTTATGATCAATAGCCCACAATAACATTTGGGCCAAGAGATTATAGACATTAATCTTCCCTCAGAACAATTTAGGATCATTAACCAGCCCAGCAGAAAATCAGTGTATGCCCCTGCAAATGGAAATCAACTTTAAAAAAATGATCTTTCTCTTGACATCTTTTAAAACCTGCTTTACACTTTCCTTGGGAAGAAGAGGACTTAGCGTAGAGGACACGGTTGGAAATGCATTTGTCTCTGATACCATCTTCTTTGTGAGTAAATTCTGCTGTTGCACACAGTTCCTGCAAAAACAGACTCTGATTTGCTTTTTTTTCTTTTTTCTTTTTTTTTTCTTCCATATGGAGGACCTTAGTAGACTCTGCTGATTGACAGGGCGGCATCCCGGCCAACAGCCGGTCATACGAAACCGACTTTATTGCTTGCAGCGCTGTTTCATAGGGTACCCACTGATAGACAGCTTTGACACAAAGTAGAGGGGTAAGTATGAGCAGGTTTGGTCTTTGTGGATCCAGTGGTGGAAACACAGCTGCATGTGAGCATTAGTGTTTTTCTTAAGAATTTTCAGTGCTGTTGTATGCTGTTCACACTGGCAATTTCAACCTTGGTCATAGACCTGTATCTTCTCAGAGGCATACCCAGGCCTTATCCTACCCAGGCCTAGATGCATTTTTGTCCCTGAGCTGGAATCAGGCATACAAATTTGTAAGAGATCATTTTGGGTCAAAATGTTCCAAAAGACCAGCTTGGACTTGCTTCTTCCTGTCAGCCAGAGAACAGTCTTCTTCCTTCCCCTCTCCCTTTGGCTTTGTGTAGCCTATTCTGAACAGAATGTGTACTGAGCTTTATGGGGTGAAAGACAAAGAAAAAAGGTAAAAATACTAATCTGGGTAATAACTGGGTAGTATCTCCTCCTGCTGTAGGCATTCACATATATTGGCTGGGCTTGATACTGCTTTCTCTTCAGTTGGTTCTTCTTGACAAAGATGTGTTACCAGACTTGCAGAAAACTTACTCAGGACTGCTGAGATGTCTTCCTCACCCCATGTGGGACACCATCATGTCAGGCACATGCCAGTACCGGTCAACATGAACTGAGTGGGAGGTGAGCCCCCAAGTGCTGGGCCATGTTGTCATGGCTCACACCTTCTGGTCTGCTTCTTGTAGCAGCAAACAGGATCACTGCAGGGATCATGGGAGAAGAGGCCCTGGCGCTGAGCTGCAGGTATGGGAGGAAGGAAGTAATTGCAGGGGATGCATTCCCAAAATATCCAGCTTGGTGCGTCTGGCTGTGTTAGTGCATCTTCATGGAAGATAGGAGAGTTGCACCTGCTTACACTAGAGATGGGTTTTGACTAAAAGACACAAGGAAGCAAATCTCAGAGAGGCAGAAATCTTGAGACAGAATTATAGGTATTACTGAATCCCCAATGTATTTTTAAACTTAATTTTAAAGGGAAAACAATGGAAAAAAAGCCTCACAGGCACGTATTCACAGTAATACCTCCTCAGAGATCTGACTTTATCACTACTGAAAGGAGAAAGCAGAAAATGGAATTGTTTTTGTTGTTCTATCATGTTTGCAACATGACAAAAACGAGGAGTTCTTCTGCCTTTTGCTTTTCACCTTGTTGAACTGCTGTCAGACTTCTGTAAATCGTTTGCACCATAAACAAGCTTTGTAAGTGAAAGGGCAAGTGCTGAGAAAAGCCAAAGGCAGAGATTTTATATTGAATCTTTTCTCACAGAGATAACTGACATGAGTGCGGACCACCTTCACCTAGGTCCAGGGAGTTAAACCAGGGATCACAGGAGACAATAGGATAATGAAGCTGAAACAACAGCAAATGGACTAAGACACCGAATGTGTTGGCTTGGTTTTTAGGCAAAATTAGTTAACTGCTTGCTGAGGGGATTTGGTTTTGAGCAAAAGCTACTGCCTTGTTTCTTCCAAAGCACTTCGGCCACAGGTGCATGGCAGACAAACTCCTGGAAAGACAGACACCCCTTACATGGGAATACTACCTGGAACCTGCCTGCTGTTATGGATGCTGTGGCTGTTACTAATTGCAATGTAATGTTTGCAAGACTGTCTGCCCCCGCGCACCAGTGACGGGATATCAAAACAGGAAGAGACAAGGATGCTTTTTGCTTGCCTACGCTGCTATTACAGTGTCAATACCCAGCACAGCAGTCAGTTCTGCTCCTTTGGCGGGGAGCCAGCGTGCTAGAAAAAGGCATCGGTATAGTGTAGAGGGTGGCAATGACAGGCTGGGATCACCCAAGTGCCCGTGGGGATCTCTGCTTGTAGCAGTGCAAGGTGAGAGGCTTAATGAGGGAACCCACCCCTCTTTTACCTTACAAGGTGTTGCTGTAGAAGCATAGGAAGAAGACCAGAGAGGTAGGGCCACAGAAAGAAGCGTATCTTTAGCTCACTGCAGACTGCATAAATCCAGGTACACACTGTTTGTGCCCACAGTGTCCTCTTTGCAAATGTGATATACCTCATAGATGGGAATAGGAGCTTGAGCGTCATTGCTGTTTGTGGATAAACCCAAATCCACTTGTGCTGGAACCCACTAAGTCAAGGCAGCATGATGTATCACATGGAAACACTTGCAGACTAAGGCCAACCTGTGATTCTAAGGGAGAAATTTGTGCGATTGGTCTCTTCAGTAGCCAACCAGCCTTTCTGTCTTACACACTTAGCTCTGCTTTGGTGGTTACATCTGGGATCTATTAGAAAGTCACATGACACAGTCTAGTACTAATTACTTTTCTTTAAAGCTCTTGCTTTTTTTTTTTTTTTTCCATTTTACTAATACCCTTTCACCACTGCTTCTGTATCTCTACATGAGGGACAAAACAGGGGTTTTAATGCAACAATGAACTCTTAAAAATACTAGAGACTTCAAAAATGGACAATAAAAAGCACAAATCCGTATCTTAGGAAAGAATAAAAAGAAGACACAGAGGCTATAGCTACTATTAAACCCTTCTGTGAACTTGTCCTGGTACTCCAACATGCTTTTGACCACACCAGTGATTTGTGAGAACCATGGAGCCCTGTTGAGCCCTGTCCACGGTGGATGGACACAGAGTCATCCAGAGCAGGTATCTCTGCAATTGTGATGCACTGGAAAAATGAGGAATGTTCAGGAGCTGTTAAAGTTCATGCTTCTTGTGTGGTTGTGGTACAGGGCGAGGAAGGAGAAGAGCAATTTAAAGGAGTGCTACATGACTTCTTACCTGCTAATAAGTTTCCAAACAATACTTACTGGGGAAGATTCTAATGTGCATATATTAATAAATAAATGTTAGCATGTTGTACAAAAAGACAATATGCATTATGTTTTAATTAGCCCAACTAAAGGTCTTATTTCACCATATAGCTTGGTGGCTGTTTGAAACCAGTAGAGCTGAACCTCTAGGTTCTGTTGAGAAGGTGGGAAGCAAAGCTGTCTGTAACATCCTGCAGCTTGAGTTAAATATTATTGAATCCTTTAATAAAGTTTTTTGGAAATGGTTAAATCTGCCACTTGGTTTTCCTTGTAGCATCCAATCAAGTGGTTAAACAAGTATCTTGGCCATTCACTCTGGTGCCCAAAGGTGAAGAAGAGGACCATAAGGAGCTATTTGGAGAAGCCTGAGTTTAACTGGTGCTTTGAAGCCTCAGAGCACTGTGCACTGCTGGGTGGTCTTGACTGGGAATTCTGTCTATTGAGGATTCAATGTTTTTGACACTGAAGATTCTCGATATAAATCAATTTTGAATATGGAACATGAAGAAATTATGTAGTATTTTTTCTCTCCTTATTGGGGAAGAAGTTGAGGAAAGGCTGGGAGAGGATCTTGCACCTCAGACAGGCTCATGATAGGAACTCATCATCTTCTGCTGATGGGGCATTCAAAGGCAGCCCACCAAGGCAAAAAGATGGATTTTGCCTAAAACAAACCCATTTTTCCTACCTAGTCCAGATAGGGAGATAAATAAATAATAGAGGTCAGCCGTGTCTGATCAGAAGGTCACGCAATTAAAAGATGTGCAGATCACAGAAGAAAGGGTTTCTCAGGAGCTGTTGGGGAAACACAGGTGAAAGGCTAACTGTGTATATGTCATCTCCCCACCAACCAACAAGGCACCATGGTCTGGAAGGCATCATGTGCAGGAGCAGAGAGAAAGGTCAAAAGGCTCTGTTTTGTAGCAGAATGTCTCTTCAAATCAACGGACAAGTTCTAGAGGAAAGAAACCAGAAGAGGAGAGAAGGATCATAAAGTTCTGTTTTCATTAGACCTGTCACTAAAGAAAAGACAATGTAATTTTGGTACTCCTGATTATTTCATCCCAGATGGGTATCTAAGGTAATTCTTCTCCAGAGGTGTTCGCTTCTCCCCATGGTCTATACATGGAGTCTACCTATGCTTAGTCAATTAACGCTTGGCAGAAGGAACTCCTTCAATATTTTTAATTTTTCCCTCCAACTAACAAGCCTGTAGTTTTCCTAAGTGAAACTGGCAGTCTGAATCTTGTCCCCAATGTGTTTCTTAATTACATCATAGCTGTTAAACTGTAGTGATGTTCCTTGCAGAATAGTCTGAAAATAAATCTAAGAATAAACTCAGATGTCTTGCTGAACTAGAGCCCAGGTACTATCCTTTAAGGGCAAAAATACCTTTATCTGAGGGTCTAACTGGTTACGAAGAGTGCAATGATGGTGAGATAGAAATGGTATGCACTTATAGGGTAAGAAGTTAAATTAGGATTTGCAATAGTTATCTTTGAATTCCAGGTGGCTTGAGAATGCTCTGGTACGGTGCACTGATGTCCACTTCATTCAAACAGGAGGCAGAAGAGCCATTATATCTTTTTTCCAGAAGTTGTGACTCATTCTGAAGGAAGAGTTCAACTCATGTCCAGGGTCAATTCTGCAGCCACCGGTAATGCTAAGGAGAGGCTGGCAGGAGATTAGACAGAAATGTACATTCAATAAAATCAAAAGGATTTTGTCTCCCTAAAGGTTTGGAAGAAATGAGTTTATAGATAACTCGGCAACTGTTTGCCCTATGGACATCATTCTTTAACTTTCACTGAGGCAGCACATGCTGTTATCCTGTAAATGTCCAGTGAAGCAGACAAGAAGCAATAGACAATTTTCCTGGCCAGCTCTGAAGCTCTTTTAACACTTTTCAAAGGATAGATCTTCTATGAAAATCGTATCAGCTTCAAGGTTATTTTTAATGGTGGCTTTACAGTTTGCCAGCTACTAATGGTAATTCTTTCGAAGCCTCCAAAACCATCCCAAAACATCACTTTCAGCCATTCATTTAATTGTCTGTTTAAGGAGATTGTAGCTTTGAAGATCTGCAAATTGTATTTTGAGTTAGTAATGCTGAACAGGCTTTCTGAAAATCCCCGTTCACCACTACTGAGGCATGATTAGTTAACCATCTTTTGAACAGAGGTTTCTTGCCCCAAAACCCTGATACTCCACACCGCTTTCAGGAATAGATGCAATGCTCACTTTGTTCTACGTATATCATCTACTTTGGAGGAGGGTCAGAATAGAAGACCTGCAATGAACAATATATTTACTGAACTTAGACCATTTTTTTTTCTGTTGGGACTACCTGCAAACAAAGCTATCAGAAGTTAAAAGAGAAATAGACTATTCCTAGTCACCAGAGTACCTGGCACCTCATCTCATGGGGCCACCAGCAGAAACCAGGTGCTGCTTTACAGTAGGTTTCTAACAGTAATGTTGGGCGGTTTACCCAGCTGGATCTATTTTTTCGTGCAGCTGAGGGGCTGTGGAGAGTTGTGTTTGGAGCGTGTTTGGAGTGGAGGGTCCAGGCAAGGCTTCTCTGAGTGACCCCATCGCAGGTCTGCACGTACGCTAATCTTTCTGAACTTGTTTTCATACTGCTGCCCACTGTCATGACAGGGCCTTATGTGAGCTGTTTCTCTGCTCAGGGCAAGATGTTGACACAGTGAAGCAGCACTTATAAAACGGAGCATCTTCCTGGATGGCATTTGGGGAGCATTTCCTGACACGCAGATGGCAGCAGGGCAATTGATTTATGGCAGAGTTGGACTGACATGATGAAATACTGTGGCTGCTGCTCCTTGGTGGAGGCAGAGAAAATAATAGGGTGAGGTTACTTCATATCATCACACAGAGCTGAAATAGGAGCCCCAGGATCTGGGGCCTTTGGGGCACTGCCTGGTGTGCAGAGCTTGCCCTGACTCTAGCCCCACAACAGCTGGCTGAAGCAATGGATGCAGCAAGATATTGGCACTTGCTTTCTTATTTGAGATCCTTAAATTGCTTATCAGCTGTATTTCAAGTTGCCAGGAAGAAGGTTTGGCAACATGTACTAGGTTTTGTGGAGGAGAGGGCTCTGAAAGCAAGGTGGTGCTGTGGGCAGCCATCTAACATGGACAGTGACATATCTGTGCTTTGGATGACATGCCCTGCTTCTGATGACATGCCCTGCATGTCTCCTGGGTTCATGCAGAGTGTTTTTATTTGGTGTGATCTCTGAAGGCTGTAAGCTATTGCTTTGCAGGTCTGGTACAGGTAAGCAGAACTAGTCTCCCTCCATCACTCTGGGTGTGTAATGGAGGGGCAAGGAAAGCGAAGGCCTCCTTTCAAGTCAGGGTAGTGTAAACACCAGGTGATGCATTAAGGGGAGGCACACATAGTTTGAACCATTTCAATCAATTTTTAATCAGCTTTTACTACACAACAGCAATTTATTATAGGTTTTATGTGATTATATGCTTACTGTGATTTTACTTGTTCACTTACCATAGTTTTTATGGTTTTACGGTGATTTTAGTGTTTTATGTGCTAATGACATTTTGCAACTTCACTCAAAGTGGCTTCCCCATTACTCCTACCTTGGCAGAAGAGAATGTTGCTACTGACTGTCCTGTTAATTAAACAACATATTCAAATCAGAGAAAAAAATAATATAACTGATCCCTTACAATTTTTTATAAATGCAGAGTAAGCAATGTGCTACAAAGAGAGTATAATTCATGTACCTGTATCCATATGTGCTTGCATAAAATGTTGGCTACCGTGACAGGACAGGGTACAAGTGGAAGCCTTAAGCTCTGAGTGTCAAAGTGCTCTAGTTCCTGGCCAAGTTGCCAGGCATGAGAGGCTTGTATCATGGTGGAGCGATCCCTAGGTGCCAGGTTATCCAGCCATTCCTAAGTTTTCCACCTCTGACACTGAACAGAAGGAGCTTCATCAACCAAAGAGAGAGCAGGAAGAGGATCTCACGTGCTCAGGAACAATTTCTGAGGTTTTGGACACTGGGCAGCTTACTGGGGACTTGACAACACTTGGGAGGTCACCAATGTGGTGCTGGTGTGAAGGAACTGCCCAGGAGCTTCACTGACAGCCCGTGGAGACTACCAGGCACAGACATTTGCAAGCCTTATCGCAGCAGCAGAGGAAAACCAAAGGAAAAGTGGGGCTGTCACAAAGATGTTGATATTTCTGGAGGCCTTGCCATGAGTGCAGGACCGGTAGTACTCACGTCACAGCACTTTGAATCCCAGTGTGCTCCCATAGCGAGCTACCGGCCAGTTAAATGGTAACCACCTTCCATTCTAGCTGGAGCCAGCCAGGGACAGTGAAGGGAGGGGCAGGATGAAAGGGGTGCAAGGCAGCAGGTAGCACGGGGGACAGTATGGTACAGGAAACTGCAGGTGTGGTCATTAAGGACTTTACAGACTGGAGTCCAGACAGCCCTATTGACTCCCTCCACACTGCAGAGGTTTGTTCACTGGACACTTGCTTGCCCACAAAGCAAACCCACTGTGTTTTTACAGCACAAATACAAAACATAGCCCCAATCTATCTACTCTGAAGAAAATTAACTCAATCCCAACCCAAACCAGCACATTTGGGTACAAAAATCTCATACCTACACCCTCATAGCACACTTACAAGTTTTGAGGGGAGGTTGAAGGCCCCCTCTGCATGCCACAACTGACACTTTCATTTAAGGATGAACTTTATAATGGGACTAATCTAATCTACACAAACCATAAAGCCTTCCACTGCCTAAGGAGGGTGTCAGAAGGAGAATGGCACAGAACATCTGAGGACAGTCTGGAGCGCTCTTGCAATTCAGGACCTTATCTATTCCAGGCTTCCCTTGTGCCAGTCTAGATACAGGCAAAAGATGCCGCAGGCTGTTGTGAGCCAGCAAGGTTATCCTGGCTTTGCTGCTTGCTTTGCCTGTGTGGCAGCCTGAGAGAAGCCAGCAGGATGCTGCTGTGCCTGAGATCAAATAGCCATGGCCACGGCAGGGGACGGCAGCAGCCAGCTCAGCTCTGTGCATCTTCCCCCAGGCTCCTTGTCCCGGCTCCATCCCTTCTTCCTTCCCTCACAGTCCTGAAGCAAGAGTTGCCCCAGGTATCCTTCGCTTGGTAGGGAAACTCCAGTGGTGCCGTGACCCTTTGGGCTGGCTTTGGCTCTGAGCTTCTCTGCATTTTGCTGGGTGGAAGGCTCCCAAAAAGCCATTCGAAGACCCTGTAAATACTGGAACAAACAAATCTGTTTTACCGGTTAGCACTGTGATTTTGTCTTCTGTTTCTCCATGCATTGTTATAAGGAAATAAAATGTAAATTAATCCTGTAAGCCAGCATTAATATGAACTCCATTATCTGTTTCAGTCACTCAGACTGCTAAGGTTGGCTTTTAGACCGATTTTTGTGTCGGAGACGAGAAAGTTACACAATAGACATTAGAGAATCACTTTAAAAAACCTCCACAATCCTGCATTGAAATCCCATCCAGCAAGGGAGAGAACCAGCCCTGGCCTGGCTGAGAGGCAGTCACATGAGTGTCCAAAACAATGAACGCACAGTGTCGAAAGCTGAGGCCATTGAACTTTATGTCACTTCCCAACTGCAGCATTACTCATAATTTATGGCTATACTCGCCTTTCAACCTCTAAAACCTTTTCCCAAGTATTTGCAGCATTCTCACATAAATATTGCTACAATAAGTAACATCAACATTTAGTAGCTGTTTTTCAAGAATAACCGTGTGACACTATTATGGCATTCCATTAAACCAGCTGCAATGTGGGGAAGGTCTAAATCAAATCACGCCGGCTAAAGGTAACGTTTACACATATACAAGAGAACAATGGATGGGAAAAGTTTATTCTGTGTTTCAAGACTTAAATGACAGTTTTGTCTCCTTTCATGGTTATGCAAGATGTCTCTCTCTGGTGAAATGACCCAGAGTGGACCCAGACTACAGCTTGCATTCCAGTGCTATTTGTTACCTTCTCAAAAAAACAGTGCAGTTACAAACCCCACGCTTTCCTTTATTTATATTCTTTTTTAGGGAGAAAACCTTATTTCAAAGGAACAGGAAATGTCTTTTCATTGAAGCTATCAAATGTTGTGAAATGATTAGTAAAAAATTCCTTGCCAGAATTGTTCACTGTCCAAAATGCATTACAATGACTAAATGTAAATGACAGACAGTTAGCTTGCATATAGATACGTGCTTAATTGCCCTCATCCCTCCTGTCTGAAGAATGCACTTAAGCATATGCTCATTTAAACACATATGCTTCGTTTCTGTTTAGGTCAACAGGATTTGAGCATGTGCTTAAACATAAGCAAATGCTTAAGTGCTCCTCTTCAGTAGGGATGCTTTTCTGAAACAAAGCCAAAAAACATATTCTCTGGAAATTTTTCTTCTTACCCTGGCCCACCTCTTGCTCCAGCTGCACTGATGGAGTGCTCCTTCTCCTCCCACAAAACATGAGTGTACCCCCTTTCCTCATCTCCTCTGGGGCTGTCTCACACATGTCCCCCATCTCCCTTTCAGCTGAACTCATGTCACCTTACGGTAAGATTTACAAAACCGCTGGTAGAGAGGAGGGATGGAGAGGAGGGATGAAGAGGTCTGAGGAGGAAGAAGAGGAGAAGAGGAGCTACGATGAGGAATTCTGAGCCTCCCCTGAACAGGACAAACATCAGCAGTGTGTGGGTCTGCTGGGAAGGAGGGAGAAGCCAGCAGCACCCCACTTACACCCAGCATCCCACTTGCCTACACAAGGAATGGGTGCTGTGCCCGTCTGTCTCCCCGGTGCCTGAGGGCAGAATGCCACAGCTGGTTGCTTTCAAATCATTTTGTGATAACTTTTGCCTACATCCTGCCCCAATTCCTCCTCCCTGCTCAGTTTGCCATCCTTCCTGGCTCTCCCCAGGCTGCAGCATCTCCTGGTTTAGCTGGAACTGCCCTGCTTTGGGGGTGCAGGTGGGTGCTTCGCTGCCGGCACCCCAGGCTTGGCTGTGTGGGCTCCCCGTGGGAGAAGCATAAAACAGTGTGGTGGTGCTAAAATCTTCCTGGCAAACCACAGAGCAGCGCAGGGCTTGAGTTCTGCTCTCCGGTGAGTCGGGCTGCAGAGCCTGCCTGGCTGCTGCTGCTGCTGCTGCTGGTGACCTGCAGCTGGATGGTAAAGCCCCCCATACAAATGCGGGGTTGCAAGAGGGTCATCAGTGTTTGGTGAGGTTTCCAGATGCACTTGGGAGCTGTATCTGTTGTGTGTTATCAGTTTAATTAAGATAAGGATATGGAGTTTATGCTATATTCCCATAAATGACAGGGCAGGGATATGAATGATTTATACAGCAATAATTGTGAAGCACAGGTCTGTCAATATGCATGAATAAAGCCATCATACGAATCAAAGTAAGGGAATAAAGGCACAATTTTTTTTTTTTTTTTT
>VZTM01011317.1:67390-103747 GCA_013400555.1 Jacana jacana
TTAACAACTTTCCAGAATTCTCACTGTTTGCAAAATAACAACATGTGCTGGGCAAAAAGTTTGAAGGGGCAGAGGCCGGACTGCCTGGGCACCAGTTAATAAATACTCATCCAAAGGCAACTTTGGGGAGTGAATTTGATGCAGTGAAAGACGACTGGTTCCTCTCCCTACCCTGCAGGTAATGTGTTTGCCTGTGATGGCAGCAGATTATTTGTTCTTTATTTTTTTTTTTCTTCTTCTTTTTTTATTTTTTTTTTTCTTCTTTCCCTGACACCGAACTAAAGAATGCATTGTGGGAAAACCGTCCTGACACATGACACTGTGCAAAGGAGGATCACAGCGTGAGGCAGCATCAAGGGGCTTACTTGGCCTTGATGCACTCTTGCACAGCATGGGGCTCCAGAGATGAGTGTCTCTTCCAACTGAAGCACTGGTGCAATTTGCACAACTCTCATGAGAGCGCACGGTGAAGCTGCTCTCAAAGCCCTCATGTAAACAGGGCTGGGGAAAGAAAAGGGAGAGTAAAAGAGCCTGCACCATGCACGGGAAAAGCACAAAAGGAGGTGGTTCAAAAGAGGCTGAGCTAAAGGAGGAGGGGAGTCGGGAGGGAAGCTGGGTGGAAAGGGGCAGAAAATGTAATCCAAATATTAGGAGCAGAAGGGAAAGTCTGAGCAGTGCAGTCGGACGGTTAGCACCGCTGCCACAGGAGCGGTCAGGAGAACTGAAGTATGGGGAGACACTGGATGGCAATGCGCAACTAGAGATTTAGCTTTCAAGGCAAAACCGCTGCTGAGCTGCGCTCTGAAGGCTCCCTGCCTCAGATATTCAGCCCTTAAACTTCTTCAAAACCTCCTAAGTTCAGATAATAAGTTTGCATAAAGAGGGAGAGGGAGGGGAAGGGGAAAAAATAAAGCTGGCTGTAAGTGTTCCTCGCTAGCCTGTCTCTGAGCAACAGGCCCTCCTGTACTCACTCTCCCTTGTTGCTCCTGCTTATCATAATATGCCACTTTTGCGCATCAAATTTACATTTCAAAAAATGCTGTATCGCTGCTCTAAAATTAATTATTAATCTTTCATCAGTCCCTTCCATAGATACATTTTTAACTTTGATTTTGCTACCCGTTCGGGGGAGGGATGGGAGGTGGGGAGGGGGGGCGGGGGAGAGAAGATCCTTTAATCTTGTCACTTTTTCTGTGGGGTTCTCCTCTCGTGTGCTGCTACATCCAGCCCTGTGTGTCCCCTAAGCGCTCTGGAGGTACAACTTCAACTTTTCCACTCGCTCTGAAAAGAACTTTCCCACACTTCTGAGAGCAGGAAATTTTCACCCTGCAGGATGCAATTGCAGAGGAGCGACTGCTCCTCTTGTTCGACCTGGCGTTTTAGCCGCACTAAAATGAAGCTGTACTGATAAATCCAGCCCCAGCCTAAATAGCGAGGTGGATTATACGCCTGTGTGAGGGGAAAGAGATCTGGGTGGGATTTATATGGCCCACCCAGAGTGCAGTGTGGGCTTATTCATCAATCAGCTCATCACAGTGACTTGTAGAGAGCGGTCCGAATATTGCCTATTTATCATTAAACGCAAGCCGGTGCTGGAAGCGCAGCCATTCGCGATTAGTCTATGAGAAGAATAAATCCTTCTCTTGCCTGCAGTGGGGAAAAAAAAAAAGAAAGAGGAGCAAGGGGAGAACTCTGTGTCAGATGGGAGCTGCTGGCAAACTCTGTAGCTGTCCCACCCCTGGTCTGGGGTTGTGCCAAATGGTAGAGCCCACCTGAAGGAGAGGGAAAGGGCTCAGGCAAGATGGAGTTATGATTAGAGACCTTCTTATGGATTACAGAATAAACACAGTCCTTTTTACCTCTATGCTGAAGATTTACTGATTGCTGGCTTCACAGCTATATGCACGTGTGTGTAGGTGTCCACACACACACACAATCTCACCTCATTCCCCCCAAAATGCACGATCTGGACATTTGGGAAACTGAGGTGCTGCGTGTAGGCTGCTTCCTTGAATTAAGGTGGAAAAACTTGCTAGACTCCATCACATTCACTGTATTCTGTGCAAAAGGGACAAAAATTATCTCTTTGGAAGACAGATGTCAACACAACATGGCACCTAGTTAAAGGCCAAAGTCTCGCAATTATAAGGAACCATATTTTACATTGCACTTTTTATCTTTCTGTTCACATATACAGTCTAAGAAATATGTACTCTTTTCAGCAGCTTCTTTGCTGTTATTGCTGGGTGTATGTGTGGGTGAATGTCTCTCAGGATGTTGGACTTAATCAGAGGTGAATTTGGATCAATAGACTATCACTTACTAGAAAATCAAATAAAATACAAGGGAGAAAGAAAGCTGAAAATGCAAAGCACAACAAATCATGCTTGTTTTCCGAGCCACTCTCCCTGCCTGTTTCCTACAAAAACTGTAATTTTATCCCTGTGGCCACCCTCTGCATGCCCAGGTTATGCAGCCCTCAATCTTTTATCTCTAGCGCCAATCAGCAGAAGCACCACAAAACTAGCAAATACTGCAGTACTTTCATCCAGGCTGTACTTCACCACCAGTAAATTAGCATTTGCATGGGCACAGCCAATAGCTCTCACAGCACACCTATACATAAACAGTATAGTGTCTGCCTTTCACAGCTGGAGAAACCGAGCCAGCCAGAGGCTGCTAGAGGTGAGAGGGAGTCAGCCGCAGCCCTGGATCAAAACTGAAGCCTTGCTCAAGCACGCTTTCCTCTCCATCTTCCAGACAACAATATGATTATAGCCACACATCTACTCCCTAGAACGTATCCTGTGTAACAACACTGATGGTTTTTCTTTTTCAAAGCAAACTTTGATTTCAGTTTGTTGACACTAGCTGTGCACATAGGTGCGATTTGGTAGGATCATCAACGTGCTAGAGAAGGCCCACTTTGTGCCTCCACAAACCACTGGAAATCAAACGCCACGGTTTTCCTTGCACGTTCTCATTTGGAGGGTGCAAAGCAAGAGCCAGTAACTGTAAGTGTAGGTCTTGCTTCATAAAAGTAAACAATGCTTTTGTGGATGTGCCACAAATGTTACAGCCTGTCAAGTGCATTGAATTCCTGATAGCCAAAATTAAAAGGGCTAGATCATGTAGGCTTCAGAGTATGTGTGGTTTCAGCAGAAATGCAGCTCATGCAAAAATCCAATATTGGCCTTGGGAAATGTCCATTTTTGCCCACATAAGAGCTGAATAATGTTCATGATTGAAAATGCTATGGATTCTTAATCATGCACAGACTCTCCTCAATCAAATACAGGGTCCACTTTTCAATGAGCTACACTCTCTGCCTGCCCAGCTCACCAGCCTAGGTGAGGAGTTGTTTGTGTCAGAAGGAGGAGGTAGAAATACTTTCCCTCCCTTTCAGACCATTTTACTTCCTTTTGCAATGCTACAGTAACTTGGGTTTGGTTTTTTTTTTTTCATCCCAGAAGTTTACTAAGGGTTAGTCTTAGGCAAATTTTTTTCAACACAACTTGGATATTCACTTGATTTTTCTTTTCTTTGTTGCTTGGGGCAAGTCTTTTCAGTAGAGTAGGTTCACAAAAACACTTTCTGATATAAAGAGGTATGGCTGGGCTGGATAGGAGAAATGAGTGAAGGCATTAGCTCCTGAGCATTTGAGACATGATTGTCCTGAAAAAAAATAAACAGCTCAACAGCACTTATTCCATATGCCTTTGCTACACAACACCCCTCTCACTAGCTAGTGGTGTGCTTGCTGGTCCAAAACCACCCCTTATCCTTCCTCACTTGCACTACCCTTCGTGCATCATAGTCTGTGAAGACTGCTGATGGGCACTATGTTTTCTTACACACTGCTCTTTCCTCCACGATGTGCTGCAAAGAGATCTTCTAACTCCTCATTCCTGCTCTTGCCTTTGCTGTGGGGCAAGGATCAAGGCTGCAAAATGGCTTTTCTCACCTATGGGAGTGTCTGTGGCCAACCCTGAGCCCCATTCCTTCAGTGGAGAAGACACTGACCTCATGCTCACAGACACCAGACTTCCACTGATGGCTGTTAACCAGTCCCACAACTGCTGAGCAATTTTCATCAAGAACTTGGTACCTGGGATTCTACCCAATTTTCACATGTGGTGACAGGACAGTTGCCCAATGCTGGTTGCCTGAAGGGCTGAAACGTGCCACCCTGCTCTGTACTCCGCTGCATGGTGAGCGTGGCAGCTCAAAGAAGCCTCGTGGTGTCAGCAACTGCCTCTCTGCAGTTCAGCAGGTGGTGAAAGGTAGCATCCTTCTGCAGCTTCTTGCTGTTTCATCCTCTCCATCCTTCATTGCACACTGAGCTATGCTCGGCAGCATTTCTAATGATAAAGTGAAGCGACCACAAAAAAACCTGGACTGAAACAGCTGTGGAAGTCACAGCAGCTGGATGTACGAGGGCGTCTGGCTTAGGAAAAGCAAAGGCACGGGGGCAACCTCTTGGAAGCTGGAGTGCAAACTTGCAGTGTGTCTCTTTTCTCACTGACTACAAATGTGCACTCCCAGCCAAGTGTTACCTCTCTGAGGGACAGTGGATAGCTTAAGTGAAAGCCCAGTAAAGTACCTAAGAGGTTTCTGTGTGGAAATATTTTCAGTATAGCTGCCACATTGCAAGCTCACATCCCAGCTGATAAGGTCAGCATCTTCTTTGGCTCACAGACTTGCCAAGCTATTTGTAAAAGTGGGGCCATGAACTGAGGTTAAAAGGATGTATTAATTAGAGGGCCAAATCTTAAAGTCCGGGGATGAAAGGGTATTGTCAATCTCATATGCTCCCTTTGGTGTAATCAGCCTTGGCAAATGACATCCAAATGGATTTAAAGGGATCCAGAAGTGCAGATAGAGTCCTTGCATCTGACTCTCCTTCCAGGCTTGGGACTAAGGCCCTTATTGTAGGCCACCATCACTGGAAAAGGTCTATGGTCTTTTCCCTCATCTGATAAACAATTTTTGGATTAGGTTTTGATGTTTTTTTGTTGTTGCTGTTGGGGTTTTGGTTTTTTTTTCCCCTCCATGGAGAAGTGAATGGAGAAATGTTCCTTAATTTTGAAATTCCTATCTATGAGTTTCTGGATACTTGGAGAAAAGCATCAAAGCATCAAATCATCAAAAAAGCATCACATCTGTGCATCCCAACCCAGTGCAAGTTCAACTCTGCATCCCAGTCCTCTCTCAATTTGGGCCACATTTCCCTCATTCTGCTGTGAGCCCAAACAGTTTGTGAAAGCTTTCCTAAGTGTTGATGTGCCATTATGGGCTGTCTTCCCTGGGTAAAGGATTGTCTGTTCCTGTGAGTGCACCATGTGGCTGGGCCTCGGGGCTGCAGCATGCATAGCATCTTGGGGTGGCATAGGCTACCTCTGGGTCTGAAAGGTACCTGACAACACAGAGCTGAGATAAGGGTTACAGGACTGGTCTATCTTCTGTCTCATCTTGCTGCAGGGGTCAGGATGGGGCCACAAAAGACCTGCAAAGCTGCAGACCTGCTCTGACACCCGTGGCATTACAGTTCTAGTATTAGAGAAGATGGGTGTCTATTTTGTTATGAGTGGCAATTTGTTTGTTGATGACTCCCTCTCTTTTAAAACCACAATGTATACCAAGTTAAAATGTTCTGCAAAGAAGAAAAAAATTTGAAAGTTGAACAAAATTATCAGAACGTGTGAAAGAAAAGCATTTAATATACAACAGTGAAATAAACCAAAATGAAGAAGAGGCCAGGACAGAAAGAGAAGGAGAAGGAAAGATTAAAAATAGTCTGATTGCAAAGTGTATCTAAACATGTATTTCCCTCATGCCCACACAGGACTGAAGATGGTTTTGTAATTCAGGCACAGCCGTACCCTGTGGGTTGGGAAGCAATGTGCTTTGGTGAATGGGAACTAGGTGGGAAGGTGGGCACTCCTCCATGCTAAGTGCTTCTCTGCTTAGACTCTGCTGATTGAGCCTAAGACCTGAGGCAACTTCCTTCCACCAGTCACCCTTTCTGAAAGCAAAAGAAGGGGGGTAGCAAACTACTGAAATTTTTGTCCTTCTTTCACCAGGAATGAATCAGGTACAGAGGGATTTATCTCTGAGGATGGCTGAATCTCCACCTGGAGGTGTCTGTCTGCCTCTGTAGAAAGAGGTCAGACACCAATTCTTCAGAAAGTCAAAATCAGGTGAGATAAAGCCTCTTCCATTATTATTGGTAAGAGGCAACACTAGAAGCACTGTAAATGAGTATAAGCCTGCTGTAGTCAGAGAGAGACAGCCATATGTACTCTTGTTCTGGCAGTGGTATGTGGTGGAAGAAGAAGGAGCAGACAGACAGGCTTGCAGAGGCTCAGGAAAGGCCCTCTGGACAGAAGTAACTGTGCACAAGCTCCCAACGGGTGATAATAATACAAGGATGGTAATAAAGACATTCGCAACAGGGTACCAGTTCCAGAGCTCCTCTGAGAGTAGTCTGAACATCCTTGCCAGAGTGTCTAAAAAAGGAAATTGAACTCCTCAGGGGAAAAATTGCACTGTATCCACTTGTGGAGTCAGACCCATATGCTGGTAACTGTGGAAAGCTCTTCGTGAATTGGTATCTGCATGTTGACAGATATTTATGGGACACCTAAAGTAGGTGCCATCAGGCACAGCTGTTCTAGCACGCTGGTCATCAGGGAGCGGAGAAGCGAGCAGCAAAGCCAGAGCAGTTGGTCTTGGCATTGTATTGCAGCTGGGAACATCAAGAAGGAATGAAGAAAGAGGTGCCCACTCTATGTACCAGCACTGGAAGAGCAAAATGTCATCTAACAAGGACATCACACTTCTACTGAACAGTCCAGCAGGAGTATGCTGGTAGTTAGAAGTAAGGTATAATTTTAAATGTCAAAAATCAAAAGCAAACCAAATAATGTTTGGGACCAGCTGGAACTTATCTAGACACAGGACAATGTCTCTCTATGTAGGCCACCGCCACCTCCAGACTGTTTTGCTTTCTCCTGAAACATGGAGACAATCTGTCTGTTTGCTTTTTTTAAAAAATGTTTGTTGAATGGCTTGGAGGATAGCTGTGAAACAATATTTAACTATTGGCAAAAGCAGCTTTCATTTACTCTGGTAACTGTATTTTCATGTACTGCGTTTTTCTGTCTTTGTATTTAGTGCAAGTAACCTCCCTGGGGGGGGCACAACTCTGACCCTCTCAAACTCCCAAGTCCACAGCATCTGCACATGGCGTGGAGACGGTCACCCTGTGAGCTGTTGGATTAAAGTACACTAGCATTTTCTTCTGCAAAATAAACTTGTCCCATTCTCCTTTGTTCCTGCTCTACCATGCCACGTTTGTGCTAATTGCATTATTTCAGTGGTCTCAGGCGTCCTTTGGAAAACAAGAAATGCCAATGTTAGAGGGACAAATGCATTTGTGCTTTATTGGAAACTATTTTGCACTAGTGTAAGGATAAAGCTGAGCAAATAGGCCAGCCCAAAATGCACACAAATCCTGAAATCAGCAGCTTTGAGCTGCCAGACTGGGTTCTGCCTTGAGCAGGTGGCAGAAGGAGGTTTTCAGGGTCCCTCTGGGTGCAATGAGAGGGCTGTTGCCCTGCATCCTGGTGCAAGCCCAGATGTCTCAGAAGTGCCTTCAGGTATGACCAAGCACAACCTTTGCACACTGCATGAATAAAGGCCTTTATATTGGGCATGGCGTGATCCTAGGCAGACTCTTCCCCTCTCTGTGCCTCATGAACCCTTCTTGTGAGTTGAACCCTCTGGGAGCTTTGAAATCAGCAGATGAACATTATGGTGTAGGTGTTCACGTCCATAAGAACATATGTGGAATGTAGCTGCCTGGCACAGGCTTCCTTTCAGCTAATGTAAGCAATGCCAAGAACCCACATTTTCCTTCAGTATTCCACCTAATAAGACAGAATCATAGAGTCATAGAATCATTCAGGTTGGAAAAGACTCTTGGGGATCATCGAGTCCAACCATCAGCCCTACTTTACGAAGTTCTCCCCTATACTACATCCCCCAACACCATATCTAAACAACTCTTAAACACATTCAGGGATGGTGACTCCCCCACCTCCCTGGGCAGCCAATTCCAGTGCCTGACCACTCTTTCGGTGAAGAGTGTTTTCCTAATGCCCAGCCTCAACCTACCCTGCTGCAGCTTGTAGCCATTCCCTCTCGTTCCATCACTGATTACCTATAAGAGACCAGCAACAACAATAATATAAGAAATAATAATAATAACAAAAATTTAAAAATTATTAATAATAATAATAATAACAACAACAACAACAATAATAATAATAATGTTATACTTAGTTCCTTAATATAACACTTCTCAGACTCCCAAGTGCTTTGCAAAAGAGATCAGTGTCAGGTGAGGAAATGGAAGCAAAAAAGCACTTTATACTATCCCATGGGTCATCAAGTTCCCTTGTTTCAGCCATTAGGTCCCAGTGCTTAAGCAGGACAGGAGGACTTCTGCAAGACTGTGGAAGACCTGGTGCTCTCTCAGGTGTGCTTTTGGCTACCCTGAATAGTCCTACCCCATCCATGGGCTGGGGAATGACAGGGACCCTCCTGGTGCTGAGTATAAAGGTGTAGAAACTTGACAGGAACACCTGCATGTTTAATTACCATCACTTATGTATTTATTCCCTGACTACCCTTATCCAGAGAACGTTATTTTCACTGTTCTACAGATGAGAAATGGCAACTTTCTTCTCACCCCCAAGAAGGGCTAGTGATGCAGGCACAGTCTGGTGGAAAGAATCTTGTGCTCACCCCCTCACACACCAGGCAAGGAGCCCTCCTCTCTCCAGCCTTTCCTGCCTAACAGTGTAAGCAAACTCATACATGGTTGCCTGCAGAAGAGCTCTCAGCATCTATAGAACAGGCACTACTATTTGCCCCTTAAAGTAGTAATAAAAAGCTAATTAGATGGC
Organism: Jacana jacana; assembly: GCA_013400555.1. Lineage (NCBI taxonomy): Eukaryota > Metazoa > Chordata > Aves > Charadriiformes > Jacanidae > Jacana > Jacana jacana. The sequence continues at coordinate 76,363 of VZTM01011317.1, forward strand.
AAGTAAAGTGTACAAAAAGCCGGGGGGAGGNGGACGGGGGGGGGGGGGGGGGGGGGGGGAGAGTGCAAACGGTGTTTCATTTGACCATACAAATAGACAAAGAGGTAGAACTTGGATAGCAGCAGAGGGGTTTGAAACAGCTTTCGGTGCATTCAGTCTATTGCCTCTTCGCTCCTGGTGGAAAAGATCGCATATATCATCTTACAGTGTTTATTGTTCTAAATAAAGACCTACACCGATGGAGCTTTCATGCTGACTTCATACTCCATTGTATCGGCTCCTTGCTAACACTTATCAGCTGAAACAACATTATAACAGCACAGAGTCCCAAAGAGTGTATTTTACGATGCCACTAGAAGACTCTGTGTGTGTGTGTAGAGGGAAAAAACATTTTTTCTTTTTTTTTTTTTTAAAAAAAAAAGAGCTAGAAAGAAAAAGATGGTAGTGTCGTGGTTTAACCCCAGCCAGCAGCCAGGACCACACAGCTGCTCACTTGTCCCCTTCCCTCCCCCCAGTAGGGTAGGGAGAAGATGGAGAAAAGGAGGGGAAAGTGAAAAATAAACCCTGTGGGTTGAGATAAAGAGAGTTTAATAGAAAAAATATCAGAAAAGGAAAATATTAATAACAGTAATAACAATAACATCACTCTCACCACCTAGTGAATTGGCACTGTCCTGAGCAGTGATCACAAGTACTTACCCCCTGGCTAATCCTATCTATATCCTGAGCATGATGTCTATGGTATGGAGTATTCCATTGGCCATTCCATTCTTCTGTCTAGGTTTCTTCTCAAGCTTCTGTGGGAAGCTGAAAAAAAAAAAAAGTTAGTGAAAACTCCAAATATCACCTGGGAGAAACTAAAACAATGTGTATTACTGACATTTCTTTTAGTCTAAATCTGAAACACAATAACTACTAGAAAGAAAATTAACTGTCCCAGGTGAAACCAGGACAGGTAGTACAAAAGCCAACAGCCTGTAATAATTGGAGCCAGACCTCATGGTTGACCAGGGGTAGATACTGATATGCAAGAGTTTTCCAGCGGCTACAAGTTAGTAAGTTTGAACTTTTTCTACTTACAGTGAGTGGACTCCAAATAGATTTCAAATATCTCGCGTTGGCAGTGCTCGAGCAGTCAGGCTGTCTGCTGCAGGCTTGTGAACTGAGGGTGCAAAGGCTTTCAGAGCACTGACACTTGCCAGAGAACAAGAGCTGAATCCATTGCAGTTTGAGCAGTGATGCAGGACCCACACTCTGTCATTGCAGCATGGTTAGTGGCTTGCAGCATGGTGTACTGGATACCACAAGGCCTTAGGAAAACAGTCAGCAAACTGAGCTCTCAGAGCCTGTGAGGGCAACGAACCGAGGGGAGAAGTATATGACAGAGCACAGAAAAAGCACATTATGGTTTATATTTGCATTTCTTTCACATGGCATGGGATCCATGACAATTGTGTAGCCTACACACAAACTCTAAACATGAACACCTCTTCTTCAGACAGAGTAGTTGAGTTTTATTAAAGCTAACCAGTAAATAAAAACAGTTGGTCAAAAGTCGCAATTGCTTACACTCAGTAAACCTGTTAGCTTCTGCTTAACTCAAAAGGTATGGTTAGTTTCTCATATGGTAAAGTACTTTCTTGAATCAGGGTCAAGATGCCACTCTGAGTCCACAGTGAGACACCCTATAGATCTGCAGAAGGGAAGGAATCTACAGAACAAAGTGCATTTACCCCAAAAGTGCCCTTGGGTTCAGGATGCCCATAGGGAAGCGTTCCCTGTCATCCCTCCTTTAAGACTTACAAACACTCAGCTTGCCCATATTAGAATAAATAGTGTGGTCAGCTGAGAAAAGCAGCTGAGAGCCTCTGTATACATCACACATTACCAGCAGCAGGGAGAACAAAGGGTGAGTTTAGAAGACTGCAAATTTGGTTCAGTTCAGAGGAAAAAGAAATGTGCTTCTGATCCTTCCTAGATTCCTTTATCTTCCAAATGTTCCTCAATTATACATAATATTTCCCAATTATATATAATTTTCCCATTAAGTACCACAAGTGTTTTATTATGGGCTCTGGAAACCGACCCTAAAGGAATTACTTGACATTTTTTCCTTAAATGAAATGAAACAAATTTGCTTTCCTGAAATGAAACTTAGGTTTCTGATGGATTCTGTTCTTCCATAAATAAATCTAAGATGATTTAATTGCTCTTGAATAGGATAATACAAACTCAGTTTCTGGCTTAGCAGTAATCAGAGTTAATAAACAAAATAAGGCGGCAGAACTGAAATGGGTCTCTGGGTCACTGATCCGAGTCCTTTGCCACCAACTTCGATGTTGTATTTTCCCTTTCATTAACTCATCAGGCTCTGACAACTGCAATGTCTTAGATAGACTTGAGGGCTTTCACTCCCAAATGAAAGTTGCTTCCCCAGGGCCATTCCAAGACAATGGCAGGATAAAATTCAAGTATCCCGAGTCTCTGTCACTTGCTCTGCTATAGTACCAAAAATCCAACATGTCCAAAATAATGTTGAAGGTGGATCATGCTCGTAGGCTATATGGGACAAGAAAATTGTGTTTTCTTTTTCCAATTCACTGGAATTCTTATGAGAGAACAGTGACCAAGATAAAAGCTCAGCAAAGACAAACAAAGCAAGAACTCCACCTCTTCCTCGGAAGATGTGAAAATAATGTTTACTGGAGAGGGCTTTGTTTTGCTCTTGCTTTCTCTGCAACACAGAGAATGTTAATGAATTACACTGTTAACTGGGACATAATCTTGTCTGTAAGGGATCAGAGGAAATTTAGATGTGGGACTATCTCAGATAATGAGCAGCAATTGGGAGTTTTTGGAAGAGCTGAGGAATTGGCATGTGGAAATAATAATTACAGATTTTACAGTATTTACCAAGAAACGCTATGGAAGAAACCTCTTTGGTTTTAACTGAGAAAACTACCTTTTTGGTAGAAAGGGAATTAGGGTACCTGGTGTTAAAATCTCCTCAAATCCCTCAAAGCTTTAGTGAAGATCTGATGCTTTGGCTGGTACACCGGAGTTTGCTTAGCTGATACGAATCATATTTCCAGGAAAAGTTGTACGTTACACTCCCAGATGTCAGCCAGATGATACAGGGATATTTTTGGCTTGGAAGCTTCTTTTCTCCTTTTCTGTTTTGCTTAAGAAGAAAAGAATTGCTTGTGTGCTGTTTACAGAGATTTCAGCATGATGTCTACTATTTTAGCCACTAACACAAACAACCTTGACAATCAGAATGTATTTTTTTCATCCTTCTTCATCCAGACAAGTAAGCAGTCATCAATTACAATCCCACACATGAAATACAAATTTAGCACTACGGAAATGAAAACTAAAGCAATTTGTACTTTTACTATTCCAAGGGGATTCATTCTTGCTCTGTTTACTATGAAATATTTCCTCCCTTGAAGTCAAAGTTATATCAATGTCACCGACCTCAACTTGAATCATAGTAAGAAGGTGATATCCTGGCATTCCTGGCATCATCTCCTCATTACTGAGCTTCCTAGTTAGTATGTGTTTTAAAACAATGCTTAAGCATTTGTTTTCCTTAGGTTGCAGTCAGGCTTGATTTATTTGAGTTGATAACACCGAATTTAATAGTGAAAAATACATTTTAGAAAACCTGATTTTTAACTGATTTCCAGTAAACAAATTAACTTCATCAACAAAGTAGTTTAAACTGCTTCTCTACCCACTACATAATCTTTTTTAATAATAGCTGAGTCATAGTAACAAAGAAAAAAAAAAAGCTAAAGTGCAAGAGTATACAATGTCTATAGGAGCATAGGTTTCCATGCACCTTGCCATGAACGGCTTGAAAAACAGAAAGACAGTTCTGATCAAAAAATGCTATTTCTTGCCACAGAAACAACCAGAACATCAATACAGGTATTTGTTCTTCTACTGCACTGTTGCTGTTTCCCCTATTTAGACAATTATTTGCTTCCAGTAACACAGCATTTCACACACACGTGCATAAACACGTACACGTATGTACACACATGCACGCTGATCCCCGTGCATTATAAACTGGCAGGGTAAGTAGAGGAGGGGAGCTCTGTGTCCTGCTGGCTCTTGCAGGAAACCATGCCACGTAAGATATAATAGAAACATTGTATTTTCACCACTGGAGTTCATGTTTGAGCATACAGGCAGAGTTACACCAAGCATCTNTGTAAGATATAATAGAAACATTACTAATGGTGCACGTCAATTCCCAACACACCCCGAAGGGACTCTGTATTTTCACCGCTGGAGTTCATGTTTGAGCGTACAGGCAGAGTTACACCAAGCATCTTCACGCTTCCCTGTGTCCAAGATCAGAAAAGTTGTCACCCTGCTGCCCAACCCCCCCACATCTGAACACACCTCTGCAACTCCAGACCATCTTCAGCCCCATGGACAACCGATTTACATTCATTCAAATGGAGGAGGCTTTGGTTGAAGAGGTGCCTGTGCCACATGAGGCTCCTGCACCTTCTCCACCACAAACCTTTACAAGGCCATTCCACTGCTAGCACCAATTCTGCTCATCGTTTTTCCTCCTTATCTTCCTTCTCTCTGATCTGCCCCATCTCTTTCCCCTTCTCTCCTCTTTGGGCTGGTTCTGCACAAGCCAAATGCAGTGAGGCTCTGAAAGGCTGCCTGGGCACTAAGGACCATGCTTCTTATTCTTTATTTTAGGGAAGTAATGGAAATGCCTAATTTGGGAGTGTGTCCACACTGCAATGCTTCTATCCCCATTGAGGTGAAAAAGGCATTTTGTCAAAACAATTAAGCCTTGCTTAGGTCTGGAGAGGTTTCAAAGTGCTTATCTTGCTCCATGGTCTAGAGAAGAAGCCTAGAGCGTATATGCCTCACAGAGCATCATAAATTAGGTGGGATACTCTGGGGCTTATGCAACAAATATAAAAGCCTCCATGTACCATATCACCGATCCATAATAACTACCCTCCCAGTGGAGGGCTCTGTTACAGTAGCACAGTAACACTAATTTTGTGTGATGGGCTGGCATGGAACTATCATCCTCATTTTCCTTGAACACAAGGCCAGAATTTGAATCCAAACTCTGTTGGGCTTTTCCACACAGTATTTCAAATTGGTGTGTTTATATGGGCAAGTCAGAGCCACTGACTTGGTGCCCAGGATATTTGGCTGAACCTGATGTCTCTATTTTTGAGCATATGGTTTATTGAATTGTAATACTTTTCAAGATAATTCTGGCTGCCCTGTTCTGAAGGATTTGTATTCTCAAGTAGAACATGCACAAGAATAAAGAATTTGATTGCAGCTTTAATATCAAAGTAATGTGTTTCAATTGACTAAGCAGGCCACTAACAATTTAGATAAAGGGAGGCAATATAACAATTAATGAGCTATACACAAATTCCTCATTGTTCATTAACCCTTCAGAGGCTGCATATCTGCACATATCCCACAATTTCCCTTCATTTTGCAGCATTCTAAAAGATGACAGAGTCCTCAAAATATGCTACTAAGAGGTTGTTTTAATGTATGGTAAGTGATATGCATACACATTACGAAATAATATGTACAAAGCACTGGTAATGGTCCTAACAGAGGTAATGGAATTTACTGTAATTTCTACAGGGTGAAATTTTAGTTAATATCCATTATAAAATCAGCTATCTCAAGCAGAGCTGGGTTTGCAAGATCAGTCAGCCTGGGGCAAAACTCTACTTGAAAGAGCAGCAGGATAGGAAAGCTTTCAGGGAATGGGTTACCCACTCCCTTGCTCTTGACGTTGCCCCAGCAGAAATGAAAACAACCCAAAGTCTGCTCTGTTTGTGCATGCAAGATTTTCTCGTTAGCAGCATGGTAAACACCTCATGCTATTGTTGCACAGGTTTTTTGTGTGTTGCAGCATCTGGTATGCTCTGGAGAGGTCCAGATTTGGCAGTCAGGAATTTACATGAGAACCATAGTTTTTTGTCATTTAGTTCTTAGCCCTTGTGGATTGAGGTAAAAAGGCTGACATTTCGAACTCTAAAAAGTGTGAAGGTGATTTTGTCATAAAAATCCAAATTCCTACTTCCATTTGCTTGTCCTGACTCTTGCCAAACCTTCTCCATGAGGTCCTTGGGATGGGAGATTTAGAGTGGGTTGCCATGGCCATATCTTCCTTGGGATGTTCTCATTCTTCCCTACTCTTTTGACTCTATTTGCATATTTGCTTATTTGACAGAGCTGTTTAGGCTGGAAATGGCAGATATACATAGCTGCATATTAGACGGGGTAAATAAGAGTATTTGTCTTTTTAACAACAGAGAACTTTTCATCACTGGATTTGACATTCAGGTGACCTCCATACAAATGACATAAAATTATCATCCCTGTTTTACAAACAGGGAGTGGAGAGATGAGGCATATTACCAAGGACACATCGTGAGATTTAAACCAAGCCAGAGCTCAAGCAAAGGGCTCCTGGAGGCCACCCAGCATCCCATCCTCCTGGCAACCAAAGGCACTAAAAGGCCATAAAAGTGTATGAGACAGCTGAGTGAATCATGTCCGTAATTCATTCACTTGAGCTTTGTTTTCATTCATAAACTCATCAAAGATCAGAGCCCCTGACGTGAATTATAGTCCCGCGCTCACTGAAAAGCTGTTTGTTAATCTCAAACGGACCTTTGCCTTTACAGCTATGCAGTGGGTGCAGTTAATATACTTTAATTTACCTCTTTATTGTTAGCTCAGATACTGATGATGTCAGCTGTATTCCCAACTCTACAAATAGGGAATACCTGTACAGACCAGTATCCCACCTGCACGGTAGATGGATTACCCTTTCCACAGTGCTTGTGCAAATGTAATTCCAAACCCATGGGAGTCAGTAGTTAAAGACCCATCAAATTAAGTGGACTTCAGATAAGTCTACTCTTTCTAGTCCTAAAACACCCACCTAGAGCAGTATTACTTGATATTCACATGCAGATATGAAATCGCCTCCTTTAGCTCTTCCTGTGAGCCAAAGTAAGTTGTGTGTGGAGGAGTCCGCAGGGCAGGAGCTACTTGTCTCTTCCCTGTGGAGAAGAGTGACCCAAGAAGAGCTGTTCTGTAGCCTTGGCACCTGCACAGCTCATGGAGCAATCCTTTTGCAAAGTCAAGGTACAGCATAGGCAAGCCTTTGTCATTTTTCCCTAGGCAAAGAAGAAAAGTTCTGCATTCACAAAGGCCCAGGCTCCCTTGCCCTGGGTAGCACTTTACTCAGTGACCAGTCCCAGCTGTAGTGAAGGCACAAAATATTTCCTTAAAAAGAATTACTTTCTCATAAAATATAAAATGCTCGGCATCTTGGTTTGAAAGCATTTCTAGTTGCTTTTGATGGAAATTTATACAGTAAGACTGCATTATCACAAGAGATTGTGAGTATGCAGATGCCTGTGCCTTTCTGATATGTGTGCATAGGAGCTATTTCAGTTATTCCGTATAACATTTGTATGTACGGCACATATCTTGTTGGTTTTGAGGCTCACCAGTACCTTGAAATTATAAATTTTTATTTCAAAATGTTTGATACAACTGAACAGATCAAGGTGGACAGTAACAATATTCAAGGTGGACACAGAGACAAGCAAATTAAAAGGGAGGCACATAAAACATAAGTCATCACTTTAGAGTCGGGGTTCTTGACTACTTTGGAAAAAAGGATTTCAGAAAAAGTCCTACTCTGCATTTTTTCCCCTGGTGCATCAAAGTTAAAAATCAAATCAATACCATCTTAGTATTAGATGGTGGTGACAGCATGCGGACATCAGTGCTGTAATTAAAAAGCCATTCAGCTCAGTTGGTAAAATGTAATTTTAGCTGTAGTCAGTGGCTGTTTCCAAGCAATCTATTTACCCCAAAATGTCCTCAGGCATGGACTGAAGAGTGTGAAATGATCGAGTTTTAGTTATCCTCATACATAACAAATTTCAATTATAATTCCTACTGTAAAAAATGTTATAATAATATTACACTGAAGTCCCTGTGCTAACCGGCACCAGGGACAGAAGAGCAGAAACTTTCTCTGCTTTGCTGCTTCCCTTAGTCTCATTTTACATGGGACTTCTTCCCTGGGCCTGCTCAGGGGCCAAACCCAGCTTCTGATTGAGGCACCATCCTGTGCAGCCCCAGTCCCTGGCCCAGGCCAGAAACCATCCTGGAAAATGAGATTTCCCCCTTCTCTGATAAAGACCATCAGAAAAATGGCCCTCATCACTTAAAGACTGGCAGAGCTCTGGTTTTAGATACTGCTCACAGAAAAGGCTTAGGGCCACTCATTAAAGTAGCAGCTAAATTAATGGTAAGCAAAGTTAAGAAAAATGCACATAGCATTTAACTTTCTAAGCTAAAACTATCATCCAATTAAATCAAATAACTCGTCTGAATTAAATATTAAACTTATTTACAGATAAGAAAACTGAGGCAGAAAATCAAAAGGCGAGTGTTGAGGATGGTGCTTCTACAACTGACACTTCTTGTAATGCATTTCTTTCTAAAATGTTGTGTGCCCACAAGCAACCTTGCCACAGTTGTAAATCATCTGCACATGATGAAACCCACTGAGAGGGACCTTCCCTCACAACCACAGGGGTACCTGCATCCCTATCCCCATCCCCATCACCCCTCACTGCCTGCATATCTGCTTGCTCCTCCTGCTGCTTGGAAAGTTTATTCCCTTCAATTTTATCATCCCGTCATGGACTTACCTTGGTGGGAGTCACCTTTTTGGTTAAAAGTGAGTGCTGCTTTGGCATCTCTGGGCTGTGTCCTTTTTCTTTTTACTCAGAAGTCAAATTCGCTGTGTCCTCACTCTGCAAGGGGGGATAGTAAACCTCCTCCCCCCCCCCAATCACAGCAAAACTGGTTACCCCAACACATGAAAGTGAAGTTGTTCAGGGTTTTGGAGTGGTTTATAAGCATCTTCCAGAGGCTGACAAGACTTCTGCTAGTCCTCAGCAGGTCTGTTGCTGTGTTAGGTAGGTAGCCACTCTAGACGTGAAGGGTTTCATCGCTCGTCCCTGTGCATCCCAGTGGGGCTGAACACAATGCAGACAAGGAGACTGGCTTTGAAAGCCAGAGCTTATTGATCTGATGAATCGAAAAGCTGGCAGAAGTCTGGAGATACAGTAGGTCCCCAAACCACAGCTTGGCACAGGAAATGTAAGTGCAGTATAAAAAGTAATAATTTGTGGTAATATGGGATGCATGTTTCTTTCAGGAAAGGCTGAAGCAAAAGTAGAAGCAGTGAGATACTGTATTTTCTTAATTCTCTGCTAGACCTTACAGGGAAAAAAGATGAACAGGTAAAAAGACAAATGCAGTGAACTGGCATTTCCTACTCTTTGCTCTTGTCACTGTAGCTATTGTTGGCCCAGTGAGCCTGGCACTATTGAAAGCAGTGGTGGGCAGTTAGGAATACCCTGTGTGTTACAAGGCAGGTGGTTTGAAGGATGGACACTTTGACTGTGGTGTCAGATAAAAAATGTAGAACCATTTTCCTGGTGCTTAGTTTCATCAGTGCCCTCAGCCTCGAGCTGGTACATGGTGCAATGAGCTAAACGAGCCAAATCTGATAGTGCAGAGGTTTCCAGAGAGGTTTTAAGGCCCTTCCCTTTGGGCTGCTGGAGGATGCAGGTTACTGTACACTGCATCTCCTGCTGACCTGTGCTTGTTAAAAAGTAAGAATGTGAGAGAGTGTGCCCTAATCTGGCATGCAGCTGACTCCTGTTCCCGCAGCAGAGAGGGAGCACCAGGCAAACAACAGCAAGGAAAATTTTCTTAGTTTCTCACTCCTCTCTCTGCAGAACTATTACCTCCTTTGGGGGAGATGCTCCACTGTAGAATCCTTCAAAGTAAGGTCAGCTTGCAGAAACACACATACAATTACTGGCTGGTCTCTGCTGCTTCTCTTTAGCTAGCCAAGTCCCTAACAACCCCATTCCACCTAGCATTTTTTCCATCTCAAAAGTTGCTATGGCTGCTCTGTTCCCTTTCCATGTATGTTTCTGTCTTATGACAGCTCAGAGGGTCTACCAAATGAGAGATCTTTCGACATCTCTGTCACAGTTCACCACAGCCAAGCTGAGCAAAACCTGAGGAAAACCAGCATTCCCACATATGTGAAAAAATAAAAATTTTATCATTGTTTCCATGATCAGCTTAAAGCTCAGGGGCAAGGCTGCTTGGATTTTAGTATAGCTGCTGACACAGGAGTGATCGTGGACTGGGATGCTCACGGTCTTGCCTTGCATCAGAGTGAAAATGAACACAGAGAGGAGAGGACGTCTTCAGACAACCCTTACATCCCAAGGGAAGGATGAAATGATGGAGTAATACAAGGATGTCTTCTGAAGCATGGTGAATGGGAAAGAAAAGGATGTGGAAAGATTAGAGAAGACTCATAAGGATGTCTGAGAGACAAGCAGACTGCCCTTGTGGCTTTCAGCCTCAGCCTTTGGGTGTAGTGACAGTCTAGACTGTCACGCTGCCCTGTTTTGGGGCACATACCCCACACATATTCCTGCAACTGGGCAGAAAGGAGTAAAGAAGTTCTGGGATGCTTCAAATGGACACAAGCCCTTTTATTGTCCTCTAAGCAGAGAACATCCATTAGCTTCCCACCTGCATTTCTTTGTGTGGTATCGAAGGCACAAACTTATCTGCGCATTATTTATATCTAGGTTTTTAAAATATTCTAGCTTATGTATTGACATACAGTGCTCACTATTTCTCTCTGCTGTCAATAATTAAAAGAACATTAATTGACATTGGATTTATATCCATGATATGTCTCTTAAGCAATTCATTAAAATGTCCAGGCTCACTGCCATAAAATCCAAATATGGACTGAAGCATATCACATATACAGCCTTGCAGGAGCCCCATGTGATGCACAGGAAGAGCTCCTCACCACAAAATGACCAGTACCTTACTCATTAACCATGTGCCTCTGTACTCGGCACTGGTGAGGTCTCACCTTGAGTACTGTGTTCAGCTCTGGGCCCCTCACTACAAGAAGGATATTGAAGTGCTGGAGTGTGTCCAGAGGAGAGCTACCAAGCTGGTAAGGGGTCTAGAGAACAAGTCCTGTGAGGAGAAACTGAGGGAACTGGGCATGTTTAGTTTGGAGAAGAGGAAACTGAGGGGACACCTCATTGCCCTCTACAACTACCTGAAAGGAGCTCGTAGAGAGGTGGGCGTTGGACTCTTCTCCCAAGTGAATAATGTCAGGACCAGAGGAAATGGTCTGAAGTTGTGGAGGGGAGGTTTAGATTAGGTATTAGGAAGAATTTACTGAAAGAGTGGTCAGGCACTGGAAGAGCCTGCCCAGGGAGGTGGTTGAGCTGTCATCCCTGGAGGTATTTAAGAAACGTGTAGATGTGGCATTTCAGGGCATGTTCAAGCGGTCGAGATTGTAGGGGTTTATTGTGTGTATGGTTGGACAAAATGATCTCAGAGGTACTTTTCAACCATGAAGATTCTGTGATTCTATATCTATTAAGTCAAAATTAAGAGCAAAATGTGTTCCTCACTCTTTCCTAGAAGGCCTCTTCATTGCTGAGTATGATGTTCAGCTGAACAAGCTGTCAAGTGGGAAAAGGGGTAGGAGGTGACCAGCTTTCCCTTCATCCTTTCAGCTGGAGTGCAAACCAGCACACAGTAACTATCAGGGGGAGCACATATTTTTTAGTAGCCTGCAGGCTAAACAACCCTCCTCCATCTACCTGTCTATCTTCCTAAAGCACGTCACACTGCCACTCTGAAAGTGCTCAGAATATGCAGAAAGAGCTCCCAGGGAAGCCTGGGGAGCAGAACTCAACCTGGCTCTTCCAGAATAGTTAAATGAATACCAGTGCACTTCCTGTGCCCATAAATATAGGCAAAAAGGTCCTTTTATCAGTGCAGAGGACAGTGTGCTATTTCTCAAGACTGAAAGATCCGAAGGTATCAAATGCCTGAACTGCAGATTGCTGATATTCAGGAGAGGTATAACAGGGCTTTCATACTGCTTTTATACTGCCTCCTAGACATCCCTTCTGGACACTGCTGGGCACAGGCTACTGTCAGGTGGCTCTTTGGTCTGACTTGATGCTAGGTATTTTGCTAATATTTTGAATGAATTCCAGACCACTGAAACATCTTAGCATCTGTGAGTCTTCTATGATGAGTCTTGACGCATGATGAAGATATAACCTAACCTGCTCATGGAGTCCCAAGTCTGGTGCCTGGGACACAGAATAAATGCATTAATAACCTCAGTACACTTTGGCTACATCTATATGGGTGAATTAAATTTGCCCAAGACTGGTTTCTGGCCAGCTGGCCCAGAGTCCATTTATACACAGACTGCCTAATGGGAATGATCTCTGGACTGACCTAACTTCTGTAGCATGTCCAGGAATTGCTTGGGAGAGCACTAGGTGGCTTGGGTCAAAACTGTGCCAAGGACCCTTCTAGCAATCTAATGGTTCAGACAATCAAGTTTCAGTGCCAGAGGATTTTCATCTAAGTTGTTTAATTTACTTGGGTAGCATTAGCCTTTGGGAATCCAAGAGTCTATGCTCATTGATAGCCTTCTATATATCATCTACTCTTATTAGCAAGAGTAATAGCACTTTCTTGATAGCAGCACATATCTCCATTGCTACAGCTTTGAAATGGTGGGCTCTGAAGCAGCAATCAGGAGTGGCAAGCTTCCAGGTAGTCTGGCTAAGCACCTGCTTGTACTACGGGGCGCTCTGCATTTCTGTTCCAGGATGACGTTATCTGCATCTCCAGCAAAGTGGGCACGAGTTTCCCCAAGTCCTGAGTCTACTGCCAGTCGCTCTGGGTCTGAAGCACTATTGTCCCATAGTCACTGCCAGCTGGATAGGCCTAAAAGCACCAAATGAAATTGTTCATAGAAAGAAATAGGTCAGCAGCCTCTTCACAGCTCAAGCCTCCTTCCTCCCTAATCCTTTGGTTCAGAGCATGGCTGACCATGTACTTGCAGTAACCTGCTTATGGCTGATATCCCAGAGATCTTTCTTCCAGGTTGTCTGATCCTGCTCTGGAAATGGAGCTGGCTGCAGAGAGCAGAGGGATGCTGGGATGAACTAGGACAGTTATGGAAGCTGAACTTTTTACACCAGAATTCCTTTGGCTTCAGATGAAAATCTCCCTAAAAGCAGCATGAAACACCCTGTGAAATGGGAACTCTTCACATGGAGTTAGGAAGAAGGTGGCTTTGCACTGTGTGTGTAGCTCTGCTCTTTGAGAGCTTCCCGTGTGCTCTTCTACTATTCTGTTACCCAACGGCAAAGGCTCTTAATCTGAAATAGCAGGATTTCTCTCTAAAAGCACAAATGCAAAAATTTCCTGCAGAATGCAATGTGATGTCAAACCGTTGGCTAGGGTGGTTTTCTGGTGCTGTGTTTCCAGGCTCTTCAGCTAAGCAGCGCTTGCAGGCAAGCAGCCCTCAGGTCTCAGATGGCAGTGAGGGGGGGGGAGCAACCATGGCAAGGTCATGGTGTGGGGAGCACGCTGCCCCGGCAACCGCACTGTGGGTCCCACCTGAAGCACATGATCAACTGTGTTTCAATTCTGCATTTCAGCCTGATGCAGTTCTCACAGAGGTAAGGGGGGGAACCTTTCTGTTGGCGTTGGGGGAATAGGGTCAGGCATGGTCTCAGCCCCCAGAATGCATGAGCAGAGGGTCTCTCCAAGTCATGGTGAGAGCACAGAAGATCAATGGACCCCCTTTTTTTCTCTATGATTGAGACAGATTAGGGGCAGTGCACCCCATTCTTGGTAAGTGCTTGTTTCCATCTCCCTCCTGGCTTTGGCTGAGCAGGAGCGGCATCTGGCTCAGAGGCAGCAGCCGGACTCGTGCTCTGATGTAGGATAGTTGCCATTGACTTTATATAATGTCATGCCATCTCTTCTGTTCTCCTCCCTCACCCCACTGGGGATCTCTCATGATAAAAACAGTAAAAGGCCCTTGATTTATTTTGCTGACTAGAACGTTTCATTATATTGATTCAGCTCATGAAAGCCCCACAAGGAAATGGAAAATAGCCCATTATTTTTAATTTCCAATTGGAAAAGTTAAAACACATTTCTGTTTATGATGTGCATGTTTGTTTTTTTTTTTTTTTAATCTAAGTCATCAAATTCAGCACTTATTTTTAGAACAGTCTATTTCCATCGTTAAGGAAAGACTAAGGCTTGAACTTGTGGTTCTCTATATCGCAAGCTGCTGAAGTTCAAAGAGATTATTCATATATATTTTGCATGGAGTTGGTGAGGAGGTGAAACTGCCAAATATCCTGAACTTCTCTATTTTGGGAAAAATGGTGGGCTAGGATGATCTTATAAAATGTATTCACGGCTTAAATTGAACAATTTAACACTCTGAAGCTTAAGTAAAAAATTAATAGAAGGCAAATCTTTGAAGTAGTGGCATGTGTGTAAGCCTCTTGTCCCCTGCAGCCAAAAGAAAAAAAAAAGTCATCAAGGCTTCAGACAAGCAGCATTAAGCATTTGAATTCCCCATAAAAATATTCGTGGTGTAGAGCAATTACTTGTTTTTGATATTAGAGAAAAGTTGCTAAAATGTGCTTATTTTGCCTCTCTCTCTATAAAATCATTTGGAATATGTGCTTTGCGTGACTTCTGCCTCCTGGTAGATTCATCCTTTGTGATGCAGTCGTATACCCCCATGCACATATACACACATACATATATATTTATACACACACACACATAGAAAGAACAAATAGGCTAGATGGACAGAAATTCTTGGCACGTACTCTGTTATTTCTGTGTTGCTCTTGCTTGAAGCACATGTTTAACATTTTACTTGACTTGAAAACTCAGTAAGGTAGATGGATTAAGGAAAAAAAGCCAAAGGTTGAAAGGATGAATAGCTTAGAGAATAAAGCATCGGGCACTTACAGTACTGCTGGCATTGAATGCAAGGAATCAGTCCTACAGACCTCAAAAGGGTGAGGAATGAAACTCAAACACACCCGGTTTGGTCAGCCCCAAAAACCTAACTGAACAAAGACATCCCAAACCTGCAGCTTGGGTTAAAGAGCTAAGACACTAATCCAGTACAAAAGGCTTTATTCAGACTGTTTACCCTTTTGTATGTATGTATATACAATCAAAACTAATTTTTTTTCAGACCCTGATGTGAACCAGTGCTCTATACAAATCTGGGGGGAAAAAGTCCAGCAAGTTATTTCACTGACAAAAGTGGCCTTTATGTGGCTTCAAAAGTGGCCTTTACTCTTTGCAAAGTTCCTTTAGAATAAGGTCTGCGAGGAATTTTGTGGAAAACAGAGCTACTTTACAGTATTTTCTCCGCATTGACTCTTTAAACATACTAAATCTGTGCTTTGTTAACTAAGCATTCAAATGTAGAAAAATCCAAAGAGCAGGTCAACTTTCTGTCCCTAACGACAGCTTTCCCTCTCCACCGGCCAATGGCCTGGTCACACAACCTAACCTTCTGCCCTGGAAGATTTATCATCAGCTTTGCATACGTCCTTCTTGCTTTGAACTAAACGGGGCTGCTCAACCTGCCTTAAAATTTAGCACTTGTGTATGTCTCTGCTCAAACGAAGCCCAAGCGTTGTTAGCACCAAAATTTAACTGTAGATGTTTTGCTCATGCTGGTGAGTTCAGAATTCATTGTAGCCTGTGTCTTGCTGCCTTGATAAAACTGTAATCTCTTCAGGGAAAGGGGCATCTTTTATTCTCAGAAGCTTTCAGCGTCCTGGGACTCCAACTTCAGCTGGTGTCTTTAGGTGTTTTACCCCCAGTATGGATAAATAAAAGACAATATAAAACAGTGCCGCCAAAGAAAGTGGAAGCACCAGGACCTGTCTATAGAAACCTTCCGTGAAAGACATAAAAGGTAATAAATAAAGGTAATTTAACACATCTGAAAACAACTGTTTAAACCAGCAATTTGATCAGAAATAAGGTAAAAATTAGATATCTTTCCATAAACATTTTCTACCCTTTTCAGAGGAGCAGAGCAAATCAGTGTATTACTTATCCCTACCCAAGTCTTGCTTTGATTTATTCCTTCTTAAATGGAAAAAAAAAAAGACAACCTATGTGATTTTTTCTGCAAAGTGTTTTTGCAATACTTCTCAAGAGAAATTCATGCCTACGCCAAGAAAACTTACATATATCTCCTTAACCAGTAAAAAAGACAAACTTCTAAGAGTTTCTAGAAGCTAGAAATGGATGAAATAAAAGTACACATGGGTCCCAACCTTCTGTTTCTTGTCTGTGGATATTAAGTATATTGCTGTGAATATAGAGCTGAAAGACTATTCAGATGCAAGAAGGCAATACTGAATTTCTCCTCCCAAAGACAGTTTCTTTGTCAGAATTAGAGGAATTCTAAAGGGCTTTTCACTCACACAAAAAGCCGCCTGCCAGCAATGATCAGGGTTAAACAAAAAGCACGTCCAATAGAGCAAGCCACTCATGTGACTATCATTTGCAACCCAGGTACTGGGAGCAAACGCTGGCTGCATACTTTGATCTAAATACACCCCAATTAAGGTTTGACTGATTATCTGTACTCACAGAGTGGAGGTAGGCAAATTTAACAAATGGCAATGAGGAAACTTGGCTTTATGGAGTAATTTAACAAAGGCAACATAATGGCAATAACACGGGAGCAGCAGACCACCTGCTCCTCTGCTGGGTTCACTTTCTCATGGACCTGTCACACTGGAGAGCTCCTCACACAAATAAAACAAGAAATAAGTAATTCTCCTGGAGAGCAATTGTTAAAACCACCAGTCCTGAAATACACTGCAATGGAAACTGATATTAAGTGACATTTTTAAACCTTTTTGAGGAAGCCGAAGGTCTCGTTGATTACAGCAGAGGTTTTAACCAAAAGATGTGTGAAAATAATTGATGTCTCTCACTTTGTGAATTATATGTGGGTTTTGCCCTGCCATTTCCCCAAAAGCTGTGGGTGCAGGAGAAAACCTTCCTGAAAGCAGCCGACAGAACGTAATGGAAAACATTAGCCTTTCTTTAGGTTCTTTTATTTCACAATTTAATGTTTGCCAGAAATTCAGAGCTTTGTTATTTGGGTAAATTATAATTCTAGATTTATTTTTTGGTTTGCTTCGTATTGCGTGTTTTGTTTTTATTAGCATGTTTAATTGCCACTGAGTGACACAGAGCGAAATTTTGAAAGAATATATACAATAATGCATCTTAAAAACATGCAGATTGTGCCATGGCCAACAGATCTGGAAGACAAAACTGTGATATGAAGCGCTTCTCTTGTTTTGATGCACGAGAGGAGAGAGGCTAAAACCATGCTGGAACAGTAGTAGGACGCAGTGGTAGGACGCATAATTAGACAGAAGGCTGTGAAAACAGTATTTGTACAAGACTATGTCACATTTGTCTACAAAAAAAAAAAATAGGGAGAAATGAGTTAAAAAACCAAAGTTGCGAAGAGTTACTGCAAAGACCGTTGAGAAGGGATATTTTCCCAGAACATTTGGCCTAGATCCCAAGGGACTAATTTTACTTTCAGGTGACCTATGGACGTGAGTCAGCACTTTGGGTAGGCATTGGAAAACAGATGCCCATGCACCATTTGTTCCCTTCCTCTTGCCACTGATATAAATGACAATTAATATGCACATCTGAACATGCATATTCACTGCGGGACTGCAGACACTAGAGACCTTTGCTTCATTGTCATAATGTGTTTTTTCCCATGAGTAAATTTACTGCTAATTCTTTCAGCTCTCACAACTGAGCATTGTTAAAAATAAAAAAAAAAAAAAAGGAACAAATATTATTCACACGCAGTTGGTGAGAAATCTTCAAGTTTTGGTTAAAAAGATGTTGACACAGATGTTGTGAGAGTTCATGTCTGACAACCTCCTCTGCAGACAGGCTGGGTTTCCTGGACAGAGCAAGCGTGGGATTCAACTCACCTCACTTGGAAGTCGATGTTGGGAAACATAGATATCCCAACCAGAAAGACCCTGGTCTCCTGGTCTTTCTTCACTGTGGAGAGAGAAAAAAAAAAAAGAAAAAAAAAAGACCTTTTCAAAGAACCATTCATCTTAGGTGTTTTAGACAGCTAAGCTGCTCACATTGACTCTAGAGGGGCCTATTTTCCTCTGTTACAGTGAAAGTCTAAATTGAGGAACTTAAATTGAGACAACTAGCTCCTAGGCGTCTGCTTCAGGCCAGATCTTCTCTTGCAGATATCCATGGAGTTTCTCTTGCACATCAGGAGGCTCTGGTTGGTGTGTGCTGGGGTACTGAATGCGGCAGAGAAGTCTGGACCATGGAAGGGAAAGGAGATGGCTCCCAAACTCATACATAAAAAAAAAGAGAAAAAAAGAGTGATCTGCTTAGAATGGAGGTGAGTGTGAGAGGTTCCGATCTGGATCTAGACCTGGACTGTGGGATACAACACCCAGTGGAAAAGAAAGGGGGGGCAAAGTTTGGATCAAGGCTGGTACAAATTGCTGAGTTTGCACAGTTCTGCTTGTGTTCACAAAAGGTCTCAGGTCAGTGCTTGGCACCAAGTGCCACATGCAGCGAAATGCCTATGCACTGTGGAATCAGCTTGAGGTCACGTGTCAGCTTAAACTCCCAGTTTCTTCCATTTATCAGCCCCTGTCACAACTGGAGCATTACTTTAAGGCAGCTGAGATTTGGAGGGTGTGTGTGTTAATCTTACTTTGCTGTGAAAATGTTCATGATAGTCCTTTTACTATCAAGATGTAATGCGGCTGATTAAATTACAAATGACACACTACATCAATTCTTATTAGAGATGCTCAGGTCTCTGAGTATGTACGCTCATGTGGCTGATACCCCTCTTGCCCATTTCTCATAACATTCAACCCAGTAATTATCGGCACAGATTTCAGACCAGACTCGAGGTAGTCACGCATTTAACTGTCAATCAAGGGTTTTATTTTTTTTTGGCTATGTTTATGTGATATCAGGGGTCAGAGGTTTTTAACCCTACTTCCCCTGGTGAACTATTACAATCCTCTGTTGGATTTTGCCGGGGAAGGAACATATCCTATTATGCTGCCATCAGTTCTTCAACTTGTAGCATCACTTCACCCGTTCACAGATATGATATCATTAAGGCTGAAACGCCACAGTACGTTGAACACTTTGTTTATTTCAATAAGACCTGAAAGATCTTGGGACTAGTCTTCAGATATGATGAGACCTGTCAAGCACGACTTCAGCAGTTTTGGTGTATTTTATGTTATTATTTAATGATAGTTTATGATTGCCCTAGATAAAACTTGTTAATAAACAGTCTGAAAAAGGACATTATCTTTTGCTAATGCTTGTCTTTTACACTTCTCTACCTAAAACACAAATACATTTGGCTGAAAATGGAAAATGACTCATTTTTAATGCAATAGTTCAAATTTTCTATTATACCAGGGGACAACCTTTTGTGAAAAAAAGAAGTTATGAAATAATCAGGCTGCTCAGCTGAAAAAACCCACATTTTGGTGAAAAATGCTTGGCAGTGCTATTTCTTTACCACCCTGTGAGCCCTACACATGTAGTCTATGAAAACTTCATAAGTTCTGGGTAACCTCTATAAGTGGATAAAGTGAGAAATGTAACATGATAGTTCCTGAAAGCGGCACATCAGCTATTCTGGTTTTATAGTGGCACTTATGCTCCTATAATATTTATTAACATAACATAACATAACATAACACAATACATCAACAACAATAATATTATTATTATTAATAATATGATATTATAATAATGGCAATATGATGGGAACACAAAGTACTCCTCAGTACAATTCTGCAGCACAGTCTTGGCAAAAATTTGGAAGCAGTGCTGTGACAGCAGAGCTGAGAAAAGGAAACAGATAAAACTGTTGACAGAAGGAATGTAACTCTTAATAGAGATGAAATAAAGAGTATTTTGACTTATAAAAAGGTGACCCTTTTGCATAAAATCCACTTACATACGTATAAGGCAGACTGGATTTTTAGCATGACGCTGTGGAGGCAACAAGGGCATTGACACAATCCTGGAGTCGCCTTTTAATAAGTGAAGTGTTAGGGGGCCAGGCAACCCATGGAGGTGATACGGAGCCTCTTGCTTCCAGGTCACTGCTCTGAATCTGGCCCTGACTGATGCCAACTGAGAGCCGGAACTCTTTGATGACTACTTGGTGGCCTTAAAACCTTCCCCCTTGGTTGGGTACAGCATGAGCAGGTGCTTGCTACGCTGTCAAGGGGTTTCATGGTGGTAGGTTTGGCATGGGGACGCTTGGGCTGGTGGTCCATGCAGAAAGGGCTGGTATGAGTAGGGGACTTTGCTCTTGTGCCTGTAACTCGGGGTACGGGCTGCTGTGCCGGAGCAACCACGGTGGCAAGGAAACTCCCTACAGTTTATCAGTGTTAGGGGCACAGAGTGCTTTATTTTGCATGGCTGTTCCCCAGTATCATTCCTGAATGGGTTTTAGTAAGTAATCTTAAAAAATTTTCATCGTATGATTAGGTCAGTCTTATGCCATTTTAAATCTACCCCCCCAACCTCCATACTGTGCACCACTTGGGAGCTCAAAAGCAAGCTCAGGAAACAGCATAACATTTTCTAGCTATTTATTTATTTGCTGCACTTATTTTCTAATGGAGTGTGGGCCACATCATATTTAAAATATGACCTTAGAAACTTAAAAACACATCCGTTTCTCCCAAAGAATATACAGCTGCCAGAGAAAAGGGGACATCCAGTAAACTGCATGTCACTATCAGCTATTGATAGCCAGTGATTTGTTCTGAATCCAAAGGCTAAACCAAACCTCATGCTGCTGTATGTCAGATGCAATTGGTCCAAAGTCAAAGTTTTACAGCTCAGACAGGGCGCACTTTATCCTTCAGGCTGCTACTTAAGATAGCCATGACCCTGAGGAGAACCAGTCAACAAAACAGACAGACAAGAGGATGTGATTTGTATGCATCCCTGAGCCTGCTCAAATCACCTCTGACCCGCAGGTCAGGCTGCAAATGACAGCAGAGTGCATGCACCTGATCAGACAGCACATTCTCATTAGAAAGCCTGGGAAAAGGGGGCAGCTACACTGTGTTTACTCATAGACCAAATGCAATCTACCCAGGAAATGAGAAGAAAAAAGATCAATTTAGCTCAACAGAAGGATGTGAGCGACATGTAAGTATGTTATGAAATTCCAAATCAAACTGCTTATTCTTATAAACCCAGACGGGAGCTCTCTGCCTGGGCGAGGTACCAAGAAGACAGGTTAGCAACCAAAAAGTGGTATTTCTTTGCTGCAGTATGCCACACCAGGAATCTTCACTGGGGTGCATAACCTGTACTCTAATAGACTGAGATCCATGATCAAAGGCATTTAAGGCTTGGTTTGTTGCTAGTACTAGTTGCACAATGGTGCAGTTTGCTGATTTGACAGTCATATAGTCATCGTGGCTAATTTACATCAGTGATATGTAAATTTATCCAGTAGAGAAGGCTGGATTTATCCACACGAAAGGCAGTGCTCACATACAAATCCAGGCTTTCCTAAATTTGGTTGCTTGAATACAGGAGCTTGTCAAGTTATCAGAGAGATCAAACCCATGGTTTTGCTGCAGGCTTCTGCCAATTTTGGAGACAGTGCTGAGGTTTTGGTTTAGGACAATTTCCAGCTCATTTGGAATAAGTCTGCGACTTGAGGGCTGCTTGTGTTTGGTGACTGTATTACTTTGTGTAGAGACTAAGGACCACTCTTCATTTGTTTTCAAAGTCTGTGGTGCTTTTCCTACAAATTTCATGTGGCATTAGACTGAAGGTTGCAGCGCTGCCAGGATCCATTGATGCTAAGCAGGCCTGCCGAGAGCAGTGTGGGACCTGTGGCCCGGGCACAGGGCGCCACTCGTGCGGACACTAAGGAAATGTGATTTGTGCCTTCACTTGTTGGAGGCAGCAAAGTCTGCTCTAGCCTTGGCGTCAGGTCAGACCTGGGGCTAGACAGATATTGTGCTGCCCACCTATCGCCTTCATGCGAATGGAGATCAGATGAGCACGCAACTCGTCTCTGCCTCAGTCCTTTCTACTTCCAGCCCTTGCTCTGCCGCCTCCCTGATTGATTAATCTCATGCCCAGGCATGAGATGTGTCACCGACTGCACTGGGCAGGAATTCCAGTCCTACCACAAATCAACCACAGCATGTTAAATCCCACCGTGCAATACTGGATAAGAACAATTTTAGATAGAATCCTTCTGGAGCTAATCTATCTCCAGCACACACTAGAAGCGTACTACCGATGTGCTTCTTGAGTGCCCTGGAAAATTGCTAGTGGGGAGGTCAGCATCATGTCCTATTCTCTTCTGAGAATAAAACAGAATGATTTTATCCCATAGTGAATTATGATCTCTGCTCCATAAACGTGAGATAAGAAACAAGGCTGAAACAGAATTTAAGCCTGGTCCTTTGCCTGGATTGGGTGGGGACTCAATGTGCAAAGGTTAGTTATTTGGCATTTTCCAAAACAGATTTATGACATTTACAATAGATCTTAACCATGATTTTCAGGCTCATATTTTCCTCCAGTGACAACTTTGTTAGGAGAAGGGAAAGGAATCCTACACCATTACACCACTAATTATTTTAACCCTACCAGGGTTATTTTAAGAGGCATCATTCCTGTGTATTAAATAAGTGCATTTTTTTAAAGCTCTCAATATAAAGTATCTGGTGACAGACGCATTCTGGTGAGGAGCAGTCCCTTACTTTTTACATAGGTGTCGAACTACCACATGTTATGGTATTAATGTTGTTTTGATGCCTGTAAGACAATCACTGAGGCCCATGAGTAAAATGCCTCTTGATCATAATGAGTTTCAGCATCTTGAGCTGAGGAAGATAGAGAATATCTCTGACAGAGCTTCTCTGTCCAGAGGAAGAAAGAAAAGTGTCCCTGTGAGTACCACGAATGGGGTCACAGCAGTCTGGATTCCTAGTAAAATCCTTTCCAGTGTGCTGGCCACAGTTCTAGGGAGAAGAATAAAAATAGACTCTGTTGGTGGAATAAAATAAGAACAGAGGAACAAGAGAACAGCTGTATGGAGACAGACCAAAGGCCCTTCTGCTCCTGTCCCTGACAGTGTCTCGTAATGACTGCTTAGGGAAAGATTATGAGGAGGACAACACAGAGTGACCCTTCCCATGGTAGAGTCTCCCCTCATTCAGCTCTCTATAATTTATGAATTTCCTGACACAGATGCTATATCCACTGGACTTTTCTTTCCTGGCTTTGCACAGTTGCTTTTTGAGCCCAGTTGCCTTCCACGTCCTGTTCTAGGGAGGAGTTACGTGGTACAAAGAGCCTGAGTACGCTGTATATGAAGGAGTGCTTTTGTTTGCCTTGTAATTCTGCCTAGTAATTTCATTTGAGGCTTCTCATTTACCAGGCCAGGAGAAGTTGCAAAATTCTGACTGGATGAGGGAGAAAACTCATGAAGCCAGAAAAATCTCCCTGTCATTTATCTTTCTTGTGGTTTCTCCTATGTTACAAGCCACACAGATGTTGATAAGCTGCATCGTGCTAATAGGAGCATATAGAAAGTACAAGAAATGGCAGCAGAGTCTGGAAAGAAAGTCATTTCTGTATCATATGCACACCTGTAGGTGCAGAGGAGAGATTCTGAAAGCTTACAACAGTGCATCTGCAGGCTCTCACGAACTGCACAGCCACTTTCAAAGGCAATGAAAGGCTGGGTATTTTATAGGGGTCTTTTTCCAAAGAGAAGAACGTGGCCAAATACTGTGATTTCATCTGTGTTTATACTTTCATTGTAGTTTATTTCTCTGCTTTGTCACCCACAAAACCTAACTAATTACATCCCATCTCTGATCCTCTCAAAACACTAACACGTACAATGGATTACGGAGAGTCAAGCAAAGCAGTGTGATAGCCGTTTTCTTCAAGCTTCAGCAATGACTCCCAACTACTGTAGTTTATGTTTCTGTGAACCACTGGACTTTCCAAGTTTGCTGGACAAAACCAATCAATTCATATGTAAATAAAATATATCACATCCCATAAGAAAAGAGCAGTTGATAAAGAGGATCTAGTGCTGTGGGTCTTTATGATCAAGAGAGGGAAGAATTTCTTTGTGTCACTACAAAATGTTACTCTGTCCCTGAAAGGAAGGAGACAGAAGGCTGGGTCTATGCAAAAGCCTGACTGCGTGTGACTGACCCAGCAGGAGAAGGGCTGGCTCTCTTTCTCGGGCTCCTTCTGTTGCAAGACACGGATCCTAAGTACGTGCCGGATGCCTCCGCCCAATTCCTCTGGGGCATTCAGGCTGAGTGATACCTACTAAAACAAAAAGGGGAATGAGCAGATCAAAAGTGTAAACCACAAGCAGTTTCCCTCCGACTTCATCACTCTTCTGAAAACAGAGCACAGCAAATACATGTGCATTTTACTCCTTTTTACATTCCATACTGATAATGACTCTTGTTCATGTCACAAGAAAAGATTTCATCCTTTTTCTTTTTCTTTCCGAACAGCAGTCCTTATTTAAAATTATCTTGTCCCTTCTGAAATGTGCTTTTTCAGGGTGAGCGAGCCTAGAACAGCTTGAGAAAAAATACAGTCCTTCCAAGTTGGACTGCATCTCATCAAAGTGTTTTCCCCCTTAGGATTTTATGGAATGTTACCTCACTTTATGACAGTTCACATCACAGTGTAAATGCTCAACATTTCTGTAAGTGAGGCAATGCACTGTGAAATGTCAGGCAAACGATAAAATCAATAATCTGCAAGTTACCAAAGAGAAATGAAACTCATGGATGTCAGTAGTTTTTGGGGTCAAAGGCAGATGCTCCAGAATGACGATCGCCAAACACTTTTGGGTTTTTTTTTGCTTAAGTTTCATACACAGACAGCACCGAAAAACCGCCCTTCTCTGAGCAACCAGAGCTGTCTTTACACACGCTTTTTGCCTCTTTTATTCTCTTAGCTGAGATGGTGAGATTGAAAAATGACTTGTTTTCTTTTGTATCATCTTTCTATGCCCTGGATGTATATTCTGTAACAAAGTTAACTTGTATTCTTAACAAGCTCAGAAAGAAACCTTTGAACAATACCTACCTGAGATCAAATGATGTATTTCTTTTGCACTCAGATCCAACTGCAAAATAAAAAAAAAGAGGATTGGGATTCTGCTTGAACTGAAAAAAATGTGAAAAAAAAATAAAAAAGATTTTAGCCAAAAAAGGTAAACATCCACAGAAGTGTTCTCTGCAAGTCTAAAAATGGAAAATGTTGGGGTAAGCATCTTTTTGCAGAAATTAAATATTTGAAACCAAATTTGATTTTTAAAGTATCAGCACAGAAAGAGTTTTAGCACAATTGTTCAGTTTTGACTCTTGGTTTAATTGAAAAAACGTAACCTTTTCATGAGGGCCTTCTCTCCTTGCATTTTCCCCTGAGCAAATCACAGCTACTTTCCAGTCTTCTCTATTTAATTCCTCAGATGGCCATGTCCACGACAGAAATGCTATTGGAGCTTCCCATACTCACTTTGAACTTTCAAATACATGAGGGGAAATGTAAGTAACACTGGGATTAAAGCAGCCACAGGACAAGTAAAATAAAAATTGACCGTTAATGTTTATACTGAGCCTATTTATGTGCAGGCTTTTGAAAAATGCCACTGGAGAACCTGTAGGATAGGTGTAGCAGGTCTTCAAATAGCTGCAGATACACTGGCAGACTAAAGAAGCATACCGCTGGAAACAAAGTGCTTCAGCTGCAAAGGATGGACACAGATGCTTTCAGAGATGCACAACAAAAAATTCCCTGGCAAAGTCAGGCAAGTGAAAACATCCCGATCCAGTGATGTACGGTGGGGGCTAAAAGGTCAACGACTGTGGCTAAAAGTTATCAAGATAATTATTGCTGATGCCTTGATTTGGGGAGAAATAAGCACCGCAGAGGCTTTTCAGCCCTGCATCCCTTGCAGCCTTGAAAGAGCTCCTCCAGCCAGGCATTATTTTATTAATATAAAAGGCTTTGGGCTTTACAAGCATGGCACCTGCGGTACTGCCGCTCCTTGGGGCATCGGTCAGTGCGCTGGCAAGTACGGCCCTGCCGACATCAAAAGTTTCCACTGTCCCTCAGCCCCTTTTCAGCGGCGGGTCCCTCCCCTCTCCCCGGGCGGCCGGCCGCCGCGGTCTGGGGAACCTCTCACTTTTTGTCCTTTCCCGACCCCTCTGGACCACATTCTATGGTTTTTTGGGTTGGTTTTTTTTTGTTTTTGTTTTTTATTCAGGCCATCTGCTCGCTGGGGAGAAGGGGAGAAGGGCGGCCGCTGTCACGGCAGCCCCCGCGGGCAGCTCGCTGCTCGGCAGCGTTACCTTTTCAGCCGGCCGTGGCCACGGCCGAGGAGGGTTTTTATTTCCGCTTAAATATAGCTGGCGAGGGGTAGGTTTGTGGAGGCGGCCTCCCCCTGCTCCCCCAGAGTGGTACAACCGCCTTGTTCCTGACAGAAGTCTTTCTAAAGACCTGCTCAAGCCTCACTAAGCAGCTGTGAGTTAGGTCATTTTCCCAGGAGTTTTACATGTGGAAAACCGGGCATTAGGAAGGCCTCAAAAAAGGACACCATCTGGCCCCAGTGAAAAAAAGGATCATGACACTTTCTGTGGTACCAACAGGCCCTGATGAACCATAAAGGAATTCAGGCCTCGACTGTGATCCGATGGTGACTGGCCCAACAATCCCCCCCGTGACAGCCTCCCCCATTCAGCCCCGCAGTTATCTCATAGCACAATGGACTTTTGTGCCGCCCTGTTTACTGGGGGCGTCCTCAGATCCAGTCGGATTTCTGGGCTCGGCTTCAGCGCCCCTGCTCTTTGCTGCAACATGGAGCACGCATCGGGAGAGATAAGGACACAAAGAAGGCAGCTTTTTTTTTGCTTTTCTTTGCTTTTTCTTCCCCCCCANTTCCTAAAAGTGAAATTTAATTAATGTGGGTCACGATTGACAGCTTACACACACTAAAAGATTCGTTTATTTTACTTAAGCCAGCACATCACTATTTCCTCCTATTTTTGATTTTGAATAATTTCTGCCTAGGTAAAATAGTATGTTNTTTTTTTTTTTTTTTCCCAGCGTTCGAACCCTTCACATTTCTTTCACTGTACAGAGGAATAAAGAGTAAGGCTCTGTAGTGGATGCAAGAAAGATCTTTGCTGGGAATCAAGAAATTCTCCCCTCCTGCCTCCCCACCCCCCCAGCTCCTTCCCCCCCCCCA
>VZTM01011317.1:103948-157719 GCA_013400555.1 Jacana jacana
AAAATAGTATGTTACTATTAGCGATACCGGATTTAGCCCACTTCTGATTTTGTGGCCTGATTTCAGTGTATGAGTGTTTATTATTTAATTCAGGAAGAGTCTTAATTAGTTTCTACGCTGTAGTGCAAGCTGTGGATGGCCACAAGCAGAATTATGTGTCCTCCCCTCATCCTCCCTGTTTCACCCCCCCAAGGATGCTACCTTCTCCCTGCCATTCTCTCCCCCCGCCCCCCTTGCCCTACTCCCACTGCAAGAGAGAGCCTGGGAAAATAAACAGACCTTATAGCCTGCCCTCAAGGTCACTGCATTGACCTTGAAAGGGTAGGAGGTACCGAAATGCAGAGTCAAGGAGCCTGCAGGGAAAGCAACTGGCTGCCTAACCCCACCCCAACTCCCCAGTTTAACCCAGGGCTTGGTGGTCCTTCCACTTGCTAGGCTCCAGTAGCACCACTGGTGGTGAGGACAACCCTGCTGCCAGGACTCTGGCCCAGATACGTCTGCTGAGGTCAAACCCAACAACGTTGACATCATCAGAAAACTAACTGGAGGCTGAGGCAGCTCTGGCAGCAGGGCCGTAAGGACCAATGTGTCACATGGGTCCCTGTTAGGGCCAAAATGGGCTAAATTTCCTGGAGGTTTGGGGCATGCTATGAACCCTCCCAGAATGATCTAGCACTGACTTCACAGGAAGGTGACTGGGTTATGACTTTTCAGAAATGGTGACAGATGCTGGCTGTGAATCTGGCTGTTAATCATTCCAGTTTTGTAGTTTTGTGTTCGTGTACCCTCCAAGTGGGCATTTCTTTTGCCCAGCTCCCTGCCTTCAGGCTTTGGTGCCACAGAGCCCAGGTCCCCTGGGTGTGGAGGTGAGCACCCACACACAGACAAAGCATACCACGTTGGCTGTGTGTGACACGTCACAGAGATTTCACAGGGAATCCAAACACCATTTGCCCTCCTTTTGGGAATGGGAGAGATGTGTCCATGGACTCTCAGCAAGTTAATGGCAGAGATGGATAATACACCACATCTACTGGAGTGTCAATCCAATGCTTTAAAGAATTTATCCAAGTGTCTGTTCAGACAGTTTTCTAAACTCTTACCAGCTCGCTCGAGTGCCTAATTGAGCTTTGTAGACCCAAACAGAGGTAGGGTGGGTTGGGGAAACATTTCATTGCAACGTTTCATACATTGCCTTAATTGGTGACCCCAGACATTAAATATTGGGCATCTTATTACTTGTGGTTTCATTACACTTGGCTTATTACAGAGGCCTCCCCCGCACAAAAGACGGACCTCTTCAAAAGGCCTCGTATTATCCAACACGTACCCGGTAGCACATCTGCTGGCAATCAACAGTTTTTAACGAGATCACTCATTCTCTCGTTTCCAGCATTCTTTTACTACCCCAGGAAATGTTTTACTCTCCATTTCAAGAAGAAAAAAAAGCGGAAAGAAGAAAACCTGCGGAGTAACCGCATCCACCGTAACCCACTGTGAAACGTCCGCGGAAAGAGGACTCTCTGCCGACTGCTGAACCAGCACTTCGTTTGACAAGATGACTCATTAAAGGCCAAACACCGAAGGGATTTTAAGGAAAAGCTGGTTCTTAGAGGAACGGCTTTGTTATTTTATCTTTGAGACAGTTATGCCATTTCCTATGTATGGGTCACAATCTGTACGTACAGCTATGGATGGCTCCCAGTAAGTAGGAGATTGGCAGTTTATGCCAGCTTCTGTGTCTGCTGCACTGAGAGATGTCAGGGAGGAAGAGCGTGACTGCCAGAGAAGGAGTTGTGTGTGCGTGCGTGTTTGGAAAGGTCTAAAGATGAGGCCCGTGGCAGCTGGTATCCACCTGCTGAAGTGTTTTTGCAATTATGCACACAGTTATTTATACTATTACGGATTACAGCCTTTTGGAGGCTGCCTCTGAGCGCTTAAATGAGAAAAGTGCCGATGACACTCCGAGCCGAGAGGGAGGGAGAGACATGGGCATGCAATGGCCATCAGCTGAGTGGAGCCAAGCCCCCGTCTGAGCCCTGGCCTCCTCACAAAGGGCAGCGGTGCCTGTGCATGGGAAAGGGCTCTGCGGGCTACAAAGAGCCCTGGGCAAAACGAGGAGGAGCGGGAAGAAGAGGAGAGGGACACCTTGGTTTGCACACTGCAGAAGGTATTTATCTAGTCTATCGGCAACCATTTCAAACAGGAGGAAAACCGGGACGAGGACTTTATCACGCAAATAGTTAAATGTTCTGTAATCTGGGGTGCACGCTCACTTTTTATTCAGAAAGCCCCGCTCGCTGTAATGAAAAATGTCAGGCTCTTTTAATAAAAGAACAATTTGAAAACTTGATATATCACAAAACCATTAATTTTAGCTATTATCTGTTTGACACTTTTCATAGCAACGATTTCACTCTGTAACATGCTTCCCGAGGATTAAAATGATTTTAAAGGATTAAAATGTTAATTAAAAATATAATAGAAATATCAATCGCTGAGAAGACCAACATAAGTATTTGTCTCTTTAACTGTATAATCATGCTCTGCCGCTGTTTCCTCCTGGCTCTTTACAGTTTGGAGCTCCAGTTCATGAGGAGGTAAATGACAGATCCAGGAGCAATTCTGTTCTTTAACTATTTGACAATGCATCTGTTTACACTTCACAAAGGCAGCGTTATGTCCTTGAAATTTCTAAAGGTCATTGTTAATGGGATCAATTTTTTTTTTTTTTTTTTTTTCCAACTGTGTCTTTCTTAGCTTGTAAGAACACTATTCCCGGAGAGGGGCTGGAGGGGGTGGGAGCAGGCAGGTCCAGCAAATTCCATGTGACCAGTTCAGCTGCAATAATCTCTTTTCTCCTTCTGGTCCAAGCTACACATGAGAGCACTCTAGTGTCTTTCATCATTATTTGTCACCCTTTTGTGTCGAGCAACTTATATCCACAGCCATTCCAGCAATTAAAATAAAAAAGGACCAAACATTATTCACAGTGAATAGCTCTGAGACCAGTGACATCAAGTACCAACCAACCCATTGAGGACCGGGTACCTGATATCCCTGGAGTATTTTATGGAAGGAAAAGAAAATGCAAACCAAAATCAAACCCAGCAAACACGCGGTTATATGGAGAGTTCAGAGCCTGATTAAAAGATAGGCTCTCCACAGTGATTTGTCTTACAACATGTTCCTAGTAACGAGAGGAGAGGGGAGTGGGGCAGAGGGGTGAGAGGACAAGCTCTCAGTTACTGTACAGCTAACTTTAAAACACTGGCAGCTTCAGAGTTTATTTGTATGTTCAGAAACCTAAATGGACCACAGGGCTGCATCAGGAACCATTCCCTACATCTGCCTCTCCAAATGCTGTAATTTAGAAAACCTTCATTGTCAGTGCTTTGACAAAGTTAAGCTTTTCTGTGGCACTTGTCAAGTGACTTGAGGGTGCTTAAGTTACACAGAGACCCCTCTCATTTTTTCCAGTCTGTGCAATTGCCTTCCCTGTGCATCTACTTTCAGACTCCTCTGAAAGGTTTTGTAAGTCAAGGGAGATATAGCTCCTTCCCTACCTGACCAGCTAAACAACTTTTTGTCTTCTAGAAGTTGGTTATTCTCTATCCAATTTTTTTTTTTCAGAAAGACACAACCCTCCCTGAACAAATCCTTGCCTTCCATTTCTCCTAAAATATTAAGAAAAAGCAGATTCTTGCATTTTCAAAGGCTCTTCAGACTAAAATGACAGTGAAATAAAAAGAAGCAAACAGCCGAACAGCAATGCACTTATGGCGTGTCTCTTGGAACCTGGGTTAATACATTAAGGTATGCCCAACAGCACTGAGAGAAGTGACTTTTGGCAACAAGAGGAGACAAAAGATTGACCAGTCTGTGGAAGTGGTCTGACTGTATGACCTCAGAGTTCTGTGGGGCTATCTGGAGATATTCATTAGTAATTCCTGCAATGAACAGGAAGTGGCTCCACTAGCTTCAAAAGTCTACCACATCCTTTTATAATTGTTCAATTAGTTAATTATTGGCACTGTTAAAGAAAAGTCCTGTGTTTTGAATCACCATTTGTGAAGAATGTTTTCAAGTTTTATGCCTCAGCTACATTAGAGAGCCATCTGCTACCAGCAAAGTTTCCTTCTTTTCAACAGGTAGAGCTTTATCAGGCATCATAAATTTGCTCTTACTCTTCTTTGAAGAAACTCAACACACTGAATTATCTTATTTCTTGCCATAGAGTGGAATATTCCATAATTCTGAATGAATTGTAATAGTTTTCTTGATTCTTTTCACATTTTTCCTACATATTTTTGAAGTGGCTGAAAGAATGGGGACAATATTCCAGTAAGGTTCTCAGTGGTGCTGTTTAGGTGCAATTCACTTCCCTGTTTGATATTCCTCTGCTTTTAAATTTACTGCTCCTCACAGCCAAAGCACCAGACTGGGAGATTTGCAATGGTGTGTAATATGGACATTAAGAGGGCTTTTAGGGTCAGTGTAGTCTAGGCCAAGGGATTTGCATCTTGTGAATTTAAAATTACTTTTTGAAATTATTTTTTGTTCTGAGATGCATTACATCATGTTTGGAAATATCAATAACATCTGATGTTCAAAAAAGACAAGCTTATCAAGCAACCTACATTGCTCTGTTTACTTGACTGCCTCTGTCCTTAATTTAGGACTTTACCAACTTTGAATCTCTAGTAAACTTTTTGGCAAATGATTTATATTTTCTACCAGAGCACTGTTAAAGGTGTGACAATGAACAGAAAAGAGATCCTGGCAGAAACAGCAGAAAGGCTCTTACTAAGGTTCCCTCGTCCCTTACATTGTATTATGCCCCAAGAAGCTCCTCTCCAGGGTGTGGGCACTAGCCTCTAGAAACTGGGGAGCAGGCAAATGGATGGTGGTTCTCCATTCAAACTGTTCCCCTGGCATTTGGCTACTTTAGTGACGCCCTCTAGTACCTGCCACAGGGATTTGGCTTCTTCACAGAATCACAGGGATTGGAAGGGACCTTGAAAGATCATCTAGTCCAATCCCTCTGCCGGAGCAGGAACACCTAGATCAGGTCACTCAGGAACACATCCAGGAGAGTTTTTAATGTCTCCAGAAACAGAGAATCCACAACCTCCCTGGGCAGCCCCTTCCAGTTCTTGAGGTGCTGATGTTTGTGGGTGGCAGAGGCACTGCCCCAGCTCTGAGCTGGGGGAGATCAGGGCTCTCAGCCTCATGTAGGAGATTTCTCTCCCCCATGGACAGTCCTACGTTGAGAGAAGAGAGAAAAACATGGATGTGAGACTGGGAGAGTTCCCAA
Organism: Jacana jacana; assembly: GCA_013400555.1. NCBI lineage: Eukaryota > Metazoa > Chordata > Aves > Charadriiformes > Jacanidae > Jacana > Jacana jacana. The sequence continues at coordinate 109,266 of VZTM01011317.1, forward strand.
CTCTTCTTTCACTGGACTGGCCCTGTGCTCCTGGAAAGAGGGGATATAAAGTATATGCCCTGGGGCTCAGTCCATACAACCTGCCCTTGGTGAGCTTTGGGTGTGAAAACTGTGTGCCTCGTATTACCTCAGAGGGGTCTCTGCCCTTCAGTTTGAGCTCACAGATGCAGAAGGAAGCTTAATTTATAAGCATTTTTTAAAGGGCAAAAGAGGAGAAAAAATACTGACATTGCCAAGGATATTTTTCTGTTTACAAATGACATGAATAAAATAGTGATATATTAAATGCACTGCTCTGTTTGGACCAGATGCTTTCGATTTGTGAAAAATGACCATGCTTCTCTCCCTAGGAAAACCAATCTTTTGCTTTAATGCGATTTATGAAAGAAATCACCATTTGTACATTACTTTTAAAACTTGAGGCACTGAAGAGCAAGGCTGTTGGAAGTTTCCTCAACTTTGGCGAATGCTGAGCTGTTTGTAGAGGTGTCAGCCACAAGATTGGTGGCTGGACCTAGCAGGTTGCATTCAGAATGGCTCTGTGTCTGTTTTCAATTTGAAAGGAACTGGCTAAAGTGTTGCAAACACTTGAAGCTGTGCATTCTGCATTACAATGAAAGTGGTGTCATTATACACATTACACTCAACAACGGCTTCCTTTTTAATACAAGAAGGACATCATAATCAAAACCCACCGAGTAGAATGCACAGGAAGAGAAAAAAACCTCAGACAACCCTGGATGTGCCAAACCTTGTATCCAGTGCTGTGGACATGGCTTTTCCCCAGTGATACAGCCATAACTTGTAAATAACAAAAATATTAGGGTTTAAAACAATGCATTAGTGATACCTGTCAAAAAGAACATTCAGGAAGGTTTGTAGAATAAACACTGTTTCTCTTCTTTCTTTTCTGTTTTGCTTCGCTTTTCAATAAAACAGTATGCAAAGCATATATAATGATGAAATACATGCAATGCATGCACCACCGTGTCCCCACTGTACATATACAAATAGGAGGCACTGGTTATGTTGAAACAAATCTGATTGGAATCACCATGACTGTCAAAGTGCAGAACTAGAGGTCAAAGACCTGCCGAAGTCCTACCCTGAGGAAGGGTAAGGACATGACTTGTTTGTTCTGCAGATGAGAAGTCCATAGTTGAAGCTAGAAAATACATTGGGTATGCTGGTTGCCTAGAACCTCACGATAGGTGACCCAATTTTATTCTCTATGTTTGGGAAGTCTCCTTTCTTTGAAATCCTATGCCTCCCCCAGCACCTATTCCCCTGATGAGATATTTAATCAGGAGTAGCTATTTCAGTTCTTTCTCCTCTGTAGACAAACACCTAAATGAGCAGGAATTTGTATTCCTGGGATTCACTTGGAATTCAGACCCATTTTTATTATTTTCTAGAGGAATAAAAAGCTTTTGCTGAATGGCAGAGTTGCACTAACTGTGTGGGCACAGGGTAAAACATCTGAGACCTCATTTCTTGGTGTCAGACAGCCAGGGCCATTGTTGATGGTCTCCCGGCCATCCTTGACAGAGTAATGTCTGAACCAAGACTGTGACCAAGACTCTTGCCTCTGGAGAAGGTGAACAATAAATATTTCCCCAGCTGAGTTTTAATCAACCCTTCACTGAAGTGTCATCAGCTGATTTTCCCTGTAACAAGCAGAACCTTAACCCCAGAGATCCTCGGGGGTGCACAGAATAAAATGCCTGTATTCACTGTGCAGAAATGCCAACATCAGGTGGGACAGAGGACACACTGACCGAATGTGTTTGTTCGGTTTAATTCTTGGAAGTAGTTTGCTTTTTCTTGCAAAGAGATCTGCCACCGCTTTGCTTTCTATAACACTAATATTTAAAAGCATCTCCCTATAAATATCATAATAAATTGCAGAAGGGAAAAGAAAATACCGTTGAGCCGATAAGCCTTCTCCATTTATGTTTCATGCCTGTAAGGGCCACCTTCCACTTAGCTTTCCACCGTGTACTGTGATAGGAGCAGAGATAGGAGAAGTTTCTTACCTGATATAGAGTTAGAGCTTTTCTTAAATGCTAGATTTTGCCACCAGTTATTATGTTGTACTGGGTGTTCAATGAACACATGGTAAAATTTGCTCTGATTTTAACCGTACAGCAGACAGACAAAGACTCAACACTTCTCAAAATCCTGATTTATGTTCATAAACCTATTGTGGAGCATCTGAAAAACCTGAAATACAAGTTATTTCATGGAACACAAATGTGTGCTTTTTAAAAATCCCACTTCTGAAGAGACAGAGGACCATAGAATAGTAACATTTAAGCACGCTTTGGAGAACACAGTTCAAAATTAATTGAACTCATAAGTTGCAATCAAACCTGGTCATTCTGGATCAGAAAGTGATGGTGTGTATTTATATTGTGTTCTTTTAATACCCTCAGTCAAACTCCAGAGTATTCATGTTGTTGATTAGTTCAGTGTTTGATTCTTTTTTTTTTTTTTTTTGTGGACCCTTCCTCAAATCCTTATCTTAATATATTTCTGTGGCTGATATATGGATTAAAAAAACTACCACAAAACTTTGACAATACTGGGGATTCCACAGAATACTAATGAGGAAGAAAAGAACTCCAATGTGAGGTGGAAATTGAAGTGACTATTTTAACATGGATTCAAGGGCTCCTTTTTTCACACAGTCCTTACCACGTGCTGGCTGTTTTCCTAGAAACTGGATTAAAGACATATATTTCAGATGTGATAAACTTTAAAGAGAATATAAAATTTGTAAATGAGGGGATTAACTGTTTCTCAGAATGGGACTGCTCTGGACCACGTTTCCTTATAGCGCTTTAGTAAAGGGTCCGTGAACCAGCATGGAAAGGGCATCGCAGCACTGACAGCAGGCAGGGGGAAAAACAGGGCTCACAAGAGAAACTCCAACAGGTTGAACGGGCCTCTAGAATCAAGAACAGCACATACAAACATACCATTCACTGATTTCATCTTATTGGAAACACCACCATACTCTCAGGGCAGGTTTAGTTCTGCCTGACTGGGACTGCAGATAATAGATGCCAAGGTTTCAGCCAAAACTACCAAAACCAGACAAACAGATGGCCCTTCCTCCTCCCAAGAAGAAGGGTGAGGAAGAGGATAAAGAGATTTACGAGTTTAGAATGAACTAAACTACTTTAATGAAGTGTTAATACTAAAAATACTAAAACTAAAACTAAAACAAAAGGAAGAAAATATCGATTTATTTATANTATCAGCAAGGGCCTCTCTGCCCCATTCCTTCATGTGATCAGGTCTTATCACTGGGAGAGTGAACAGTTTCTGAACAATATGCTGTTAATTTCAGAGTTTAGTCAGTTAGAAGAGGCCCAGCTAAAAAAAGTAAAATTACTGAACAGAAAATTGGTTCATTTTACCTCAAACCAGGACAATAGATTTGGCAAATAACATACAAAAGGGAAATAGCAGCAGATCTCAGCTGCTTGCATGTACCTGGCTTTCATCCCAGCAAAGGGACATGGCGGTATTTGGAAAACACACAAAGTGGGATCGGAAGGGATGGTGTTGTACTCTTAAATCTTTGTGACTGCAGCAGCCTGTAGGAAAGGAGTGCTCTTTGGTGCCAGCTGTTATGGGAGAAGAAAGATGAGGCATGAGGGATTTATCACTGACTTGCAAGGGGAAGCAAGGGAGTCCGCTGTGTTTGAAAGGCTCAGACATGGTACTTGGGCATTTCCTCCCATCAAGAAGACAGAACACTGGAAGCTGACTGAGATATTTTACCTTTATTTATAATAGGACCTTTGTCAACTACCAATGCCCACACTCACGGGTAGTCCTTGGAGCAAAGGCAGCCATGACAGAGAGGTATAAAATATTTTAGGTGTAGATCCTCACCTACCCTATCGCAGTGCTGATCTACTTTGTGGTGGTATGGCTAAGCTATAACAGTGAAGGTCCTTATCCCCTGAGGTGATCTAATGTGGTGACTTTGAGGTGTCTTACTTAGTCCTTCCCTGACAACCTGGAAAATACCTGTGTGGGTAAAAGGAGAACAGACACTTTCAGTCACAGAGACCTGGCCATCATTCAGTTGACCTTCTTGACAGATTTCCAAAATATATTTTCCTCCCCTTTAATTGGTGCAGCAGGCAACAGCACTAGCAATACAACTTCCTTGCTCCCTTGGGTGGGTGGAGAAAACTTCCATGGGCTCTATATCAAGATGCTACTGAGGCCAAGAACTTGGAAGGATCCACGGAAAGGATTTATTGTCCATGCAAACACCCTGATTACTCAGTATAAATTAACTATACTGATAGTAACTTTTATTTTGTAAGGCACGGCAGGAAAAAATCAACATGTTTTCTAGGTTTCAGAAGACACTTTGCATCTGAGATGGATATTTAGCCACTACCCAGGATATTTTTGTATTTCTGTTTGTGTCCCCTCTGGTGTTTCCTCCTGCAGAAAACAAAGTGTCTAGATGAACCATTTACCTAATTCGATTTTACACGTCTCATGTTTGTGGCTGGAATTGAGCAAGGCCTTGCAGTGGTTGTGGGGGGAAATCTGCCTCTTGAATGGAGCCCAGTGAGCACTGGGTGCTGCTGTTCTTGTCCAGCAAAGAACCAGAAAAGTGTGGAGATGAACCAATCCTCCAGTACAGCTGACATCAAGGGGAGAAATGTGGGCTGGTGTAGTGCTTTTATGAAAGCTGGGCTTTGGAGGGATGCAGAGAGCAAACCTTCCCAGCAGTGAAGCCATGTGGCCCCAAACTCTATCGTGGAGCATTGTGTAAATTACTCACCCTAGTCACACACATGCACAAATCCAGTGTGCCTGCATCGTGTTATTTGATGTTTCATGGAAGAGCTGATCCCTCCTCTTGGGGCTCAGGCATAATACCAAAGGGGTACAGTGCTTTTTCTTTTGGCCTAGTGGGTACCAGAAGCTCATGTACTAAATAAGTTATCCGCTAGGAAATGTAGGTGTGCTGCTCCTTCGGAGTGTCTGTGGGATGTTAATTCAGAAGTGGTGGGAGCTGATGGCTAGCGGCACTGCACAGGGCTTCTGGGGACAGGCAGAATCCTTTGCAGTGTACTTCAAAGGGGGTTCTCAGTTAAGGGAAAAGAAGGATAGATTTTGAAGTTTCTTTCTGCCAGAAGGCTTTACCGTGAGCCCCTGAAGTTCTTCTTTTATAATCAGGGATGAGATAGGTACTTTTTCTTTCTTTTCTGCTTAATTTGGGCCAATGTATTTCGAACCCTGTGTAAATTCTCGTGTGAGGAAAGGACTGAATGTTCTGTTTATTTCTTTGCTTTCTGTGTTGATCTGGCCTCTTTTTTTTTTATTTATTTATTTTTAATTAGAGACTGAGCCTCGAAGGATATTTACAAGGAGATCTTAACCACCAGTTTGGCATTCATTCAGCATTCATTCCTGAAGCCAGTGAAATTATTCTTTGGCGTTAAACATAATGCTTTGCTGTATCGGGCTGAATTCGTCCCCACTTTCCAGGACTGAGCCTCAACCTTTTGATACTTTCACTTTCACTCTTCTTGAGGGCACATCAGACATAAGGCCTGATCTGGGATTGAGTTTGCACCTATTTTCATCTCTTTCTACTCTCCTCATCATTGGCTTCTGCTTAAGACATCCTGAATGAAAAGCAACTCTACCAAGTTGGAGACCTTCAGTACTTGTGTTTTTAAAACAATGTACAGGACCAGGACTGGAATCAGATGCTTCTATTACACCAGCATCCAGTAATACAGTACTACTCCAGGGCACAATTAAAATGCCTGTTGCACACATGGCTGTAGCTGGGACCACAGGGTCTGGACAGGACATGTGCAGTGACCCAGGCTCCTTGGTTCTGTGACCTCAGCAAGAACCCATGAAGAGGTGATTAATTTTCCTGCTAACCACCTTGAGTTGAATGGTTTGTTAATGACATGTGGGAGGGCAGGGGGGTCTCTTGACGCTGCCCAGCAATGTCTTCCCAATGACATTGTGTTGTATGCCTCAACTTTCTTGTGCTCACACTTGGAGAGGCTCATGCCAAGGAAGCCTGAAAATTTTCTTCCAGTTCTAGTACAGAATGGGACACAACAGGCCAGGAAGTAGAAAACCTAATGCAAACCCCGAGCACAACCCTGAGTAGAAATTAATCAAACTTATCATTTACGAGTGAAAGTTTTTCTTGAATAGGACTTGATGAGATATGTTTTGGATATTTTAAAGATAATTTTCTCAAGACACGTCTGTTTCAGAGCTGGGAATATCCCCGTTTGCTCTCACAAATATTGCTTTCTCAAGAGGTCTCACAACCTTTTTTTACATTGGCATACTATTTATTAACCACATGGTGAGGTCTGCAGGTTCATGCAATGAATTACAGCTTGATATATAGTAGGAAAATGTTTTCTCCAGATGCATGCAAAGAGCTTCCGGGACCTAAAAGTGCACCCTGGGTAAAATTCAGCCCTAAATTTTCATGTTTGCAATTATTTTTGTATGAAAAATAACTGACTGTAAATGGTGACACTAGATGGTACTTTAAATGGCATCCTTACCTATTTCTACTCTGTGATTCTATTTTGGGCCTATTAGAAAGGCAGAAGACTTTGAACATTGCTGTATTCATAGATGGGACTAAACATTTTGTTACAATATAGTGTCCTGTTTGCTGACTGCTATTTTGCAGTCTATAGCAGTAAAATATAATCAGGTTCTAAAGAGGAGCAATGGTTCCACATGAGTTACTAGTGGTGCAGTTTGTGTTAAGCTATGAATTTATGTAGCTACAGTAACTACCATCTGATCCATTTTTAATTTTTAATTTATTTCACAGTCAACAAGGTTTAATCACGCAAGAAGATTAAAAAAATACATGTTTTTTAAGGCCACCAGAGGACCAACAGCCTTCCATTTAATCCAACCATAAGCTGAATGCCTTGAAAAGACGTGTGACTTGTTTGGCGCTGACCCTAGCAGAGTATGATATTAATAGGTTATTGACTTGGTAGGTCTTAAACAGCCAGAGGGAACATCACTTGCAGTAGCTGCAATGCACTGGAGGTTTGTTTCATTGATTGGGCTGTTTAACCCATCATCTCCAGGCATTTAAACAATGATATACGCTTGACAAACCTAATATTTCATTCTCTATCTGGGGACCATGAAATAGAAATTAAAGGAAAGAAAAAGACAACTGGACAGATACATAGCAGAAAATGATGATAAATGAGAGGGAAAAACCCAGACAGATAATGGCATGAATTTTGGACTGTGCCATAACTAAGAAATTTATAAAAAAGAACAGAATTTTCCATGAGAAATGTGAGAAAATGTTAGCAAATACGTCTGAGCCCTGAAAGACTCAGAGTTAGCATGAATTCTGAAATCTTTGTGAGTTAGGACTTCCCTTGCTGTCAGGGGATTTGATGGGGTAAAAAGTGTGTCAGAAGACAAGGCCCTTTCCATTTACAAAAAGTGATGGCAAAGCTCAATAATGTGCTAAGCTCAGCATGGACTGAAGGAAAAGAACTTAATTTTAAAGGCTGATGCTAAATTAACCGTAAATGTAGAAACAGCAACAATATAATAATAATAATAATGGTGAGCATCTGGGTATGATTAGACAGAGTATTATGCTGAAGGTCCATCTGAACTATCTTTTTAAAAAATTGATTGTATCACGGCTTGTTCCATGTGTCTGCAGCTGAAGAAGGGGAAAAATTGGAAAACTGGTTTTGTTTTGCCACCTTTGCATCAAAGTTCCATTAGAAGAACACAATTGCAGTATACATGATCCTTGATATTCAAAATGAGGTAGGTAGGCAATATACTACTAGGAAAAGAGCAGGGGGGATTTAGTGCGAATTCTGTATCACTGAATATATCGTGTAGCTTTTCATTTGTTCTCCTAGAAGAGACAAAATGAAAGCCCTATATTTTGCTAACTGAGGTTCTTTACAATCTTTAAATATTCTTGTCTTATTCTAGAATGCACAACCATAAGAAATGATTATGACTATGATTAACATGGAGCAAAAATCTGTATCCCAAAATGTGTTTTTCTCTAGAAATACCAGAGGCGTTAGTGTTGTGTTTGCAAGCAAAAGTGTCTGAAATGTCAAGTTGCACCACCAAAGTGTGGCACCACAGGACTTAGTTGATAACAGTTTTTATTTCCCATGTATGAAATCCTGACTGTGATTTTTACTTAATTCAGTAGACTTTTTCCACTTAGCTTCACATGGGTCAAGATTCTGCCTCCAAAGGATGCAGAACCTTTCACGGAAGAAAGTATTTCTGCTTTCATAAGAACATGATAAGAATTAATGTGAGTGTGAATTTGTAAGGAAGAACTTTCTTAACTCATTCTGCATAGGTCCATGCAGTTCAGGCTTATTTTCTCCTCTAGCCTTCTTCAGTGATGTAGACAGCACTATGAAAGCAGTCAGATTAACTCTGGGTGATGTGCACCTGTATTTCCTCAAAAACATGTCCTACTCCTGAAACACCACTGCTCAATGTAGCAGTGACCTCCACACAAGATGTCCTGATTAAGTTGCAGGTCTATAGTCCTGATCTTCTCCACTGCTCTATAGCAGACCAGGGCAGAGTTGTTGTCAGAGAGGGTATAGAGGTAGAGAGTATTTATTTAAAAGCTGAGAGAAGAAGTTGAGTATACATTGACAGGGAATTGTGAAAATGAATTAATTTAACATAAGAAGAGTCAAATGGGAAGGAAGTTTCTCTTTTTAAAAATATTTACGAATGGAGTCATGACCAGATGCTGTGAAAGCTGCCTAAACACTTCTGAACAGTTACACTCCTTAATATTACTAATTTAGGTTCCTTTACTAGCACCAGCTGATATTTATGTATATACTTCCCCCCGCAGTAACCGGGTAGTTGATTGGAACATATTGTGAAAAATGTCTTGTGCAAACCTCTAGCTCTTCTGAGCGACTGCATTCACTTTCCTGTTGCTCAGTACAGCAAAGGTACAACCTCAAAAAATATTGCAATGATCAGCTAATTTATGCAATGATCAGAACCTTTACCCACTGCACGCAGAAGTGTAAAACCTGGGGATCTATGCAGAGATTAATCATTTAAAAAAAATCTCATGTCATAGCAGAACAGAAGATGATCAGAATCACCAGTAAAACCGCAGTAAGCAATGAAATGGGTAGACTGGCAAACTTTGAGATACAATATAACTCGCACACTTTTTATTATGGATTATGCAGATTGTCTCTTACATGTGCCTATTTCCACAGAGAAGGAGCTCTCAACAGGAGCTCCAGACCGGCATCCAGTCTCTTTCTGCTAAACAACACAGTCCACTTATTTTTCTCCAGCTTCCCTCAGTATTTGAGCACCAGCTTTGTCAGGATGCTTGATGTGTAAATCTGCTGTGTGAAGTACCTCATACCACCCTGCTCAGTGACTGCTGTAACTGGTTGTTCTGCATAAGGCTATTGGAGACATTTTTCAGCTACAGAAACCTAGCATGGGACTAGACGGCAGACACGTAGGTGACCATGGGTGGCATGTTTCCTACAAAGCAGCTTCAGTGGAATCAGCTAGAGACATATACAGCCATAGGTGTACAAATTTATGTGTGAGCTATCTGATAACACACCCTGTGGAATAAATACTCTGTTTTACCCAGGAAATTCAGAAAGATGTGTTGAAGACTTAGTGTGTCTCTAAGACTGTTAGCAAATATATCCCACACAGCATCCGTTTAAAGATACAAACCCCATGTTTCACATGATCAAGGCCCCGCGATGATGTATCTATATGTGACTCTATGCATACACAGTCTTGGTTGTGCACACTCCCAAACTACTAATGCTCCTGACAACTTGTGGATGCCCCATCCTTAGAGGTGTTCAAGGCCAGGTTGGATGGGGCTTTGAGCCACCTGGCCTAGTGGGAGGTGTCCCTGCCCATGGCAGGGTGGATGGAACTTGCTGATCTTTAAGGTCCCTCCCAACTCTAACCATTCTGTGATTCTGTGATTCTATGGAATGTAGAGCATTAGTCTCTGGGAGCTCCAGAGACTGAAGTGAGAACCAGATATATAAAGGGAAAATGTGCCTCAAGCCACACAGATCATTTAACCTTGATGGGATAAACGGGGTAGTTCACACCAGAGGGTAGAAATCTCCCTGCTTCCCCTTGGCTCTTTCAATGAGTCTCCAGTGCAATAGACATCTCTCAGGTAGAAAGACTCCTGTTTGGCAAAGAATGGAATGAGGCTACACTTTTGTTCCCTCTACACTGAAAATTGGCTACTTAGAGGAAAGGGTATTTTGGTCAAAATCTGATCCAAGTCAGACTAGAAGGAACAAAACTAACTGCTTTTTAGCCTTCCCTCTATTTGTTTCTAAATGTATATACAAAAATGTCGGACTTCAAGTCTTCTTCAAGAGTCACTTTAGCTTGGTGTCCCTGCTAGAGGTCACTAAAGTTAAACCAGAAACTTTCCCACTGAATCATTTAATGACTGGAAATTGGAGGTAATAGACTTGAAAACGTATTCTCATTTCTGCAATTGAAAACCCTTTATCTGTGCCATGTAGTCCTGCTAGAAAGAGCAAAATGGCCTTTTACAAAGTCTATTTGCAGAATAGTAAGAAGAGCTAAGATGCCAGATGCATCTCATTATGAATTTTAATGAGTAGATTCGCACCTTGTCTTCCATTAAATAAATTACGTGGTCTTTTCCAAACTCCTATCTGGCAAAATTGAAATTTGTTTCTAAAAAAGTAGATTCTAGGAGAGCTTAGGACTGTTCCTCCAGGGCCCAGGTCCCGTGGTCTGAAGTTTGCCAGAGGTGTACAGGGTCACATTGACTCATGTGACAGCACCCCACAGCTCCTCTGGGCCACCTGCACAGACAGCCCTGCCTGGATCATGAGAAAGAAGTGAGAGTCAGAAATCCAGATACTCTGGATTGCAATTAAAAAAGAAATCAATCATGCAATTTTCTTTTTATCTTGGCATGAGCTAAATTCACCTTCATCATGCAGAAACATCAGGAAAAAGAAAACAAATATTACAGTAGACAATGAAGCATGTTCTGGTCCCATTATTGCAGCAAGTGCAATCTCTTTCATAACCATATCCTTTTGTATAACGGCTGGAGATATTTTTTTCTACAACAGGCAAGTATCTGAGTGTCTGAGCCTGAACTCTTCTGTGCCACTTCACCTCTGAGCAGGTTTGAAATTTACAGGCTCCTTGAAGTTACAAGAAGGCATTGATTTCAGCAGGGGATGTTTGCAACGCTGTACACCGCGGGAGTGGAACTGGAGGGAGGAAAGAAGCTCCGCTTATTCTGCATCCTGAAAGGAAGGACGTTGAATGCACTTGTTTGAACTACTAGTAATTGCAAAGACAAGTCTTAAACTTGAAAATATGAACTATTAAGCTGCTTAGAATCAAGGTAGTTTCACTGAAATTGGTGACTGCACAGTGCTTCAGAGAAGCAGAGGTCTTGGTCTTTCTCTGTTGCATTATAGTGTTTCAATTTTTCTCTATTTACAGATATTCAGAATCTATTTCTGTAGAAACAGATAACAGGCAACCTCCCTGACATAAGTTCCTTGGGCTTATGGTCAGCATTCCTCTTGTGAGTAAGAAAACCTGTTAAATCAATGGGATACGCTCTTCTACTCTAGCCCTTCCAGGCTATTAAGAGAGGCAGTTCTAAAGTTCTAAATGCCACAATATAAATTACAAAATTTCACTAAATATTATGGTTAATAGCTTACAGCTTATTTTCAGGCAGAAAACACACACTTTTCACCCTGGAACAACCTGAATCCAGCCTTTCATTCCTTTGGTCTACCCAACCTCTGTATTCTGCACATTGCATACAGCAGGTATTTATATCGTTTTATTCTTCCTGATGCAGTGATGGTGTTTAATGAAAGCAACCATCACACACGTGCATATGTATATATATATATAAGAATGTCCTTTTAAACTGTACACACAGTGTCAATAGGCTAATGAATGATGCTGAAGAAAACTCATGTCTTTGGCAGGAAATATCTGTATTAGGTCAAGGGGAAGAATTCAGGTATCACATCAAGCTCCTATGCATTTGTATATAAATGCAATGTGTATGTATATATAAAGAGCATTAAGGAATTGCTGGATTTGGTTTTAAATACAGCCCATCACACGCAGGCACTATCTGGTGACCGGACTTTATCCACGCGTGATACGTTTCCAGTTATGCCTGTTTTGCCAAAGCATCTGACAAAATTTAGTCCCTACTTTCTAGTTGAGCAAAAAATGTTGGGTTTGCTTGTTTATTTCAAAGGGGAACTATTAGAAATCAATTACTATGCTTTTCTGGGTCAAGCAAATACAGGTGAATTAGATGAACGGGAAACCAAGTGCAAGCACCAACTATCATTAAAGCACCACTAGTTAAGATACAGCAGATTTATGAGCTTTATTTTCTACCTTAGGCCTGTCATATTTTTTCACCTTTATGTTAGTTAATTGCAGAGTAACATAAATTAACTTTGGAACACAGCAAAAATGGGAACTTTATTTATGAATTTCTTGGATTTCTTTACCCCAAGCCAAACAACTAAATTGCTACTTAGCATAAATTATTTATTGGCCCTGGCTCAATACCATCCAACACCAGCCCCTGGAGGTCTGGGAGATATAAAAGATTTAAAGCATCTGTGCGACAGCATTGGTGCAGCCACAAAGCTATGTTTCTTTCCAGAAGGGTCCACTTTATTTTGTTGTAAATAAATAGAGCCTAAATTTCAGGGGAGGGTTGGGTAGCTTCTAGCAGGACTGTAGTGTTTTGCATATGTTAATTACCCACAGATGCATGACAGAGAGACATATACTGTTTGAACAACTATTCTGGGGAGACCTGTTGACTTTAATTTGCACAGAAAACACAAATGCTATCATTTTCTATCACTGTTTTATGTAAAAACAAATTACAAAGTAATCATAAAGACCTATAGTTACTTCCTAATCTATCTTTAACATCTTTATCTATATATCTCTACATACATGTAAGGAAATGATGAATAAAGGTGGAGTTAACTTGCAAATGGGTGTATGCTATTCAGTATGTACTCACATGTAAATCTAATCTCCAAATTGAGACTAGCAAATATGTCAAAATAGCATGCCCATCCAGGCTGCTGTCTGCAAACTGTAGCTGATGCTGTCCTGCATGGCTCCCATGAGCTTGTGCTCCACCTATGCACCATCTCTGCGGGCGTATTGGCTTGGCTCTTCATCCTTTAGTGTCATTCTCTATCATGCTCTCCTCAGATTCTCCCTGCCCTTGTGTTTGGTAACGGCAAAAGCTTGCACAGGACAAGATGCAGGATCCTGGTATGCTGGTGGCTCCCTCCTGAGAGAGAGTCCCTAAATGTCAGAGCTGCAAATGAGTATGTAGGTCATAACTCAAGCTCTGAGGGATCCCACACACTGAAGAACAATTATCTGCACACTGATTCTTTACCAGACAGCTGAGCACTTCTGAAAGTAAGTATACAGTGTATATTTTATTGTTCTGTAGAAGAACCAGCTTCTACGATACTTAAGTGGACAATTTACTCTGTCTCCTGTTATTTTTGCAAAAATTGTCTTATTTCTCTGTCAAAATGTCAAAATGAGGTAGAGAGTCTGATTATTTCAAGTTTTAGAAGGACTTGGAGAGACTTCTAGAATTATAAAAGCCCTTTCGCTTCATTAAAAATGTCCTTTTTTTTGTTGTTGCTTTTGTGGTTATTATGCCCTAGGTAGTTGGTTCTGGCAGTGGTAAATCCTACTATCTAACATGCAAAGAGCAGCTGCAGCAATATCAGTACAACAGTCTGCCATGACAGCCCATGTCTCATACCCATACGCGTATGCTTAGTTCTGCTTTCCTTGGCCAGTCCTGTTGGTTTGACAGTGAGTCTTGTTTTCAGGACTGGAACTTAGGTACCATGTACGTAGTGGCACCTTTATATCACCAGGCATGAATCAATGAGGCTATTTTAATTCTTAAGAACAACAAAGGAGAAGTTTAAGTTGCCTTCTTAATTCTTTTGTATAAGCTTTAAAAATATACTCATTTTCAGTTCCATTGGCACTTAGAGAAACTGAAACAGATAAGTGCTCCGAGCAGCCTACATGCAAGCAGAAAAAAATATTTACTTCTCTCAACATCCTAAAGCCAACACATACAAAACTCATGAGACCTGGAGGAATGGTGGAAACAGGACTGTGAGGTGATTCATGGCTTGTGGCAGAGCAGAGCACAACAGCTGGGATGAGCAGTTTGCTCTCTGCCAGTCTATTGCCCTACCCAGTAGAACAAGTATCCCACCAAAAAAATAGCTAAAATCCAGAAAGATTAATAATTTTTAAATACAAACCCGGTGCCTTCTTCTCTCCATTGACCTGTTCCATGAACTGGAAAGGATCATGGGCAACTACTGTGTAGACAGTTATTTTCAAACAGTTGACAGATATGAAGGGTGAGAGGTTCCAGTGGTGTGAAAGCATGGACATTCTTACCTGGAAATGGACCTGGAACCTGATTCAGGTGGTTGTCATCATGGAGACCAAGGAAACCAGTCATGACATGCAGTGAGCAGTCATCATCTGGGCACACAAATAATATTTGGGTATGCTGACCCCCAGGTACCATTAACAGAATCATGCGTGACTTAAACTTGTACATCCTCTTCTGAGGGCTTGTTTGGCATTTACAATGTTAGTAATGAGAAAGAAACAGAACTCTGAAAACCCAGAGAATTTAAAGGCAAATTGAAATATCAGATGATGTTTACTTGATTTCTAATACTTTTTTATTGATGTGGCTATTGCATTTCTCAATAAATAGCTTATACTACAGGAGCTATAGAGATAATCAAATTATAAAAACGGTCGGGAGAAAAAAAGCAATTACGCATGGGTGAAAATGCTGGTTTTGAGGCATATCCAGAAAATCCATAATCATCAATAAGGTTTGTCCGATGTGCATTCAATAAACCCTTTGTATGAACTCACAATGATTTCATGCAAATAATGATTTCTTACATACAATTTTTTCGTCTTCATCTTTCTCCTCTTGCTTTGACAGTATGTTTTTTAATCACATCCACTTTAGTGAGTTTAATTAATCAACCTGTGTCTCTGAAGAGTCGATTTTTATAAAAGCTCTGCAGTACTGTGGAGGCACTGCTTATTTTCTCTCGGTGCTCGTTCAGAAAGGAAGACCTCTAAACCCTATCTGGGGCTATTCACACTTCCCGATTCCCCATTGGTAATTCAGCTCCGAGTTTGGCATCACCGCTCATGAGGTCTGCCAAGGAACCACATCTCCTGCTTCTGTGCTCAACACAATTTGCTCCTTGCTGGGTGTTCGGGATCTGAAAGTCCTGCTCGCAGTATGCCAAGTGTTTTGTTGCCAGTCATGTTCAACGCAATCCTTTATGACAGCAAAGTCAAGGAAAATCTTCCCTGCTTTTTAAGTACACTCTTTAAACAACCTTAAAGGTTTCCCCGTATATCCTTAAAGACCTTGCTTTTGATCCACATCAAAACCCTGTCTAGGCTCTGCTTCCTTGTTTATGAAGAAAGAATGTAGACGGCCATTCATGATCTGGCATCATTCAGTACTGAACCGTTAAAAAAATGGGCTCAGATGAAGCCATTCTAGTGGTGACCTAAATAAAGGAAGCTAGCGATGAATCAGGAAACTTCTTTCCTTGCTGACTCTGCTCTTACTATGTATTTGTTTAGAGGCATTCAATTTATCTTCTTGCTTACATTCTTAAGAATAACCTTTGCTCACATATAATTAAAATTACTATTTGCAAGTGAAATATCAAAATAGCACCAAGTCTGAAATAAACTAAGATAGATAAAACCATCTCTGAGCTCTGTTTTGTGTTCCTGTTGACAGTTTTTCTCTCTCTGTACCGACATGAAAAATACCCCGATACTTCAATGCAAGCTGTCATGCAGAATCCTCAGCTGCCAGTATCCAGCGTATTTGAAGAGTATGAGAAAAAACTGTCAGTGCCAACAGATTCCCTAATAAAAATAATAATGAAGTCTTGAGAACTGTCAGTCCTTCAATTATGCAGCTATAACAGTGGCGGCACATTTGCAAGAATCCAACCTTGCTACTGGAGGGCATGAAAAGGCCAATCAAGCTTCATCAGAGCTAGACACGGTCAGGCACAGCATTTTTGTTCTCTCCTGTACCAGCCAGCCATGTCTTCAGAAAGTTTAGCTTTAACTCCAGGATCAGCTTTGCTGACATAAAGAACTGAATAAGTTAAACATAAATGAATCCTAATCCTGACACACACGAAAAAAAGCATAGTGAAATGCTCAGCATTAGTCTTGCAGTGCTCCTTGGATGAGGGCTCTCAGTGACACTAAATCAAGCAGCTAGCTAGAAACCAGGTAGAGCCAGCAGAAAAATATGATCTATTCTTCTGCGCTGTCTCTAAAAACTGCAGGTCAGGTACTACTTTTGTTAGGAAAATAACATTAGGAGGACATTTGTATAGAGCCTATCATTGCCTTGATAAGGCTGACACTGAAACTAGTAATCAGTGAAATTGGAGGCATCATATTTCTTGTTTGAATAAGAGGAAGGTATTGACACAAAGGAATAATCCATCTCAATTTGTTCTGGTATTTCCTGATTGAGATCTATCAAAATGGTATCTCTTACTTAGTCATAACTTAGGTGTAGCATTCAGAGAAAGCCACTGTCATAGTGAGAGATAAGGTATAATTATCCACGACTGGTAGAGCTCATTCTTTCTCTTTATGCTTAACAAATAAAATTAGATTCACTTTCTTATTGGTTAAACAAATGGCAACTATTAAGGCATGAAACCTGAAATGCTCTCTGGTGATGTTAGTTTCCACCTGTGCACTAACCCAGAGCATGTTCCTCTGCAACTGGATCAGTCCAGTAAAAGAGGGATCAAATACAGTCTTGGTTTTCCCATTTTTTGTAGAAAACCTGGGGGCAACAACCCCGCTATGCCCAGTTTTTTTCCCTAACCTCCTATAGTGAAGGGGTTTGTGGGTTTACCAAGATGATCCAAAGGGATTCTCTAAAGGGAAAAACTGAAGGGTTGAAAAAGTTTTTCCCTGCAAGTACATGTGGCTACTGGCCCTGAGCAGGTCCCTCTGTACAGCCCATCACGAAAGTACGTGCCTGTGCCAAGGGACGAATTCACTTATCATGTCTTTGGGCTACCTGGAGTCAAAGAAAGGCCACAGCATATTCTGCTCCTTCACATCATGGTACACAGCTCTTTTTCTTGTAGCATCCTGAACCACATATAAGATACTAAAAAGGAGTGAGAAATCGCTCCAGCCAGCCATACCTTCCTTTAAAAAACCCAACTACTTTTCACAGTAATACAATGTGACAGAGTTTCTGATTGTTCCTTCTCCCTCTCCTCAATAAGACACATGCTCGGGGTACTTGGTACACAATAAGGATTTCTCTGGAGGGAAAATGTAGCACCAATAGGAGTGCTTCGGTTTAATCCTCCTGTCTTTCTTTCCCTTCTCCCTTCCCCAGCCTCCTCCCGCCCCTTTGCCCACCCTCTGGGCTCTGATGGGAGTTTCTAGATAACTGAAGGCGTGCAAAGCCAGCGCCTCGGAAGACAGACCAGACAACTGCAACATTTAGGAGTGAGTGACATTTCATTTCTTTAACTCTCCCTCCTCCCAAGTCTCTCACAATAAGGCTCCAAGCCATTCTTCACATTATATATAGTTGTAGATACTTTTTTGGTTAGGAATTGGTGGCATTGTATATTGTAGCAGGCATGTGTCGATGAATCATTCTGCATCTGTATCTCCTGGCTGTAGAATTATGACTTACTCAAAAACATTGAACAGAGGAGCAGTAATCATGGGTTTATTTTATTGATTTGGGACAAGAAGAGTAGACATGCCATCCTTATGTTCAACAGAGATTTCACTGCACCAGATGTCTCAATTTTTAAAGTGTATATTCAGCAAGACATGACTTTTGTTAAAGTAAAAATGTGTACCTTTTTATCCTTTTTTTCTTTGGTGTAGGCGATGCAGTTGTGCTAGCACACAGCAGAGACAACCATAATGACATAGGTCTCAGACAAGTCCTTGATACCTAAAGCTAAGGGCTCCTTGGAAGGAACTAAGTGTGGGATGGTAGAACCCCATCCTGTTGGGCATTGCTGGATGCTCCTCATAAAGGATGAACATTTCAGCCTCAGTGGTGGAGCAAGTGCCTGACAGCTCACATGGACTGGAGGATGTGTTGGGATAAATTGTCTGTACCTTAGCTGATCTCTTGGGTGCCGAGGTGGAAGATGAGGCCCAAGCACCAACACACCAAGCCCACTCCTCCCCTCCAGGTCTGAGACACATGGAGTATTGTGGGGGTGTTTGGCCCCATCAGTGAAGGAGTTTCATGCAATCCATTTTGGGAATTCTGAATAATTTCATTGAAGGTAAAAAACAGAGGTTTGACTAAGGGCAATGAGTGCCCAGCCGACTCTGCTGTGGTATGGTGGACCCACACTAGTGCCAGATGGATGAGCTCAGGCAAGAGAGGAGTGCTAGGCAGGCTGGTGAGGCGCTCTATTTCTCTGGGTTAGTGTACCACCCTGGCACAGCTCCTCACTGGCCAATTGAGCCGTGTGGCACAGTGTTCTGGGCAACCTCAGGGAGCCTTCTTCCACTGACTCCTCCCCGTCTTGCATTAATCCGAGTTCAGTTTCCTCTCGCTGCCCCCAGAGCTGTCCTGTGGCCTGACAACATTAGAGGTGTTCCCCTCCTGCTGCCTGCAGGATGCTTCAGCACGTTATAGAATAGTTGTAGGCTAAAAATGTCTGTATCTCAGTAACACAGAGGGAACTGGAAACGCCTTTTATCACTCAGGAAGCACTAGGGAAGGGGACCATTTATTTTAGCAGATGCCCTGGCACAGCCCCTCTCTGGGAAGCATGCTCTCATCCACCCTAGGGGTGACTTTGCCGACAGATCTGCATCCTCGGGGGAGCTGAGGAGGACTCCAGCACCTGCTCTCTGTTTTCTCTACTATCGCAATGATCAAGAAGGAAATCATTAGACAGACCAGACTTCCAGCTCCCATTATTTTTAACAGGCATCGCACATCTAATTTGAAATGCACAATGCAAATATTTACCTTCAAGTGTCAAAGGAGACTATAAAGATCTTTATGGATCTTCACACTTCAAGGACTTAATTCATTAAAAATAATTATACATATGTGGGGATTACTTCCACAGTGGAGCTGAGATATGCAGTCAGTTGCCAAGTAAAGAAAGTACAATGTGCACGCTATACGTCTGCGTGTCAGCTTTTATGTGAGAGAAGAGGGCTCTCGTATACTGGAACATATGTGTGTAAACAGGGCTGAGAGGAGATCTCGCTGGAATTCACCGCTGAATAAATTAGAGAAAGTCACTGTGTGGCTCTGGAGACTCCCAATGCTGCAGACAAGCTCTTCTGTGCTTGCTCACCTCCTTCACCTCAGCCTGAATACTCCACATGCCTCTTCACTTTAGAATGAGAGCAGTTTTATGAAGAAAAATATTAGAGATTGACTTTGATTTTCTTTGCCCCTCGGAGATTTCAAGGTGTCCAGCAATTTGTTTCCAACAGTGCCAGTTTTACAAGATTTAGGCTTTTAGCCTCAGATTTTGATTTATTCTGCAAGAGCAGACACACAGAACTTTCCCATCCCTGATCTGTGCTGGGTATTTTAGGGGCAGATGCTGCTATTTTGAGCAGGTAACTGGAAAAAAATTTACTGCCGAAGTCAATGGCCGAGAGGAGGCAGTCAATTAAGTTCTCAGACACTAATAATCTGTTCTTACTTGTAAATCATGGTGACTCTGTTTTAAGTGCTTGGAAAACTTCAAGCATGAATCATGTAATAACAAGTGCCTTCTTTTTTTTTTTCAGAAAATAATGTTAACAATTTAGCTGTCTGGTTACTGCAAGGAGCATCTATTGAATTGACCTACTTGTATGCCACCCCCACCCCAAACTGCGAGAGCATCTCAGTGCTCATCACATGCACTAAAAAGTAGCGGGGAAGGAACGTTTCTCCTTTCTCTCTGCTCATGCTTGAGGTGTGGTGGTTTGGAAGAGCAGCTGTCGGGAACAGGCACTGCTTTCTCCTGGTGAAGAATTCCACAGCCATTTACCTTGTCTTGCCTCAGTGGATGTTTACATCTAGGCTCAGCCCTCACAAAAGTCCTGCTGCCCACACTCACCAGCTTTCCTCAGTCATCACTGCCCTTGTGTCCCTGGGGGCTCAGTCACCCGTGGGGACCACACTCAGGCAGGGAGAAAAGAGTCTTGTTGCATCAGGACAGAGATGGGGACATCCCCCCCAGAGATGGGGACATCTTGCAGTATTATACCATATACTCTTAGTGCTATGTATTAACACTAATCTGTTCTCAATGGGGAAACAGCTCCAAGAGCAGAGCTTGAGGATGAAATGGGCACAGCAACGTGTCCTACTTAGTGGATTTTCAGCTCAGTTTGCACCAGTTGGGGAAGCCCTGAGACTTTGTCAATTTAGTCTGGATTTTAGGTAATGGATCTTATCTGTCTTCGTAGAACAAGTTTGCACTTCATAAAATGTTACAGAATTTCACTGGTTGTGGTGACACAATCTGGCTGCTGTTGCTGGTAATGAAAGTTTTATGGTGTATGAGGTGCATTAGGGCGTTATTTGGAATCTGTTGCATCGCCTTTGACATCAGAAAGGTGGTAAACTAATGATGAAATGTGCTCTGAGGGTACGTCTCGTTTGATAGTGCCTATTACATTTGACACAGACAGGCATGAACCATGTTATCTTGCATTTTTGCAAATAATATTTATTCCACAAAGAAGTTCACGCATGCAGAATAAATAGCACCTTCCTGGTGAAAGCATATAATTAGCTGAAATTCAAGAAGTGACAAATATTTGCTATGCCTGAAAGTTACTGGATGAGACTCTCAAGTTTGAAGTATTTCAGAGACAGAAAAGACAGTCTTCATGGCTTCATAAGGACCTGGTGTTGCTAAGTACGAAGTGACACAGGTTGGAGGCAGCAAATTTATAGCTAATGTGGAAATTATGCCCCCTCTTTCACCTCTCCTCTCTGTTCTCCATTCTGTTTCGGCTCTTGGAGCTCTGTGAATCTCCATCCTTATGGGTAATTCAGGGAAGCTGTAGCATCTTCCAAGTATCATGGACTAAAGCCCCATCAGCTGTACATGAAGCTGCCCGAAAACATGTCTGTTTTGAAAAATACCCAATGTTTTCCAAATGAAAAGTGCTGTTGCAATTCAATTATCTTGTATTTCATTAAGTTCTGCCTGTATGTTTGTTTTTTGTTAATCCAGGGGAAAAAAAGACAGGTTCCCATTTCAACACTCACAATCACAGAACCATAGAATCATAGAATGTTCCAGGTTGGAACGGACCTCTAGGGTCATAACTTTCATTATGAAATGTTTAAATGTATCAGAGTAATATACATCAAGTGACCCCAAATATTTATGAAAAATCATTGCCTACTGATATGATCTGATAAACCACAGGAGATTAATTAGTCCTGGTCATGTGACTTTTCAAGCACTGAACATGGCTGAAGGGGATTTCTTTTTGTAGTGTAAGCCTGTATTTTCATGTATTTATATAAAATATATAACATACAGGGGAATTTGTTACATGGTAGCATTTACTACTGGTATGATTATTTTACCTGAAGTATGAAAATCTCCATTTCACCAAGAGCTATATGGCTATTTTCATAATGAGAATAATTCAATGTAATTTTTCATCCATTAATTCAAAACTGCTCCTTTTCAATTGCTTTAAAGCAATTTGTACAGTAATTCAAAAAATAGTATGAAAATAACCTTTATTTCCTTTTTAAGTCAGAGGGTACCACATACAGACTGAACAATCTAGACCAAAATTTTCACTAAGATATGGGCTACAGTGTCTTAAAATAGACCATATGCCTTCTCTCCTCTTGCATAAAAACGGAAAAACAGGAGAGGACTTTACCCCCAAGATACTCAGCATCGACTGAGCTGCTCATGTGCCCTGCTGCATCTTGAGGAGGTGTGACATATGTCCACAGGCTTTCTAGTTCCAGACAAATGTCCAGACAACTGAATCATTTTATTCTAGTGTTAAAATGAGAAGAAATTAAACTTCCATAAAACCCCCTAACCGTATCAAACTCGGATATCTTTCCTCCCCCTGCTCCATTTATGCAAATACATTTATAATGTTTCATAAACCAGCAGCGTAGCAGCTTAAATGTTTAAAAATAAAACTTCTGCAGAGACATTAGCTTTAATTCATTTCAAAGTGCCCTTTTATTTATTTTTTTTTTTTTTTTTCCCCCTACGGATTTTGTGAATTAAGGTTATATTGTGTTGGGCTTGGGATTTTTCCTTAGCTGTGAATTTCTGTCCTCGTCTGGCTTTGCAGACAGCCCTCTCCCAGCGCGGTGCTGTTGCAGGTGAGGAGCACCCATGCCTCTGCCAGGCAGGAGTGTGTGTTTGATCGGGATATTGACGTGGAAGAGGCTGTCGCCATTCATCCTAAAAAGCTATTTCTGACTAACTGTCTCAACAGAAGTGCACTGTAATATGGCTACCAGGTTCAGTATTGATTTCCCATCTAATATAATATCATCATTGTATATTACTTGTTTTTGCACTTTATTATTCCCTAGGATGTTAACTTGGAAGTTTTAAAAGCATTTAGTTGTGCAGCTGCAATCCTTAACACCTCTGCAGACTTGTATGCATGGCTTTGTCACCCTCCTCTCCCTCGTGTGCTCAGCTGACCCAGTGCAGGGAAAAAACCCTTCCCGTTCCCTTCATCGGGAGGTACCAACTCCCGAAACACCAAAACGTGGTTCTAAAAGATGTAGCACTATTAGAGAATGGCTTCCTAAAGAATTTCAAGGGACTTGACTTTGGTATTGACTGTCAGGAGGGGCCAAACTACCCGCTGGTCCCTCTCCTGTTCTGCTGTCTTGCCCCTCTGGACTTCAAGGTCTTTGGGATGTTCTGCCGAATGCTCTTATCCACCAATCAGCTGGGTTCTCCTACATGCTGCTGTAGGTATCTATAGCAATCCAAGTCAATTAGAACATAAAAATGTTTAACTGAATTCTCCTTCCTTCCCTGATGATACTCAGGAGGGCAGCACATAGTACCTGCAGATGGATGGCAGCTAAACAGCCATCTAAAGCTGCAAGCAGAAGTGGAAGTTTGTTTTCACTCATTTTCTATCTCTTGTTTAGATAACGGCAAAACATTTATTAATCCTCCTCCAAACCATATGCCATATGTCTAATGAATGGTAGGTTAAGTTAAATAATATAAAACCAATCAAGTTGTGCAAAAAACCCATTGTGGAGTAGGTGAAAAAGCTAATATTGTAGATCTGAGTGACTTAAACAAAGGAGATGAAGAATATGCTGCATCAGGTCTTCCAGGAAGTTCAAATAGATATTGAATCAGCTAAAATTTTTCTGGGTACTTAAGGTGCTCTCTTGATAACTTTTGAACTGCTGGCTGGGACATCTTCACAGCTTTTGTGAAGGCACATGCTGCAAGTATTACTGGCCCTACTTTGTAAGGTTTAGGAATTATTCTCCATCCCTTGAAAGGTGATGGAACAGCTCATTCTGGATGTCATCTCTAAGCATGTAGAGGAAGAGAGAAGGTTATTGGGAGTGGTCAACATGGATTCACTAAGGGGAAATTAGGCTTGACCAATCTGATAGCCTTCTATGATGACATGACTGGCTGGGCAGACAAGCGGAGAGCAGTGGATGTTGTCTACCTTGACTTCAGCCAGACTTTTGACAGTGTCTCCCATAACGACCTCATAGGTAAGCTTAGGTATTCTCCAGGGATCTGTACTGGGTCCAGTCTTCAAAATTTTCATTAACAACCTGGAGGAGGGGACAGAGTATACCCTCAGCAACTTTGCTGATGATACAAAACTGGGAGGAGTGGCTGGCACACCAGAAATAAACCTGTGCTGCCATACAGGGAGGCTAGAAAGTTGGGCAGAGAGGAATCTACTGAAGTTCAACAAGGGCAAATAGAGGGTCCTGCTCTTAGGAAGGAATAACCCCATGCACAGGTGCAGGTTAGGGGCTGATCTGCTGTAAAGTTGCTCTGCAGAGAGGGACCTGGAAGTCCCAATGGACAATAAGTTGACCATGAGCCAGCAACGTGTCTTTCTGACCAAAAAAGCCAATGCTCTCCTGGGACACACTAAAAAGAGCATGCCCAGCAGGAAGAGGTCCTCCCCCTCTACTCTGCCGTGGTAAGCCACATCTGGCCTACGGTGTCCAGTTCAAGAAAGACAAGGAACCACTGGAGAGAGTCCAGTGTGGGGCTACAAAAATTATCAAGAGACTGGAGCACCTCTCCTATGGAAAAAGGCTGAGGCCTGGGTCTGTTTAGCCTGGAGAAGAAACTGGCCATTTCTGTTGTGATGGTTAGTCAGAATGCTTACAAATTCCCAAAGGGTGGATGTCAAGTGTATGGGTCCAGACTCTTTTCAGTGGTGCCCAGTAACAGGACAAGGGGCAAGAGGCACAAGCCGGAACACAGAGAATTCTGTCTCAATATGAGGAGAAACTTCCTTACTTTGAGGGTGACAGAGCCCTGGGTATTCAAAACCCACCTCGATGCATTCAACCTGCTCTTGGTGAACCTACTTTGGCAGGGTGGTTGGCTGAGATGATCTCTGAAGGTCCTGTTCTGTGATTCTCAGGGCTTCACAGATATATATATTTACACTGGAATTTCTCAGATGATTGCTTTAGGCTGAAAGAAATCAGTGGGAAATTGAACCCAGAGGTTTCCCAGGCTCACTTGTGGGTTATCTGAATTACTGAATGGAGTGCTTGACTTTTCCAGACATCTTTTATTGAAGAAGTGACATGACCACTCACAAACTATGACAACACAGAACGTCTGCAAACTTACCAAGGAAATGTTAGAGGTCTGCAGATTCTTTTCACCCTTTTACCAGTTTTACCAGGTTGTGTTATCTGTTACCATCTTCTTGCTAGGACAGCACATACTGACTGTGAAAAATGAGTGGTGTTGAAAAATTCTGTGCAAATTTCTGTGTGTTGTTTAGTGCCAAGTTATAACTTGAACAGCTCTTCTACTCCCTAGAAATTAGCCT
Source organism: Jacana jacana (assembly GCA_013400555.1). Taxonomy (NCBI): domain Eukaryota; kingdom Metazoa; phylum Chordata; class Aves; order Charadriiformes; family Jacanidae; genus Jacana; species Jacana jacana. The sequence continues at coordinate 134,577 of VZTM01011317.1, forward strand.
ACAAACCCTGCCAAAGTAAAGCAGTTTTGTGGCTTGTGCAAACAGGACTAGGAAGACACCATCATATTCATTTCACTTGAGCCCTAATTTGACCCGCAGATTTGATTTCCAGCTTCCATAAATTCAATATACTACTAACCCACTCTTCCTGCTAGGCCCTTGAGTCCTTTACTCCCTGGAAATTATGCTCCTATTTAATTATAAATATTTATAAAACCTCTGTGATCTTTAAAAATGTGAGAACTATGTCGGTGTTTATAATTGTTATAAAAAATATCCCAAGCCCTCTAATTGAATGAATCTTTCAAATGTGAGTAATTTTTTATTTGAATTCTACATCCTTATGTATTATGTAACAATTAGTAATGATGTGATGGATAATTTTTTTGGAACTGTTCCTGATTCCATTACTCAACTACTCGATCGACCAGTAATTATGAATCATATCTTTAATTAGCTGCCGCTCTTCAGAAACATATGAAAGCCAAGGGCATAAAGTAATTGGCATAAAAGTTTTCCTAATTAATTTATCTGTCCATGTGAGTAACCGGGACTGGAGTCAGGGGAACATTTATAACTCCAGGAAGGCCAGCCCTAAAACCCAATGTCAAACGAGATTTATTTTTCTGAATTACAAAAAGAACAACAACAAGCCACAAAATTACATTATCCCCAACTCCAACAATGCAGCACATAATGCGTTGTTCAGAGATGAGCAAAAACTTCTTATTGATCCAATTCATTTTCATCGTATTCTCTAGTGGGTCTTTCAAATCTCTCTGGCTATTTCCCTCATTCCACATAGTAACAGTAATCAAGCACATTAAGCAATTCATTAAACAACAGCCCCACTGACCACAGGGAGTATTACAGCTAACATTCATTAGGCAACTAGCAACTTTATTTAAGCAGAAGAGAGCTCGGGAGTGCAAGACTCAACTCTTTGTCTTCCAGGAGGAGCCTGTGGCCCACCTAGGCAGCACTCTATCTGCTTTTCACACACTATAAAACCTTTAAGCTGGCTGGCACAGACAGTGCCTTTCTCCAGGAGCCGCCTGGGAGAGAAGAGTGTGTGCTGGTTTAATTCTCAGCCTGCCAAAGATTAAGTTAAAATCTGAGCTCATTGTTAAGTACGGGTTGTTAAGATTTATGCCTGATATAAAACTAAAACCTTACAGTATTGATATTTAGGTCCTATATTTTTCAGATCTGATTTCAAGAGGGCAAAAGTTGTAAAGCATCCAGGTTTGTTCATTTGAATATCCTGGCTTGCCTGGCACTTTGCAGTAAAAATGATATATATTGTCCTTCATAACAGAGGAAAGGCTAAAACAACAATGGGAAAAAAGCCTTTATTCAAACAACAATTAAAACAGCGTTAGAAAATTTTCACTAACATTTACCTAATGTGCCTGTATGGTGTGTCTGTCCTAATTAAAGAAGGACCTTAGCTTCACGTTTGTTGTAAAGTCCCTGAAAAGGAGATAATTCTCATGAGCAAATATACTGCTGTTCTCCTGCTTGCTTATTTATTTATTTATTTATTAAAGTCAGACCATATTACAGAAAGGAGACAAAATTAGAAAATATTACTCAGCATTACTGTTTGTATAAGGATTCCTACAGAAATCTGAGCTATTCTCTTAAAAAGTTGACACTCCTAAAGCATTAAACCAATGTTTAAGTAGCTATTTTCACAGTCTCCTCGGTGATTCCACAAAACGAATATATATGCACAAGGCTAAATAAACCCACCTTCCCCTTCCATAGTGTTATTATTTTCTATTACACCTATGAAAGCATAACCAACTTTGGCACAGTTACTATTAAATCATACAGCGCTTGAAATTACTTGGCTTCTTGTATGGTGTAACTTAGCATAACTCCCTTGATTTCAGAGGAACCAGATAAACGGAGAAGCTGATTCATTTTGTCACGGCCCTATTCTGGCTTCAAAAGCCTCCACCACAGCATTCATGTTCTTTCCTATTGCTGGTATGGAAATTATTAAGAGTATTAAAAAGAATTAATGGCATTACTGATTACTGACACTTATAACTGGAGGGTAGAGTCAACCCCGTTATAATCTGAAAATACATTTCTGGGGTGGTTAATTACTTGAAACCTGATGATTAAACCTGCAAACCGACTTCTCCAGAGTAACTTTTCCTGCTAGGACAACATCAGCTTTCTTTCTAAACCTTGTACCTCACTGGCAAAATACCAGGTTTGTTCTTTCTATTTCATGTGTATTGATTAAAGCATTTGAAATGGTGCCACTGGTAAATAAAAAACATAAAAGTAAAAAAATCCCCATTTTACTCTGTATTATGTAGCAGCAAGTATAAAACCAGAGCATAGGCTGAATCTGACAGAGTGGTGTGTTGTGAGGTCCTGCAGAAACCTGGACTCGAGGCTCACTTCAGTCTTGGTTTCTGGACTGTAGTGTCCAGAAACATGGGAAGAAGTGGGAGGGCCCTTGCCAGAAATGTGATGTTTGTCACCTCTAGGTGGACTCATCCCTGTGGGGCAGGATTTCTCACTGAGGAGAAACCCCAAGGCAAGATGTAGCTTGACAAGGGCTGGGGCTTAATCCCAGAAGCTAGCTGGGGAGGGCTGTTCAACCCTGCTTGTAGGAAAGGATGACCAAGAGGTAGGTAGGTGGTGAGCCAAAATGCTGGTAAGAAAACGAGCTCCAACAAATGGTGGAGGCTGACAGGAAAGCACCAAAATCAAACACAGCCCATCAGGCCCCATTGTCTCCTGTGCCCTGCTGCTCACAAATGCTATTTGTAAGAAACCATCAGAAAATGAGACATTTATCTCACTCAGATATCTTGACAGCCTTGCGAGCAGAGTGAGTTTGGGTGTATGACTAAATATTTTGGGATAACATGAACCCTGCGTCCACGTTTCTGGCCGAGCAATTCAGAGCCCATACAATAGCCAAAGCTCTAACACTGTCACCACATTTAAAGGGCAAAGAAGGCATTGTGCTCTTTCACGACAGAGAGCCTGCGATTTCAACTCTGTCAAAGTACCCTTGGAAAACAGAGCTAGTGGCTTATTTTATTGGCAGCAGAAAGTATTACAAAAAGTGTATCTAACACATATAGTTGACTGCTTGTATTTTCTGTACTCAGTTCCGATACCGGCATATAAATGCATTTGTACTAAGGCAGAGAGTTTATTATATATGATGAATGGCACTGAAATACCAGTTTTATCCTTCCTGTAAAAACAGAGGCCATAACTCATGACAGGTGCAGCCTCCAGATGCCAACAGTGCTATTGGTTTCAGGGCCAGAACCAGGAAGACACAGTAATTTTGCTAATTCCATTCATTATATTATTATATTCTTACCTACAGGGTGAGACAGCTTATCATGGAATCAATAGAGGAAAAATGCATGTTTAATATTATGTTACCAAAAATTACATGTGTGCTGCAACTCTAGCACGTCTCAAACACTATGCATTATACGCTAAACTCTGGGAGAATGCAAAGTGTTTGTTTTATTTTTACTTATTTTTGCTATCTGGAATGTTTGAAGATTATCTTTTCATATTGGGCACGTTTAAAGCTCTCCATCATCATAATACCTGGGAATGAAGGTTCTTACTATATGTATGCTTTCATGACAAAAGACCACTGAGCACTGGCATGGTCCCTAGAACAAACTTTCATGGTTCCTCCTCTCTTTTCTAGCTCCTGCTGAATTTACCCCTCCTAGAAGGGGACTACTTAGCTGTTACTACACGGTAACAACTCCAGTAGTAATGGAGGGGAGTTGTTTCATTTACTAATCCTGCAGGACCACTGGGGAACCTCTTCTGCACTCCTTTTACAACCTTGATTACACCTCCCAGAATTAGGATGATGCTCTAGTTCTTGTTTTATTGGTGTGATGAAGCAGAGAAAGAAATTTACATGTCCAGAATTCTCATAGGGAAACCATAACAGTGCAGGGATGCAAACCAGGGTCACCCAAGCTCTAGGGAAAATCCTGTCATCACTGGACCAGTGGGCATCTAGTAGCTTTAAAATTGTCTTTTTTCTTATTCTATTTTGTCAACCACTTTTAATTACCTCATTGATTTCAAAGAGCCCCCACTGCCTTTTAGAAAACCTTGAAAAGCATTCATTTTTAGAAACAATTCTGTTGATATGTAGTTTACCTTATATAGCTTTCTTCCTTTATTATTATGCAAATGCCTTTGGAAGAGAATAAGTGTACTTCTGAAGAATTGCTCAGCTAATACTGCTTATTTGTGTCTGAAACCATTCTCATCTTGGTCTTGTAAACACAAGCAGCAAGTATGGAACATGCAGGAGAGCAGACTATGAATCAAGTTCACATTTCTTTAACTATTTTGTGAAGGTGCCTTGAGAGTACTCGGGGTTTGCAGTTCTCCCTTATCTGAGGCTGAGATTTTATTTTCACTGAGTTTTTACAAAAACGGCCTCTATAAGAAAAGATTTGCCTGCATTAGAATTGCACTCTCCTGCTGATCTCTGGAATGACAGATGGGATCAACCGAGCTGCTTTAAATGACAGTCACCGCAGGAGGACAGAAAGGGAAGGGGACTTGTCATTACTTACAGCCCATCAAAACACACATCTGACTTTATTAAGATCTTCACGGCGTCCAACATAACATTCACACAAGCTATCCAGCAAAACACAGTCTAAATCGCTATGCAGTGAGTACAAACTGGTTGAAGACTTCTGTTTTGAAAACAGTCAGCAGTGTCTTTCTGCCTGGAGAAGATGCAGGCGGGCCTTGCAACATGTGGTGAGAAGACCGTGCAAGGCTCGAGAAGAGGCTGGTCTCTTCATCATGCCCCACAATAACATAACAGGTAGAAGGGGGATGAACATGGGAGTGGTAGCAAACTTTGGAAGAGGACAGAGTTCAGGAAGATACTAGAAATTGCCTGCTCACTTCTATACCCATCTTCTCCCTCCCTTAGAGCTCCTTGACCTTGATTTCCTTTGAATTGCTCTTCATCCCTTTCCTCTCTGCTCTCCCCAAACACAACCCATTAATAGAAATTGGCCAAGCACGTAAGGTGGGTAATCTAGGTCACCCTGGTTGCATAACAGTGCAACTGAGATAGCAAAACTCTAGAAGATTTTAACATTCCTACAGTGCTTTCAAGCCATCGTTACATTCATTCTGATTACACCATCCATTTTGGTTCCCCTCTCCTTACTCTGTCTTGCCTGTAGAGGTTAAACTCTTGAGCCAGAAACTGTCGCTGTGTTTGTACAGAGCTCAGTACAGCAGGGTCTTGTGCTTGGCTGATCTCCAGGTACAAGAGTATAAATCCAATTAATAATAATGTACGGTTCAACTACAGTTGATATGCACATAGGCAGTATAATCTTAATTTCTCCTTAGCATTTAAAATGTTTAAAACTGCACTAGACATGAACAAGTTCATTGCCAGGCTCCACACCACTAAGTCTCCCTCACAGACTCTCAGAGCTTCAAAGGTACTTAGGTGCCTGATTCCCCTCTCACTTTGTCAGATACCTTTGAGGAAATTAAGCTAAATTTCTAGGATCTACAATTTATATCCAAGATCCAATATCTACATCACACCTAGATTTCACCTGAGCCCTTTCCCTGACATGCCTCATTTTGTCCTTGCAGCAGACTGCCAGCTCTGGATTTGCAAGTGGGACACACAAGTGAGCACACACGAATGTAGTTTGCTCTATAGGAACTGAAGCCAAGTTAACTATTTTTATTTTTTTAAATGCATTCTGATGTCATGGATGGGACTTGGGCTGTTCTCCCACAGATGTGGCCTCCATTCAGTCTCGAATCACATGTGTAAATCATTAGCTGCTCAATGTGCGATCAGTGGACTAGGACATCTGCTTCTTTCTAGTGGTATCTGGGGTCTTGTTGAATACGGTTGCAAGGTGCTGTCAGGGAAGATGCCAAGTTAGAACCTGTGCAGAGGAATCTGGCATGGAGATAATGGTGAAATCCCCACTCTGACACATTAAAATCCACCGTTCCACATCTGTGGCTTATCGACTATCTTTTAAATTTTAGGTCTCCACCATCTTTCAGTAAAATGGGAGTTATAATCAGCTAAAAATGAAACATTTTGCAACTTTAATTTAAAATCCATCACAGCAATCTTCTGCCTACTAAGATGCTACGTTTGCCTTGTACCTATTGAAAAAGAAGATCCAAATGGATAGAAGTTAAAGAAAGCAACGAATTTAAGTTAGAATAACAGTTTATCAGCACTATTTAGCCTTCTGCAGCACTTTATTAGTAGTAAGTACACCTAATACAGTGTTCTATGTTCTCCAGTAGTAAGAAAACATGAAAACAAATTGTAAATATGTCATTGCTGTAATGTAAGTACAGAATGGCAGCTTATATATTCTTTTTCTTTACCCCATTAAAAAAGGCTTGATGAGTGTATATGTGGTTTTACCAATTTTCCTTCTACTTTTCTTTAAATTTACTGCAGTATATTGTTTTGTTGCTTTTTACTATCTGTTTGAAAAACACCAGAGCAAGAGAACTACTTACTATAGCACTATATTTCTGTACCACCCAGTATTAGCACATATTTTCTGTACATTTCCTTCTGCTGGACTGACGAACACTCACACAAATCAACTCAGACAGTTCCATATAAATAACCTGATATAAAAATCTTCCTAATTAGAAAGTCTTTTGCTGTTCTCCATAAAGATATGTAATTAGAGTTTTTTCCTTGCATGAAAGCTTGGAAAGCTTGAGGATTTTTTCAAAGCTTTACTAGTTGGATCTCGGAATACCTTCATCCTGACTGCAGCAAGAATGGTGTGCAAAGAATGGCTAGATGCACAGAAACCTTCTTGTCTGAGGTTGTCCTGGACTTTCACCTGGGAGCTCTGTGCGTTGGCAGATTTATGCTATTTTGAGGGTTCCCGCTCCAGTGCTGCGTGGGAGCCAGCAAGTGCAGGGACATGGTACCTGAGCTGATGTCCCTGCATCCCTGGCTCTCTCCTGGGAAACCTGGGGGACAGCAAAGGACAGATGCAGTGGTGCTCTCAGCTGAGCCATTTGAACCCATCCCCAGCCTGGAGATTCAGTGCCAAACATCTACGTAAAAAAGACAATAATCCGGGGTGAGACACATGCCCAGCGCTGCAATTCAATAACGACTTCCTCTCTGAAAGCTTTACTTTTCTTTGCAGCCGCTCCACACATCATTATTTGGCACATGCTTTAGATCTTTAAAGTGTGTACGTGTGGGTTTTGTTCCTTTCAGCCAGTTCTTATTCTTCCCCTGCCCTTAACACTTCCCCCCAGCCGCTCTTCTCCCTCTCCCACCCATGTCCAGCAACTCCTCCTCCCCCCCACCTCTGGCATTACAGAACCACTGCCTCAAACTATATAAAACCCTTGGCCTCAAACCAGAGAAGGCCTAAATGCAGGAAAGTAAGGATAAATTAAAGTGACAGGGTCTCAGCAGTGGAAATTAGTGCAACTCTTCTAATTGCATGTCTAGCCTGAATGATGGGATACTTAATTCTTACACATCCCAGACAATTGCTTTATACTAACATGAGCTCTGGGAAAAAGGCAGATTCCAGAGACATATGGAGCAGTAGATGGAGTGGAAAAATAAATCAGTTGTCCCAGCCACAGTGGAAAAAATGCTTTATCTGCACTGTTAATATAAGGTGTTGCCACCATTAAACAAAACTGATAATGTCTCCTTCATCCATTCTTACTATAAAAATAGAACATTAAATAATTAAGTGGCAAAGTGGGCTTTAGGCTCTATTTATTGTTAGTTGAACAAGAAATGAGCTTTGGGTGAGGAGGTTACATTCCTCTAGTTAGTGGCCACAGTCCTAAATATGGGATCCCGAGAGACATAGTCGGGGGAGCAGAATGCTCTACTCTACTTCTATAAGGACTGCTAATAAAAGGCTTCAAAACTAGCATGGGTTCTTATATCTATTTAACCTTTTGCCCCAAGAAGCAAAGAGCATCTGGTTAAGTGGAGAGTAAAAGCACAGCTACTTTTCATTATCAAGGCTTAGAGCCAGACTATGTGGAAGCCTGAGCTGCCAAGCCTGGGTTAAATGCTTGTTGCCTTCACTGCCTGAGGCCATCTAGCGTGTTTAGAAATGATTAAGTACTGCAGCCTAGAAAGGACCTGTCCTGAGCGTTCATCTCTGACTTCCAGCAGAAAAGAGAGCCTGGCAATGACAGAGGCAGATGGATGAGTCTCATTAGTATGGCGAAGCAGCGAACCAGACTGCCTTCACAGAGCTGTCCAAAAAAAAAGAGAGCAAATTAAAATGGGAGCTGAGAAAACCAATGAGTAAGTGTTTTAACTCTCTGATACCTGGATTCATCTCCAGCAGGTTAGGCAGCTGGCTGTCCTTCCCAAGAACCTCTGATCCGTAAGCAGGTGATGAGCACTTGGTTGGCACAGCAATTTCCACCTGCCCATATTTTATTTTTGCGTCTGTTTTTTGGCAAGCTTTGGAAAAATGTAGGATGCTTATACATACTGTATCTCACACACACATACTTGGAATATTCTATACTATGGCAAGAGCAAACTAAAGCATCCTGCACTTATAGTATTCTACTTATGCGTGAATCATTACCAAACCCCACAAAGTATGGTGCTTAGAACAGAATGATGGCATACAACAATGGCACGGGGATGTCAGATCTCTTGACTAAACATTACCCCCACAAGAAGGATGAAGATATACAGTAGGGTGGATTGCTGCCACTCTGAAGAGCATCTTGCTGACCGGGGCATTATCTGAAACACCCTGGCACAAAAGAAGTAGCAATCTCCAGCACTGAAGTGCAAGAAGCCCCAGTACAAGAGTTTGTGGCATCAGACGCATCACCCTGGAAGTCTTCTCAGCGTGATGGACTGGGGAACCTGCAGCTATTTCGAATGAGACTTTCTGCAAGACCGATGGGAAATTATATCAATTTATTACCCACTTTGATTTGTTTGAGTTGGTTCAGGCACCATCTAAGCATGAGGAGAGAAAGCAAAAGCATTTGAATAATTCAGAGCGCAAATTGCTGCACGCGAGGCAGCCATTTTGCTTTGTCTTTTCGTGCAAGATGAATAGCCTAGCACAGCAGAAATGTCCCTAATGCCTTTCATTTTTCATTGATGTGGTAAGTAGGATCAGAACCCACAATTTAAAAGAGGAACCTGGAAAGCAGTCGGAGATCTAGGACCTTCTCACTGTAGAAGAGGTGGTAGAACTGCCCCAACAAAAATCACACCACAACTGATCTTTAAAAAAAATGGGATTTCATTATAAATAAAACCGTATATTACAGTGTTGGTATCTGAATACTCAGGAGTATATTGGAGAAGGTGTTGAAGAAAAAGTTTCACTCTCCACTACAGGCCTCTGCTGTCAGCGAGGGGATGGATTAAGTCACATAAGAAAAGGAATCTCATGGAGGTTTTCGTTTTTCGTGGAGTCACAGAACAAGCCTTTCATAATTGCTTTAGAAAGTAGGGTTCTTGGGCACTCTGTAATGTTGCTGAAGTTTACAAGCACATGATTTCCAGACGTGTTAACATTTCTGAGCAGTCCCACTTGTTTCCTACTCAGCACTCTTGGCTTGCAATAATTCCCTGATTGCTCAGAGACTTCGTTCCACCCTTGTCATCCTGCCCAGGAGATTCAGAAATTGAGATGTTGTTATTTTTTTTTTTAAATTTGACTTTTTCTATTCAAAATTAATGAGAGATCAGTGCTGAAGGGGCATTAGGAGCTTAAATGTTTCTGAGGAGGAGGAATAAAATTACTTTTCTCAACCAGTTAAAATGAGCCACTGCAACAAGGGCTGGGAAACTGTGGGAGCTGCTGCCTCCTCCCCAGTTCCCAGGTTGTTTAAGCATTCAGAGCAGGAAAGATGACCTGACAGAGCACCTCTGTCATCCCTTTATTTTCACTTACCACCTTCTACTCTTTGCTCTCTTCTACCTGCCAGTGCCAGGCAGCTGACCTCTACCTACTCCACATTCACTTGTTCTGGGCCAGGCTGGGCCTGTTAAAGCCACAATTACCCAGGGGAAGTATATTCTTCTTTCTTAGTCATCTCACAAAGATGACTATGGGACCTAAAAGCCTATGGGGATATTTCTTGTTCACTTTTTATTGTTTAGCTAATAAAGATCAATGCCATTTCCCCCCAACTCCTTCAGTGTAAGGTTATGTTAAGTTCATGATTAACTTTCAGGTTTCAGTGGAGACCATGGTGGGCAACTAATCTGAGCTGTGATAAAGCAAGAGTACAGACAATGCTAATTTCTTATATTTAATACCTGTTTGAACTAGAGAATTTCCTTTTCTGAAAATCTAATCTTGAATCAAAAGCTACTTGAGATAGTGAATTAAAAGCAGTTCTTAATAAATTCTTCCAGTGGTCAGATGCTTTTGATATTAGATAATTATAATTCCTCACTAATCTGAATTTATCGAGTTTTAACACTCAGCCATTCATCTGAACACCTAAGACATTTTGAAAGAATGGTGACTGTAGTAAATGGTTCAGACTTCAAACCGTGATTTTTCAGATGGGCACCTGGAAGATGTAAGGCTTGCTAATAAAAGAAAGACTTTTAAATAAATTGCTTTAAAACCCAGCCACAGAAAAGGACTTAGGTATTTAAAGGACACTTAAGCTTACATCTCTCAAAATCTCAGTTGAGATATCACCTAACACTTGAAATACTAGAAACCAGTCTCTGACATTTTTCACCTTTATGTTTCTCATGAGTGCCTCAATGTTGCCAAGGCTGAATGATTGGATGCCTTGTTCATTGCCTAAATCCCATCATCATCCACAAGTGAGATGTCCTTCCTCTTAGCTTCATGCAAGGTTTGAGATAAACATAGCCAATTGCAATGCTCCCTAGAGAGGCCACTTTCTTTAAGAGTCCAGATTAGGATGAATTTTCAGGTGAGCTTCTGCTTAGAGGACTGTTCCCAAATGCAGGAATTCTTCACGAGTTCTGTTCTCATGAGATTCAGTCTTGCGCTATCTCTATCTAATGCTATACTTTTCCAGAGGGTAGGATATTCTCCTTCTAGCCTTTGAGACCACGCTATGCAGATATGGTAATCACTTCACTATTTGCCTTAACTTCATCACTTACAGTCCATTCTAGGCTACTGCATTGTTTGTTCCTAGAGCACCCTCATTATCTGCTCTTATGCCCCTGTCATAGCAAAATTCCGCTGACAATATTCAGGACTTTTTGTGGTCCTTGTCAGTACAGAAGTTTTGTCTTTTTTTTCTGGATAAAAGCCAGCAAGGGAATGGGTAGGGGTAGAGCCACTGTACCAGGAGCAGAAGCTAATGTACACACACTTTGTGAAGTGTCTGCTCTGCAGGGACAGCAGTGTCAGGAGGCAGAAGGAAGGCTGAACATCTACCAGCACACACCTGGTCCCAGCAATGGGCAGCTGGGTCAGAAAGGAATGAAAGAAGGTGAAGAAAGGGTGAAAAAAAGAGACAACTATTTGAAAAAATCCTGTTCTGGAAAGTTGAAGGAACACTGGAGACACCGTGACGCATCACCTGCCTGGACATCAATGCTGGGATCCTGCTCTGAAGGCAAAGGAAGCGAACAAAATTATTGCCCTCTCTCTGGAATTTCAGCAACATGTCAGCTCTACGTTTGTCTTATTGAGAGGCACATATGGCAGTGAGGAGATGGTGAAGGTGGAAACTGGGAGATGGGAAGGAGGTTGGTGGAGTCGGGGGAGGTGGAGTCACCTCTAGACAGCCAAGTGATGAAAGACCAGCAAAGCCAGGGCTGAACTTGCTGTGGCTGTGATGGCTGTGATGCTGTGGCTGGGCTCCTGCCACGAATTACACTTGAGGATGAGGATCCGGATGCCTCATTTGGCAGATCTCATGCAGAAACAACCTGCTGACTGAAGGCTTGAGAAAAGAGCTATCTTCTCCAAAATAATATTTGGTACCAGTTATAAGAAAATGCTCATGGACAGGGGTCAGGAATTATACGGCTGTGCTGACCTCTGAAGAAGAGAGAAATAGCAGTAGGTTTACAATCAGATTTAATTACATATTCCAAATTGACCATGAAATTTTATCATTAGGTAACTAACCTCTTTTAAGTAGGAAAGGTGAATGATGGAGTGAGACTGCCTCATTGACTATTATTGCTTTACCTGGATTCCTGCATCTCCCTAATGCATCTGCTAATCCTTTAGTTTAACTTAATATGAGGAAGAAGTCTGCTTTGTTCAATCCATTTGCAAAATGATGAGATGCCAACTTTTCCCTTATACACTGGTATTTACTTTAACTAACAACATGAAAAAGAGCACTAGAGTTAATCACTTTCAATCAATGTCAACTACATTATTAGTTAATGGGAGTTTATACTGCATAATATTATTTGTTTGCAAGTCATTTTCTGATGAGTTACATCTAGTTAAATGCCTTATCCTTGTGTATTTTAAACAGAGAAAGAATGAAGGCTAGAATCAGTGAATTTGTAAACATTGGCACAGAGAATTAATTTTCCTTAATCATAACGAGGACATAAGTTAACAATGTGAAAGTATGACTTATTTCTGCAAACCATGCATAGTAAGCTCTACATAGAAATTGTGTATTTTGCTTTTTAAGACTTTTGCCAGCTGATTCTGAGCAGGTCAGTATTTCTACAATCCGAACTTTAAATTACTATTTATATATTAACATGTTATATAGACATCAATCTAACAATTGCTGTGTTTTGTGTACCTCTGCAGGCTGGTTAATCAGCACAGGTACACCCCATACCGCAGCCTCTTGCATTCACACCACTGTATTGCACCCTCTTGATGTAATCTCCTTTTTGTCATTTGAGGATCCGGAAGAACACTCAAAACCTGCAGATTTACCTTGAATGAAGCAAACTCAAATCAGAAAAAACCTGCACCATCTAAATCTGAACTGCCCAGGAGTTTTGCATTTCCCAACACTTTCCATTCCTACTTTGATCTAATATTCCCTCTTTGCTCCCATACATCTCCTTCTCCTTTGCATCATCCCAATCATTAACTAAATGGCTATGAGTAAGAGTAGAGTAACAAGTAGATGGAGCTTGAATGAGAAAGGAATGAACTATATATGACATAACTCTTTTTCTTAAAAAGGACTTCCTGTTCCATTATTACTTTATAGTACAACAAAAGCCTGACCTGAAAGTTAATAAAGAGAGCATGTTTACTAATTAGGCTTTATTCTCATTGGTCCATGTTAATTGCAAAATATCAATCTATCTCACTTATGAATATGCAAATGTATGTCAGAGTGGCACAAGTTTCCGGTGCACAGTACTCTGCTAGCTTTAATTAGATCAAAAGTGGGTCCGGCTCAATTCAACAAGATGGGCCCTACTCTTTAATCAGGAAAATAAGTTTGTCTCCTAACAGTATCTTCTTTTGACAGTCAGCAAACACTAATTAACAGACATAGCTATATTAATTGCATTACTCCACTGTATTCTTATCAGCTAGCTGATGTTGCCTGTTTGCTAATGCAAATAGTTGCTGCTTTGGTAAAGTCAACTTGCAAAAGTCTTTCTAATGCTAACTAGCAATCAATGCATATAAGATTTCTAAGATTTCTGTAGGGAATTCTGCATAATAGATGTATTCTGTCTTTTGAGGTATCCACGGCCATTTAGTATAATTATTCCTTAGAGCTGCACCTATCATATTATCAGCTTTTTCGGAGGATAAAGAACACAACTTATTTGTTTAAGAACAAAGGACTATAATCATTTCCTTTAGGAATCACTAAATCACTAAGTTAAATGAAGATGTATGACCCAATGGAAAACTTGCATTTATAGTAATTATGTATTTTTTTTTCCCTAAGATTCCTTTAACATCTTTTAAAAGGCAACTTACTGGTTTTACAAAGCAGTGACTTGACAGCCTTGGAGGTTGTAATCCCACAGAATGGGTTTTATATGGACTGTGCTAGGCAAAGCCTCCCAGGCTGCCCTGTCCAGGGGTTTTGCCTTCAGCCCTATTCTTCGGGGGCCACTGGGAGGGCCAAGAGGGTAATCCAGTCTCTATGTTCATTCAGATCCTAAACTCTCTGAGATTGCCAACTTGGGTGTTGATTAATGCCACTTGCAAGGGAGTTTTCATCACGTAGACAATAGGCTGCCATGAGCAAGGCTGAGACCACCCACCCCTTTCACATAGACTACCAAGCAGCCATCACCAGGTTTTTAATGTTTTGTCCATATTGATGTCTTCCACTGGTATCCCAAAAGGGAGTGTGTGATGGTCTGTGTGACGACATCCCTCTCTGCAGCCAGCCTGAGCTCTCTTGCCTCTGCCTGTACCCAAAGTGAACCATGACATATGGATCACGATAAATACATATGGTGCATACATAAACACTGCTAAACCTGGGAAGATATGAGGTAACACCACAGCTAAGGTGACCTGCCCAAATTTGTAACTGTACTCTCTTAATAACAATGCTTTCTTGTGCTTGGCTGAGGGAGGATCTGAAATGAGAGATTATCCACCCAGTCCAGACATCGAGGGATAGATCAGCTGGAGATGACCCGTTACATCAAGTTGAGCTGGTGTTATTGTAGGACTATGATTTTTAACCTTGTGATATAGAAGGCAACAGAGTCAACAGGGCTCACATATCAGAGCATGTCAGCTGAGTGTGATGATACAGAAGGAAAAGCCACGTGGCCACGTTGTGTTGCAGCACCAACATTATTACTACCAGTGGAGCCGCACCAGAACAGAACAATGCTTATGATTTTTCCTGGTATAAGCAAGACTAACATGGTTTGGGGCTAGTATTCCCAAGTGGAATCTGCAAATGAAATTATTATGTATTATTTATATATTTACGGCTATACCTTCACACGGTTGACATTTTAATGAATGCCTACGGGGAGGGAGTGGAAGTGATAATGAAACCTCCATGTCAAAGCCTCTCCAGTTTTCCAGTGTAGCTGGGATCCTGCTTTATTCTCACCCCACAATTTGTTTTCCTTTCCCTTTCTTTTTCTGGATAGGACAAAGAAGTTGCAAAGGGATTCTCAAATACATTTAAAGTGTATGATTATATATAACAATGATGCATTTTTCAGATCCTATAAATTTTTAAAGTAATGTTTTAAATCTAAGTGCACAGACATAAGGAAAAAAATCTCAGTATTAGGTCTGATTACCTTTTCCCCCTTTTTCACTTCTGATATGATATTTGGGGTATGGAACCTAGTCATGCTGAGTCCATAATTTCTAAAGTCAATATGAAACCTGAGAATTGTCTCATGGCAGGATGAATTTTGGATAAGAATGCCAGATGAGCCTTTTGCAAAATATATTGTAAGATTCAAGTGAGTTTTTGCTTTACCACCAGCATGTTACACAAGCAGCCAGCAAAGCTAGCTGTTCTGTGTGTCACACCTCAATATTATGGTAGTAGATTAATTTAAGTAACTTTGCAGGAACTATCCATGCTGGAGAGAAAATATATTTTATTCTAGGTTTCAGTTGAAATGGGCAGATAATTTCTGAAGAGAAGGCTAGTGAAAAATATGTTTCCACATGTTTTCAAATATTTCCAGTATCTTAAAAAAAAGGTTTAATGATGTAAGCTTCCGGGCAGCTACTTGATATTTGTCAGAGGCAATTCTTTGGGGGTAAAAGATGTTGCTACAGTTCTTCCTCTGAAAAAAATTCTTGAATTTGGACAAGTTAGAGCCTTTGAAGAAAACCTACGTGCATGTTACATCTATTCTCTAGACACTTCTTGAAGGAGTCTTTGCAGTTAAATGTGCTGTACTTTAATCTTCATTAAGATATAGAAAGAGAGCCCTCAAAAAATTCTAGCTCCATGTTTGGCTCAGCCACCAGGCTAAAAGACAAGCAAGAATTACACTCTGGGTTTTAGTGTAAAAGCTGGAACTACTTGAACAGTCAGGCACTTCCTTAGGATCCTACTTCAATCCCCTAAAGGCAAAGAAGGAGGAGAGAATCCGTGTGTCTCCCCTCTCAAACTATGGGTGTCATCTGAACTAGACTCCCCTGCCCACCTTTTGTATTCAAGACTGAAACAGATACTAATGCTGATTATGCTTTTCTGGCCTAGTGATAGGGATCATCCTCCAAGAAGTAGTTTTTGCCTCACTTAATGTCACATCAGCCAGTTTAGGGTGGCAGTGCTGGCACGATGGACTGGGGAATCCCTACCTAAACCAACTGGTGTTCCCTGGAGAGGCTGAGGCTCTGTTCCCGGTACAGAGGAAAGCATTGCACTTCCTACCTCCCAGAAGGTTAACCAAGTGACTACACCCTGGAATAAAGGGGTGCAGATGCCTTCTCCTGCAGCTGATTTGTGATTCAGTCTCTCACGTCTTTTGTTTGTGCCACAGAAGAGTAAAGCAAAATACTGTATTAGCCTTGAAGAGAAGGATTTAAGTGAAGTATTTCAGGCCGGTTTGCTATGGAAATGATGCTTCTGCGCTTTTTGGCTCTCCACTTCTCTGCCCGTCAGTCTTCTTAATAACTTTTTAGCCTGTTGGGCAACTTAACCCAAATTTGAAAGAGGAGCAGAAGTCTTAGAGACAATTAACTGCATTTTTTGAAATCTGCAGCTGGGAAGTGGAGAGAGACCCAGCGTGAAAACCCCATTGAAAAGAGGGCAGGAAGAACTCGGATGTGATATGTTGTGTGGCTTGGTAGTAGCCAGCTGCCCAATCTGCATATGCATGGCTCCAGATTAGCTAGGGTATGCGTTATTTCTTGCCTGACAGATGTCAGAGCGTTTACAGAGGGAGACAGAACTATTGTGGTGGGAGCGAGGGAAGGAAATGGGATACAATTCTGTAGGAAACCAGGCTCCATGAGCTGTGATACTCACAGGACAACTTGTTTTCTTTTTAATTTTGGTAAGAAAAAAGTATAAGCATTGTAGAGTTGTACCTAAGCAAATGTGTTTTCTTTTGCTCTGTCTCCTCTGTCAGATAATTAAAAGACCCTCTGTGGTGTAGCTTTACATTAAAAAAAAAAAAAATTGTAGAAATTTACATAGTACAAATGGCACCAATAGTGATTTCCAATGTCCAAAGGGCAGCAACAGTGTCACCAAAAACAGAGAGAGAAGGGGAAGGGTGAGGTAGAAATGAAATTTGGGGTATCTGGTCCCTTTTTCAGGGACCTGTGGAAGAGGTGGCAGGGAAAAGACACCTCTGGGCTAATGACTTGACAGCAGGAGCAAACAGGAAGGCTAGAAGATGAGCATGCTGTGGTGAGCACTCAGCATGTGGACAAACACTTCCAAGAAATGTCGTTGTCCAGTTCATTAAGTTTTATTTTTCATCTTACAGCAATTAACCCAAGTTTTCCACACCCAGGCTGACCCACAAGACAAATCAGATACTAGGTTTTGTTCAGGTTGGGGTTTTTTTTAGTACATTATTTGGAGAAAAAAATAAATACCTCCATCTCCTCATCATCCTAACCCTGAATCCTAACACAATGACCAGGAAATCCATCCTGTTCCGTGGCTGCATTCTCCTTTCCCTGCCTGGATCTTCTGCCCCCACTTACATGAATGCCAAGATCTAAATATTATTACAAACTGGTTAGACTACTAGTGTTGATGCGCACCCCCCAGCGCACCTGGCATAGTCTGAACAGGCTTCTTTAAAATATTTCCCAAGTTGTGTATAATTCTGTCCCAGCTCATGGTCTTTCCTACTAACCAACCCTTTCCACTGTTTCCTTGCACCCTCACTTAAGGCAGGATTCCCTATATAATAAATACCAGCACCCCATGACCCTGCTGTCAGCCCTAGCTGTGCTCCTCCAGGCTCAGAAGACTTTACAGCCACACACTCTGATAGAGCAGCCTCCACTAACTGTAACTCACCGCTTGACCCAGCCTTTATATATGCGATTTTTCTTTGTCTGCCTTAATCCAGCACAACACAGAGTCCTTACAGATTCTCTGCTGGGCTTGTTCTCCTTTGGATTTAAATCAAGACTTCACCAGAGCCACCTGAAGATAAATTATCATAGTGCTTACAATATGACTGACCATCCCAGCAGGTATCAGGTTATTGTTTAACTCTACTCCCTTGTCTTTGTGTATCTATTATTAACTCTTATTTCATGCTTGGCATATGGTTACACTTAACACTTTCTCTAGTAAAAGAGAAAGCTTCCACTGGAGCTCCATGGAAAATCACATTGGCACGACAATAGAGTATCTTGAGCTAGCAGCTCTTCAGAAGAGAATGCAGCAAGTACCTTATTCCTCAGGTTGTAATATCTTTGAGGCAGGAGCATTTTGGGATTCTTTTAGTTATTATTATTTTCAAATTGGCGTTTGTCCAGGACCTATTCCAGTTGTCCTGGTCCATCGTTGCACCCCTAGGACCAGATTGGGACTAGAGTCATGTTGGGCAGAACTCAGGGCAGTCAGAGCAACAGAAATGTGAAGAGCAGAAGGAAGCCAAACACGTGAAACTTTCTAGTGTTACTTTTTTATTTCTAATTGTTACTTGTGGAGAGACACACACATGGAAACTGTCATGATTCCCTTCATTTTTTAGGCAGTTTTCAGGTTTCATATTGACTATAGAAATTATGGAGTCATCGTGATAAAGTTCCATACCACAAATGTCATATCAGAAGGGAAAAAGGGTAAAAAGATAATCAGAACTAATACTTAGATATTCCCTTATGTTTGTGCATCTAGATTGAAAACTAGGACATACTACTTCAAGGATTTCAGAAATGAGTACTTTTTCCCTTTAAAGGGCTTGTAACCAATGACATCAACCAAAGATCTCCCCAAAAGAATATTTTAAGTTTGTCTTGTGGCCTTCCATGCTACAATCTGGCTGGAGACCACAACCAAAGCAGTGCCCCTTAGTGAAGGTAAAAATCTTTGTCTTGCAGGACACTTGGGCTTGTTTTTCTCTCTGAGAAAGCTGCTGGTAGGGGCTGCCCACAGAAATCTGGGGCCAGGCAGAGACACCCGTTTGCGTGGTTGAAAATTCTCTATCACCCAGTCATCTCCCCAGCGTGCAGCAGCCCTCTGAGTAATGTGGACCCGGACTTTTGGGGTGTCATTGGTGGTCCTGATATTTGAGAGAGGGGACCTTGCAAAGACAGGAGGCTGAGCAACGAAGCTGAAAAAAAACCCACTTATTTAGTCGCCGACCACTTACCCATGCTGGCGGCACGTCAGAAAGCAAATTCTGGTTCCATGCAAACAACAAACACCTTAAATCCTGCCGTGTGCTTTGTGAGCGAAGCCGAAGGTGGAGCGTTTGCACTGCAGCTTGGTGACTTGATGAGCACAAACAGCCACGCTGGTGTGGAAGCAGGGCCGGCTTCTCTGTGTAGGAAAATACAGCCTTCATTTACAGTACAAATATTTGAAGGCAATTCTCAACAATCCCTTCAGCTCAAGAAAAAATTGTTACCTCTAGCCATCCTCGTTGCCAAAACTTTAATCCTTATCAAATGGAAATCACCATCTGTCCATTAGATCAATGACTGGCACTTGGTTCTCATTGATTTAGCTATTATGGAAAAGATATCATATGAGATACATGATAAATTAGACTCTGTCATGGATATTTGGTCAGATTTTACTCAGTCTTTCCAAATGAGATAATTAGCTATAGCTTTCTAATTTTAAACTAGTGTAAGTGTTACAGATTAAGTGACTGTAATCTCTCTTTCTTATCCACTTTTCTTTTCACATACATGCATAATGAGGCTTTTGTCTATAATTTTGGTGTCACACTATAAACATTAAAAGATGTAAGGAGGAGATTTTCTCCCCCAAGCTTGAGATGTAAAACTTCTTTATTAGTCAGAATCAATCACTATACACCAATTCAAAATTATTTTCTCTGTGTATTATAAGTAAATAACAAAATGCCCCAAATAAGCTTCAGTCATTTGATCAAAAATTGCACAATATTTTTACATCTCAAACACCTTTTCTTGAAACAATCGCGATGCCACCCCAGACGTCTATCATGGCTGTCATAGTTTTAAAATGTATATGCATTTATTTTAAATTTCTGTCATACTAGGAAGACAAAGTAATAACTGCAGAAACACAGCAACTCCCTGTGTTCAAACATGTAATCTGGGTTTTTTTTTTTTCAAGCTGGCATTTTTAAAGGTCTCTCAGGCACACACTTGAAAGCAGCTGCCATTGTCACCAGCTCTTTGAAAGTCAGTCCTCCCCGTGGCAATTCCAGAACCTGGCTTTGTTATAGCGGATGCACACGGAAAGGCAGTGCTTCTTATTATGGGCTATGTGGATACGCAGATTTAATCCGTATGATTGCCTATTATCTTTCTTCTCATCTGTGTACCATCCACCAGACTCAGAAGGCACTTTTCTCCCTTCCTCTGGGTTTGACCTGTCAGTCCTCACAAGTTTTAAGCACATTTATGGTAGCCTACAGCTGACCCTGGTGACCTCCCTGCTCTCTTAGATGCTTTGCACCCCGATGTCACACCTGAGAGGTTTTTAGGGGTTCCTAGCTCTTTACAGCGTGCAGGCAGAGGGAACAGCACCATCTTTGCAGTCTCCCTTATCATGGAATCATAGAACCACAGAATGGTTAGAGTTGGAAGGGACCTTAAAGATCATCAAGTTCCACCCCCCCTGCCATGGGTACGGACATCTCCCACTAGAGCAGGTTCCCTGTTCCTCATCCCCGGCTTCTCAGGGAGCAGCCCCACAGGAAGCCGGCTGAGGGGACTGACACCAAGGTGATTTCCATTTCCCTTTTACGTTTGTCCATGGGGTAGGTTACACCGGTCAGCCCTCAGAAGTGCTCGACCTCTGCTTGCAGGTATGATGTTGTTGTCTGAAGGATAAGGGGTGTGTGAGGATGGGTGGAAATGCCCACTCAGGGCTGAGGGCAGGCAGGTCTGCTCCTGCAGGTGGTTTTAGCAAACTGACTGTTAATGGAGCTAGGCATTTAAGTGGTAATGAAAGGGTACATATCTGGCCTTACTTCCCCAGTATCAGGTGTGTTCACCCCCAAGGCTGTTCCAGACTGAAGCACCACAGCTGATGCTGAAGAGTCTTATCGACAAAGGTTGGGGAAAGAAGCAGAGAGGAAAGCACTGGGCAGCCTGAAGGGCTTGAGCCTTGGGCTCCAGCTGATATTAGGTGTCACATCTCTGCATCTAGCACAGCACCGCACCAGCAATACTTGGTTAGTTCAGGAGCAACACCTCCCCCAACTCCCTCCTTCCTCCTTTCCCACCCCACGGGCTTTTACTAACTGTTTTAAAGTACTCTTCTCTGTGAGCAATTACCATGTCCTACTTGTTTAGATTAAGTTGCTGTCAGTTCATTTTCATCCAGATTCCTGCTTCAGTCAGACACTGAGGAACTGCTAATGAGACAGCGTAATCTGAGTTCAAAGAAAATAGCGGAGCAGAAAACATCTTTCCTGGTTAAAGCATTCTGAAAATTACCTTATTCACTGGGCTAAATGCCTCTTGTAAAGTTCTGGCCACATAATTTGCTGTAGGATCCAGGGTAGCTTGTAAAATTATGATCCTACAAAGTCTTATTAAAAACACTCAACACAAAATTAGTCCCGATTGGATTGTTAAATCTTCCTCTTGGACCTGCACATAGCATGCAGCAACATTTCTTAGGGAGGTGAGGACTGTCCCACTCATTTCCAGATATTACTCCTGAAGGCTAAAGAGGGATGTGCAACACTTATTTGGTAATCCTCCCAATAAACCCATGACTATACAGTTTATTGGGATGGTTATTTTGTGCTACACAACTTCCACTCACTCGCCAGGAAAGCCTTCTATGCCATTTCTCCTTAAATCCTACATTGCAATTATGGAGAGGTAGTATATTGCTGCTTGGAAATCAACACTAGAATATATTTAGCAAATAACACAGCCATGGATGGCCTTTAGAATTATTATTATGGGGTTGTTTGTTTGGTTTTTGGTTTTATATTTTTGTTTGTTTGTTTTTATCTGAACCTGCCTCAGAATTTCCAAGGAGCTGTTACAGACTGCCATAGAGAGGAATAAATTTAGCCAGGGGAGCCAGATGTAGACAACCTTGCCACAGAACACTCAAAGCCTTGATTTTACAAATACAGGGAAGATGCGCAGCATCCAGGGGTACAATAATGCAAAGGCAGCTAGAAATGCAGACCTACTGGTACCCCTGGCACTAGCACTTTCCTACATCAGCCTTGACTACAAAAAATGGAGCTCCGAGCTCATTTGCCCCAAACAGGGGAAAAACCTGGCTGTCTTTTGTCTGATGCTACTCCAGTGATACTGGTGGCATCCTTTGACATTTCACAGGATATATTCTAGCGCAGGATTTGATGCTGCTGTTTTCTTGCCAAAACTCCAATTTCCTTCAAGTTGGCTGTACTACAACTTTTATAGCCAAGCAAACCGAATCTGTATTAGCTTCCCATTATTTTTTCATGATACCTCCTAGCCACTGGAACTTCCCTGGTGCTGTAGGATTTACAGTTTATGTCCTGAAAGAAAAGTACTCTCATGACCCTGAGGACAAGTATCATATATTTCCAGTTTTGCAGTGTTACTAAAAAAATCCACAACAAAACCCAACAACAAAAAAAAACCTAACAGTAAGACCCAAACCCAGAAAAACTACTAAATGATGGTACCTTAAATAAGGTAAATCACAAGATTCTGTTTCACAGCAATCTGAACAGCATACCAGGATGATTGCACCGCACAAAACGATGTAAAATGAATTAAAAGCCACAGAGCACGTGCTACCACTGAAACTTGCCGCTGTCAACTTTTAAGTGAGAACTAATTGCTCTCATGATTCACTTTCAGGTTCTCTCCTACCTTCTCATGTAACTTCCCCTCTATCTGCAGTATTATTTTCGATATATCTAATTTATTGCCCAGTTACTCTTTCCTAATGTGTCTTTGTTTGACTAAGGCAAGAGTTGGCATGGAAATCTTTTGTTATTCAGCTGAACTCTTGCTCCGGTGAAGTAACAGTCACACTTGTTCTTGTCCTTCCCCCCCCCCCC
>VZTM01011317.1:158565-174304 GCA_013400555.1 Jacana jacana
AGGAGGGTGGCGGTGCTATCCGAGGAAGCAAAGGCGGCCAGAAGGGCCGCGGAAACTTGTCAGGGGAGCGTGGCGGGGCTGCCGCTCCAGGGCCGGGCCCCGACGGGTCCCGGTCAGCGCTGCCGCGGGGAGGGAGAGCGGGATCCCCGCCGTGCTCGGTTTGCCTTTGGAAAGCGCCCGGTATGTCGACAGGGCTTCATCACCGCCGGGGCCCGGTATTTTGGGTTCCCAAAGGTAAAGAGTTTGGTGAGGATCACAGGACGGCAGGGGTTGGAAAGGACCTTCGGAAGATCATCATGTAGTCCAACCCCCCTGAGCCAGAGCAGGTTCACTGAGAGCAGGCTGGGCAGGAGCACGTCCAGGCGTGTTTGGAATGTCTCCAGAGAAGGGAGACTCCACTGGGCAGCCTGTTCCAGGGCTCTGCCACCCTCGAAGTAAGGAAGTTTTTCCTCATGGAGATGGAATTTCCCGTGTTCCAGTTTGTGCCTGTTGCCCCTTGTCCTGTTGCTGGCCACCACTGAAAAGAATCTGGCTCCATCCTCTTGGCACCTGCCCTTTAGATATCCATAAGCCTTGATGAGGTCCCATTA
This sequence comes from Jacana jacana, assembly GCA_013400555.1. NCBI lineage: Eukaryota > Metazoa > Chordata > Aves > Charadriiformes > Jacanidae > Jacana > Jacana jacana. Next base: position 159,156 of record VZTM01011317.1, read on the forward strand.
GTCTTCGCCAGGCTAAACAGACTCAGGTCTCAGCCTTTTCCCCATAAGGGAGATGGTCCAGTCACTTGATCATCTTCGTAGCCTTCTGCTAGACTCTTGCCAGTAGTTCCTTGTTGAAATGGGGAGCCCAGAACTGGACACAGCATTCCAGGTGTGGCCTCACCAGGGTAGAGTAGCAGGGAAGGATCGCCTCCCTCGATCTGCTGGCCATGCTCTTTCTAACGAGAAGGTGGAGGTGAAGCCCCAGCCCTGTTTATGGCAACAGGGAAGTCCTGCCAGGAGCCCTTCAGCCCCTGAGCAGGCAGGGTTTCCCCTCTGTGCAGTATAACTGGGGTGGGAGAGAGTGTGAGGAGAGGGCTACAACCTGTACCTACTGCTGTGGGTGAGGCTGGCGCGGGGAGGGCATGTTTTGCCAGCACCTTGGTGTGGCACTGAGCTACAGCTTTGCACCTCGTGTGGCGATGGAGGCTACAGAAAGCTCCACACACGTGGAACCAAGGCTGCATGGGCCAGGAGGCACTGTCGGGGCGGCAGGGCAAAGGCTGGGTCTCTGTCCCTCAAGCGCATGTTTGAGGTTTTCTTTTTCTTCCCCTATGTGAGAACTGCCGAGGTTGCATGTGAATGAGAGTTAGTCATTAAATCACTAGGAAATAATTCCGTGGCTAATAATATTTTCTTTCTCTTTCTAATGAGATCACCTCACATACTGGCTGGCACCGATACAAACATTCACGGCTAAGTGCTCAAAAGAGGTTGAAGTACAAACTGTATATAATTCACCGCTTGAGAAAACGCTATTTCAGCACAACACAATGCGAGATACTCTCAAGTATTCCCGAGGCAGGAAGAGTGTACCACAGTCAGGCTGAAGTGACTGTTTACATCAACCTGATTGCACTTATTCTTTAGTAAAGCTAACAGCTCTCTGCGTTATCAGCCCATCTTCTCAGTTCTGAGGACCTCACAGATAAGGGACGCCGCCGAAATTACGTGGTGCCCAACGGGGTGTGCGATAGCCTGCGCCGTGCTACAGATGGGCAGTCGGAAGGGCTGCAGCGATGGGTTGGCACGGAACCAGGCTTTTTGCCAGGTGCCCAGCCAGCTTTCTAAAGAAGCCTGGCAAAATCTCTTCCTCCCAACGCCCTGGCCGTGGTCACAGCCAAAAGGTGGCACTGTTCAATCCGTCATCCCTTTCCCTGCAACACCCCAGTCAGGTGCCTGCCTTGAACAAAGTCCGTCCTTCTTGTGCTGGTTTGCATCTCAAAACCCTTCTTCTTTCCCCGGGCTCAGAAAAGAAAGGAGTTTCAAAGCTAACAGAGTTAGAGAACCTTATACGCTGTGGAACAGAAACCAGACAGGTCTCTGGTTTCACAGACCCCCCTGCTCTGCCTTTGCTGAGATGCACCCAAACAACTTGTTCAGCCCACGGGTTGGTTCTCCTGGTTTCACACCCAAACAGAAAACGTGGAATTTAATGAAATTTGAGGCTCACTGACTAAACCCGTGGTTTCAAGCGTAAAGAGTGAAGCTGATATGAAGAAAAGAGTAATGCAGAAGTAATGACTCTCCGAGGCGTGCTGTCGTATATGCATTCAGTAGTAACACTTACCACATGTATATGCACACACGAAGAAACACTTGTCAGTTATGAATATAAAATCCAACTTTTTATATGCAAAACATTATTTTGATGAAAACATGCTTCTCCCCTGCCCTCCTCACCCCCCCAAAAAAACCCCAACAAACCAAACAACAAAGCAACCAAAAAATCCCCATCCTTCATTTTTCAAATGATTCCTTTCATATGAAATCTGAAAAGCAATCTATTTGGTCCCGAGAGTTTACAAACCCAAGCAGGTCATTGGATTTCCTCTGAAAATCCAGAAACCAAACTAAACCAAACCAATTGACCCAAAGCAAGTATTTCCATATAAATTTGATAGGAGAAGCCTAGTCTTAATAGGCGAGTCTCTAAATGGGAATCATTATCCTTTTTATGGATACAGGATACTATAGAACGGAGGAGCACTCAAATTCACACCCTGAGTCAAGGGCACAGTAATGACTAGAGCACAGTCTGTTCTCTGTCTGCTGCCCAACACACTGTAGTACTCTGCCGTGTAATTTAATCTACTCCAGGTTGCAGCATTAAATAACAGCAGGGACACCAAATAGTGTTGGTGCGTCAACCCTAGAAACCATTAAACCCTTCTTAAAATGTTGCCCCGTTGTCCATTTGTTCCCTTTAGCCCCTCCAAGGGAAAAATAGAAAGGGGAGAAATGAAATTACTCTCTTTCCCATCCCAAATTAGGGAGGCTCCTGTCTCCTGAACTACTCACTCCTACGTGTGGAATTCAGTGGAAGGGAATACCGCAAAAAGGCAAATTGAGGTGTGAGGGGATAAAATCAGGCATGAAGACTCTGATCTAACATGCTCTGATTATTGTTATTAAATATGCTCTGATTAAATACCTTTACACTTGGTGCACTACTGAGTAACGAAGCATGTCCTGTTGGCTTGGCTCTAAGGAGTCTCCTCCTGACCAGGAGAAGGGGAAGGGATTTTAAGGCAGTCGCTTAGGACTTGCAGACTCTCCTTACTCCGACATCAGCCTTTTGCCATTAGGGCCCTCGAGGCATTCGGAGCTGTGTGTGGGGTCAGTTAACTCACACTTACCTTCTTCCTCTGAGAGATGTCAAAAGGTAATTCTAGACACCTGCTTATCCTCACCGGGAGTGCCACATGCCACCTCCCTGCTCCATGTGTATGTAATTGCAATGCCAGCAGGGGATATTGGATGATATTAGGAGCTATGGTGCCATTAGTATGCGCTGCAGCTTCTTGTCATTAAAGACGGGGTATACATACTTTCTATTGTCATCAGGCTTGACTAAGGCAGGAAACTTCAGGAGATGAAACTGATTTTCCAGGCAGGAAGAACAGGAGCAAGCTGAAGTGGTCAGAGCACGACTTTGGGGAGCTTTGCCCATTCTTTACCAAACAGTCTATTTTCTGAGCTGTCCTTTCCCACTGCTGGATGTATGTCATTTCTCAGGGATCAGCTCTGGGTTCCAGCTTTGTCACCACCTGCAGCTGGCACGCTCTCTTGACGTGCAACTGTCTGAAGTCAGCCACAAGCTGGATATTGCAAGTGCCTCTCATCAAACCATGGCCTCAGAACTGCACATGGGCTTCTCTCAGCACTGCTGTCACCTTGTGCCTCCCTCAGGAATTAATGAATTTCTATACACAAATCACTTAAATCCAGACTCCTACTGCTGTACTGGTTTCCTACGAATTTTGCCAGGCAGTTTAAAGAGCGGAGATTGCGTTAATGTCACTAGCTGGTCAGGAGTTAGATGCCTGCTCTGAACTAGATGTCTTGATGCCGTCAGTAGTCACTGGTGAGAATGACTTCCCTTTTTCAGAGAGGCTTTTTTTTCAGAAATAATTTTTGAGTAAGGGGGATTGCTTGCTGAAATGCAGGGTTTTCTCTGTTTAGAGGGAATCTACAGTAGCTTAAACCTTACACCTAACTTTGTGTAAGATCAGGGGCAGCATGGTAATTAGTACACAGCCCCGAATACTACATTTCGTTTGTCCTTCCCTGCTTGCTACACAAGGTGACTAGTCAGCTCCTAGCTTTATCTTAAATAAATATTACAGTATACAATACTGTAAACTAAACTAAACTATGAAAATAAAATACTCTTTCATCAACATCTTCTTTTATAGGACTTACCTATTAATCGTGGCAGGTCAATTTGTGAGAGAGGTTTCTCAACCAAAATGGGATTGAACAATGTGTGATTTTTCAGTTTCTTTCTGAGGACCGAACCTCAAAGCGTGTTGTGAGTTAGACAAACGTGTGTGACATTGTATGGAAATCAGAGTAAGGACTTCACGAGAATAAAACCCCCTCACTCCATGAGTTTTTCACGTTGTTCTTATGCCGTAAAACAGTGAGAGATACTGTTAAAATATTGTAAGTAAACCTGTTCTATCAAGATTTGCAGTTTCGTTTTTAAGTTTCAAGAGGATTGGGAAAATGGAGTGGTGTGATATGAACCAAGCTCTCACCTTGTTCTAGAACCTGGTGAGTTTAGGATAGAGAAGAGGTTCAAGTGTAAGCACGTGGCATGAGCATCTCTGGGAAACAGTTTGTTGAAGGCAGGACCTTGTAAGTGCCTCAGAGTGAAAAGCTTACTAGGATATTCTGAAAATTTGCATGATAAGTGTCCATAAAGTCACAGTGTGCAATCCTAGTCCTATTTAAATCAGTAGGGTTACTGATTTAATAGACCTTTCATCTGACTTTAGTGCTGCCACTCTTGTTCTTATTAAATCTGTTTTGTGGTCAAAATATTGAAATTCTTCAGAGGCATTAATTGTCCCAGGAGATAATCAAATAAGAACGCAAATTTTACATGTAATTTAAACCATGCTTTTACTACAGGTAAATCAGGAAAGGGAGGAACAAAATAAAGGCTACTATTTGAGTTTTTTTTTTGTGTGTGGAGAGCTTATTAGTTATATGTCCAATGGTTTGGTTAGATTCTGTTGCTTGAACTGAAAAATATTAAAGATCCAAGATAAAAAAGTGCTCCCATGCTTCAAATCTGACCAATTCTATTACGTGCACTATTGAAGGATGAAACTTTTCTCTTGGATAAAACTGCTAGCAGGGAATATTTATATTTTATATAAAGCTATCTTCAAGGAAACAAGTAGAGAGAGTGAAGCAAGTAGCCATAAAATGACTTTTTTTTTTTATTTTGAAGTAGGTCAACACTGGGTATTTTATTCTTATTGCAACAGTAATGTTAAGCTTTTCAATTAGGAAAGAATGCATCTATGAAGTTCTTCCAGTTTTTATTGATCCCTATGTCATTTTTAGGGTCATGAACATCTGTATCTTATGCAACTGGGCTAAGGAAGCATTTCTTCCCTGACTTCATCTGTTGCTGAAGGGAATGGCTTTGGCCATTTTGATGCCAGTTCATTTTACCATCAAAGAACTTTACATGAAAGGAAGCTTCATGTATTTTTAATGTCTGTTACAACACCACCAAGATATAAACTTCTCAGTAGACACTAGCCTGCTGCAAATATTCTGGTCTGTGTATTTCCAGGTCCCCAAAACATGATTCCAAGCCTAGATCTCTAGGAAATCGTCCCAAGTGCTAGATACACTTTTGAATTAGCAGAACCCTCTATTCCATCCTCTCAAGGTAAAGCATGTATTGCTTCAGGATCCATCATTTACTTTGGAAAAAGGGAATTAGGCAAGGCAAAATTAGTAATTCACTCCAAGAGTTACATATCCAAAGCAAAGTTTCTCTTAACCTACTCTGCTACTGAGTGCTGAGCAACTACGGGCAGCCTCCTTGGTCTAATTCCTTTACTGTTGGGACCCTGAGGGTAGACAGAGCACATAACCAAGGCAACTTTAATACATAACCATGGGAACCCCCTGCCTCACAGAGAGGCTGTTCCTTAAGGAAGTAGTAAGAGTTCCTCTTTATTTTTGTCAGGCTGACAGGAGGAGCGTTTTCAGTCTTCTAGCCATGCTTGTTCTACGGGAAGTTCCTGTCCTCTCTGTTTTACAGGTCATTACATGGAAAAGCTACAGAGAATATTTGCTCAAATTTGCTACATGGAGAGTTCCAGAAATGGGGGAGATTTCAATCCTGATGACCACAGAGTCTCTCCTACCCAGTTGTGTAGGTACCCAGTGGCTAACAGGAACAAGATCTATTCATCCCCAGACAGAATAAGAACAGAAAGTATAGGTGACAATGAAGGTTGTGATCTAATCAGAGTTAGAAATGGAAGGGTTTGTGCAACTGAAATTGGGTTCATCACAAGACAGAGATATACTCTTTTTCCTCAAAATATCACAGTACATAATTTTCTTGAGTATTTTTAGACTGGCTATAAAAGAATAACTCTATAGAAAATGTTAATATTTGTTCAGAGTAATTCCATTTTATCATGCTTCAAAAAGTAACAAAATTGCAGTCTTGTATCTGTTTTATGTGGTCCTTGGACATGTTTGCAAGTAAAATTTAAAAAGTAAGAACCAAAAATACTAAGAAATCATGTGATCCTCATACACCATCTTCCAAGGCAGACCGAACGGGTGGACTAGATATTTTACTCTGTGTCCACCTGGTACTGTGGTCATCTATTTAGAAATGAGTAATTCTATCTCACCTTGTGAGCATGAAAGTCCTTTTATTTCTTCTAATTCATGCAATTTCTTTCCTTAGTTTCACAATGCTATGCCAGCAAAGGGAAATATCTGGAGATATCCTGAGGTATCTCATTGCTTCCCATTATCTCAGTCCCATTTAAGAGACAAAAGATTGCTTCAAGGGCTATCCCTAGGCAAGACTTTTGTATCCAGTATATTTTAGTTCCTTGTCTCTCTCACCCTACCAGCAGAAAACTTTGTTTACAAAAATTCCAGCAGCAGGTAATGACCACCATGATCACTGAAACAGAAATGAAGAAATGCTATAAAACCCAGCCTCCTGCCCTTCCTCAATTCCCTGTGAACACTTCAAGACACAAATGCTTATTTTTTCCATCCTTGATGCCACACAACACTTCATTCACTGTAAGTGCCACAGTATTTGCTTTCATCGATCATGCCTCTTCTCCTCTTCCCCTCTTGTGGCTTATTGACATCTACTGTTTTCTGCTCTTCCCATTGGATATTCCTTGAGATGCCTCAGAAGAACATCCAGTCCATCCTGGCATCTTCCCAGTGCTGGTGGATCCTGCCTTGTTCCCTCAAGCACAGAGCAACCCAGCCTCCCATTTTAGAGTTCCTTTCTCTGTTTCTTAGTTTTCTGCTGGATGTGGTGGCTGCCACTGACCTTGCTGAGAAGGTAGATCTGTGCTCTCTTAGGCTTTGGTTGCCGTGGGCCTAACTCAGCCTGCCTTTGTGCCATACCTTCAAGGAGTTTTTCTTACCAGCACGGCAGACTGGACCAGCGTGCCAGGCTGCGTGTTGTTAACAGACCAGAAGAATAACTGGAATCTGCTGGAGGTGCAATTAAGCCTTTCTTCCCCTTTCCTTTCATGTGTGCCAGATTGGCCTAGCCTGCCATTTTATTGAGCCTGACAGCAGCTTTCATCCAAGCGACATTGATGAGAGTGCGTAGTTGCTCACACCATCAGCCTGCCAGCTCCAATGGACAATCTGAATAGCTGTGATCCTACATTAAAATGTCAGCATTAAGGGAGGAGAGTGCACCATTTTGTTGCACAGCTGTAAAACCACTTCAGCAAGGCTTTCAAGCTCATTATTGCACAAGCAAGGGGTTTCAAGCATGAGTGCTCATGCCCTGTTCTCCACTCTCCCCCCTCTTCTCAGCCTTGCTTCTATAAATATGCTTTTTTTTATTATTTATTTTTTTCTTTTTGTTTTGTTTTGTTATTTTTTAAAATTGTATTCCCTGCCTCATCAAGGAGCAGCTCTCAGGCTGGGGCAGCAGCAAGGTTGCAGATGTAGCAACAACACAAACTTTACAACTGTGGAGCAGGGTGGCCCCAGCAAAGGAAAAACTGTCTTTCTGAGACAGTTAGATCTCATTTTCAGCAAATTGCACACAGGCTGCCTTGCCAGCGTGGAAACAACACACTACCAAAAAGGGGTTTTGGTAAGTGGCTGAGGGTAATTCATTATTCAAACAAATAAACAAACACAGAAATGTGTAACATCTGACTGCAACACTTACTTTGCCTTTGCTGGGAGGACATATCTGCTCACAAATTCTTCATAAGGCCCCTGAATTCCGTCCCAATTGTGCTTCACACTTTGCAATGTCTCTAAGCAGAAATGTACTCTGTACATTACTGTTAGAGCTCGTTTTGCTAAACTATAGTCATCTGGAGGTTGGGAGGTGGTACAGATTAGTGTCTAAGATCCCTGTGCAGCCAATCAAAATGGTTAAGCACCTCTGGATAATGAATCCAGTGCTAGAGGATGCCTTAGGGGTTGAATGACTTGCTCTCTGGAAGTTCTTGTCACCGTCTCCATGGTCTACGGACTCAGCTCTGAGAGCTGCCATGTAACCTGTAGGTGCCTGTGACCAGGAGAAGTGGATTCCATAGAGAATGGTCAACGGGCTTCCTGAGCATGCCGTCGAAGTAACTACTAGTCTTTCAGATGATGTTTTATAGTCACTCAGAATATATAACAGTCCTGAATCAGTGGATGTGCTTATTTCTGAAGGTTCTCAAGCTTCCTGGTCATTTTACCTTTATTTGAAAATGAGAGAGGTTTCTGCCTTCTACAGCATGAATACGCAGGACAGCCGAGGGACCCCATTCAAGTGATGAGGGTGGTTCTTGGTGTTTCATGGTGTTTCACAGAGCTCTGAAAATACTGTTAATGGTGCCTTAAAAAGGGCAGCCGTGGGTTTTATCTCATGGGTAAGGATGTAACAGAGCTGCATGTTAAGCAGGGACTCGACTGGATCTTAGTCCTAAAAATCCAAGATTTTGCAGCAAAATTAGCCCATTACAGTCTTTTTGTGTGACCCATCATCTTTGCCAGTGCTTTGTAATCATTTCTCAAAAAGTTTTTGTGTATGGTTCAGCCTTAGTAGTGCTTTTTCCTAATTTATTCAACTTCGTTTTTCTGATGTTTACTTTGTTATTCTGATTTTCTTGTGATTTTCTCCACATATATACTGAATCTGTGATCTATTTTCAATTAAATTTGTTAAAATTGTTAAAAAAGAAGCCTATTTATGAAGAGAAGACAAGAATAATCAAATTCTCACAGGTTTTACAGAAAAGAGTACCTGGATGAGAGACCCACGTTTGACACTTTCTGAAGGGAATGTGGGCTGCGTCTTTCAGCACAATTGTGTGGTTGACCAGTTAGATATTAGCTGGATCCAAACTGGTCCCAGTGTAGGTTCTCCCTTACCCTGCTTACCCTGTGGTGTTGCCAGAATGTACATGTGCAGAAACTGTACTCTTTGCAGGGGAGGATAGTAGAGGGATGGTGATGGAGAACAAGGCTCCATTAGAATCCAGGCTGCTTTAGACTGCACAATCCAACTTATTTGTAAACATGTTGATAAGACTTTCTATTATTCAGATCCTTTTTTTTTTTTTAAATCACTAACAATGAATTATTACTTTATTAACTGCACTTTAGGAGAGCTAATATGTGTGAGGCCACTCTCCACCTCCAACGATAGCATGCATCTTCTTTGACCGATTCTCAGTTTGTATTAAGATGCTCCAGTTGTCATCTGAACCAAAGCCTTTCCTTTCCTGTGCTCTGACTCTTTCCAGAAGATCAGTCGTTTTTACACATTAGCGCTTGGGGGGAACTTAAAATTGTTAAAAGTTCTGTTTATGCACAAATTAATCATTGAAGAACATCAGATAGAATTGTAGGATTTTGTGGGCAACTTTAAGAAGGGGTGGCAAACAGCCACGTCTGCTATTTCCTGATGTATAAATTCAAAAGTTTGCTAGTCCATCAGGTTTTTTATTTAAGGCCAGCATTCTTCTGGGCAGCTGCCAAGGAAAAGGCTACACCAGGTCAGCGCTTCTCTTTTTGTGAGCGTACCTGTTCTTTTATGCTTTCCCATATGTACTGTTTAAACCAACCATGACCTGTAGGCACAAAATTCTGCAGTATTTAGAGGACTTGTTTGTGCATTACAAAAACCTAACACAACAGCTTTCTTCCTGTGCCGTGGGAAGGCAGTAAAGAAAAAAACCAAACCACAACCACACCACGATAAAACATGCAGTCACTTTCAAATAAAGGTTTTCTTTCCTCTGGGTTCAATTTTCCTGATAACTTAAATGTCTCTTTTGCTTGTGGAGATTTGTTTTACTGTTTGATATGTCCCACCTGCGATGCATCACTGAGCACCAGACACCCACCAGGGAACAAGCTAAAATGTATTTACCTGCTTGGAATTTTCCGTTTTTCTAAAGTGGCTGTGGAGAGACCCCACCCAGAAGACTGTCTCATTTGCATCATGGCTCTAATCGTCCTTTTGTCCCTCAGAAAGCACTCCTGCTGAGAGCGAAGGGAGAAATCCTGCAAATCCTTCATTTTGGTATCTTGCTTTACCATCTTCATTTCCATTTTTTGTTTGATAAATTAAATAGATAAAAGCGAACATCTCCTGCTTGGAGATGGCTAATCTTGCAGAATGTTTATTCATCAGGATTTGTAGTTTGTCTTCCCAATTTGGGCAGTTGGCATGAGTTTGAGAAGCTAGCAAAAAAAAAAAATAGAATTAAAATCAGATAGCTTCTTTGTTTAGAGCAGAAGAATAATCCAGCTCTAATGGGTCACAGAGGGCCCTGTATCCACTTCAGAGAAAGAAAATTATGAGTAGGTAAGTATGTTGTACATCTTTCTCCAGTTTGTGGGAATTGCTGTGTTTCTAAATGACCCTTATTTCCCATCTGGGCTCACTGGAGCTAAGGCCAAAGATATGGCTGCATTATGAACTACATTTAACTGCTTTCATTGATCTCCTGGTTCTCCTCATGAGACTGTACCAGGTGGCAACATGCTCCTGTCACAAAGTGGAGCCATGTGCCCTAGAAAGCCTGACTAGTCTTGCCCTCTGATGCTAGGACTGTAAAATGGGCATTTTATCAAACACAGCCTGCTTTCCAAATACTGCCTCTTCCCTCCATGGTGGGTGAGAGCAGAGTTCCCTGCTCTGCAAGAGTTATTTTGCCACCTCAAAGGGGATCACTGTAGTCCAGGATGGTTCTCTTCAGAACCTGCCACATGCTGGAGAAGGTATTTGCAGAATCATTAACTTTGCCCTAACACTGGCTACTTAAAGTCTCAAATTCAGTGTCTCCTTTGCTTTGAGAAACACGCTGTGTTTAAAGTCCATGGCCCTGAAGAGAAATAGCTCATAAAGCCAAGATGTCTGCAGTAAAAAATGTATACTAGATGGTTTTAAAAGAGCATGATCACTATTTCTCGGACATGTCCTTCTCCAAATGAGACACTCAAACATAATTAAAAAGAAAGTTAATTAAAATGTGCAATTCTAGGCTCACTTAAAGTGACACTTATTTTCTCTAAAACATGGAGTTTTTGCAAAAAAAGTGTTGGATGTTCCTAGCATCGAAGGAATAGACACATCAGGAATATAGTTTGGACAAGCCACTGCTTTATTAAATAGCACATCTGGGAACCATCTTTCAACAACTCATCCAGGACTGGCCTTCTTTCGTCTGCAATCTGTTCTGCTTGAGAGAGAGCCAGAATTTAGCCCTCCTTCTCTCTGACGCGTTTGATGGAGGTTTGCCATCAGCAGTTGTCTCGTCATGCTGGCTTCTGCTGCTGGGCCTCAGAAGGGACTCGTAGCGGGAGAAAAGTGACTGTATCAGCAGCACCTGGAAAACCAGCCCCAGACCACATCTTTAGGAGACAGCTATCTTTCAATCTGGTTTTAAATCCAAGTGACTTAACCATTTAGCCATTTAGACTTTTGTTACCCTGTCCAAACTTAGCAAGGACTCAGACTCCTTTCTGAACTCTAATGGAACTGAACACATGAATAAGATATGGAAACAGTACTTTTACTATGAAATTTATTCAAAATCACCATTTTCTAAGGAAAGTTAGGAGGGAGAACCCATCAGGTACATATTACTTAGAATTCCCACTTCTGTAAATTCCTGCTGAACAGCTGTGTCCAGTTAGGATACTGTGTCTAGTTCTGGCCTCCCCAGTTCAAGTAGAACAGAGAACTACTGGAGAGGGTACAGTAGAGGACTACGAAGAAGATTAGGGGCCTCGAGCATATCTCATAAGGAAAGGCTGAGCAAGTTGAGTCTTTCTAATCTGGAGAAGAAAAGACTGAAGGGGATCTGATCAGTGCCTACAAATAGTTAAAGGGTGGGTGTCATGAGCATGGGCCCAGTCTTTTTTCAGTGGTGCCCGGTGACAGGACAAGAGGAAATGGGTACAAACTTGTACATAAGAAGTCCCATCTAAACATGAGGAGGAACATCTTCACTTTGAGGGTAGCAGAGCCCTGGAACAGGTTGCCCAGAGAGATGGTGGAGTCTCCATCTCTGGAGACATTCAAAACCCACCTGGACACATTCCTATGCAACCTGCTGTAGGTGGAGCTGCTTTGGCAGGGTGGTTGGACTAGATAATCTCCAGAGGACCCTTCCAACCCCATATCACTCTGTGATTCTGTGGTTTCAAGCACAAGGGAGGAAAGACACCAACAGCTGAAGTGAATTCCTTATGGAATTAAGAGAAAGGAGGAAACTAGGATCCTGACTTCTATGTGGATGGTGCATAGCTAGAGTTCCAGACCTTGGCCCTTGAAACGAGCATGGGTTTAACATTACACCATCATCGTGTCAACACTGACACTCCCAGAACTACCTTTCCTCAACCTAGTCCTAACCTAGGGGTTAGAACTCTTTTCAGGCTTTTTTGTATTTGTCTCACTTCCAGGAAGAGAGATAGCCCTAGCGTAGCCCTAACCTGATGTTTTTATGGACTTCAGGTTCATATCCCTCGAGCAAGGCTATCTAGAAATCAGGTTTTTTCTTCTTTGGATGTTTTAAGTACTAGATTATAACAAAAGAGAGACCCAGGGGCATCTGGTGTGTTAAACCCCAAATAAACTTCCCAGTTCCAGCAGGTAGAATGTATGTGACTCAATGCTGGGATCTAAATTTCCTCCCTCTTAGAAGTAGGATCCCACCCTGCAAGAAGGGAGTGTTTCTGAGTACCTGTGACTAACCATAAACAGCCTGGGAGCTTTCCACAGACTGTGGAACACAAAGGTTTTCAGCACCAAAGACTTTGAGTAACACTGGGGTGTAGGCAGTCCGGATTGTTGTCTGTGATTTAGGTGGAACTTTGGTTCGTAAATCACAACTTGGACAAGATACAGAGGGATGGTGTCAGGCCTTAACTTTTTGAGCAAGGAGGCTAGAAATCCCATTGAATCACCAGTCTTAAGGAGCTGAATTTTTAAGTCAAACAGTAAATCTTGCAGAAGTCATGATAAACGCTGCAGTATAATTTGATAAACCCTATATATCAGGGAAATAATTTTTTTCTGTCCCAAATCCTGAAAATGCTAATATCCTTTTTATCTGCTAAAGATAAGGTAAGAATTCAGTTTACAGAAGGCCTGAAATATAAATCAGTTTTAGTGGAACCATTAGCAAACATGCAATTTCAACTACTAGCACAGCTAAAGCAAGCAGGAATCTGTCATTAGAGGAACAACATTATTCTGCAGTAGTTTCTGTTCTCTTTCTTAGTAGTTGCCCATTAGTGTTCATGGGAAAGTAATTAATAATCTATGAAGTAAAATGATAAAATGTTAGTAATTAACAGTTAATACATTTCAGTTTAGACAATACTAAACCAGATATAAATCTGAATGAAATCTGCAAATCCAGTTCAAATTTGTATCTTGGGACTCTAGTACCCTCCCTTAGTAACTTGCTGGATCTTGTTCTATACAGCATCTAATGAAACCGTAGGACCTCTGTGGTAACAGGTCATTGGTGAGCTCACAGGTGAGAAGGGGCAGATTCTTGGGCTGCTGACTTCAGCAGTGTGTCACTTACTAGGACTGAAGCTTTTTTTTCTACTATCTATCTGGGATGCTGGGATCTGTATTTGCTAATAACACCCATTGTACTGTGACTGAGCGATGGAACTGTCTGTCTTCCAGGAAGGATTCACCAGTGGGTGCTAAGTGCCTTTTGTCCTTCTAGCTATCGGTATTTTTTAAATAGCTGTTATAATTAGCTCATGCAATGGGCTGGAGAAGACTGTTTCCCAGCTCCATGACAGTCAGGTTTCTGAGAACTTGGTGGCTTTGCTGCAGATACCACATCTTGTGAGAGCTAAATCAAAGAACAGGGATTGTTATGGGTGTTGGAACAGATTGCCTAAATTAAGCCTAACAAGAACCCACTATTACCAGAATGGTTTGGTCTGTAGCGATCTGCAGGCATGTTAAATTACTGAAAGCCCAATAACATTTTTGTTAAATAGAATTATGTATGGAACAAGGTAAAAGCAAATTCAGCAAGCTTGCTTTATTTGCATATTTATTCAACCAAAATCAAAAGAGGTTTATATCTGGGCACGATCCTTGGTGTCACTGAGCTAATATTTTATTGTTATTTATTACCAGACATTTTGAAGGTGAAGGATATCATTGTGGCTTGGCACACTGTATATTATTTGAATTAAGAGTAGTCCAGCTTTTCAAGAACAGGAAGGAAATGTGTGACAACTGTGTGAAGATTAACCAGAGGAAAGTAACTCTGCAGTGCTATCTTCACAGATGTGGTTTAGATTATTTTATAGAAGAGTCAAAGGTAGGCTATCATTTCTTCTGAAATCAGCAGTTCAAAATATGCATGCCTGGGTAAAGTTTGACCCACAGGATTAAGTCTGCCATTGCAAAGAGAGGATCACTGCTATCATATACAACCATGTGTACACGTATGTTTAAGAAAGATTATACAGATATGGAAAATTATGTCTCCTTTATTGCCCTTCTGAATGTCCTCCCAGGAGCTTTTCTCAACACTGTCAAACATTAAAGACTTTTGTTTGAAAGTGTGGAATTTGCTTTGTATTTCCTTGGAAAGGAATACATCTTTCACTACCACAACCTTCTGTAACCCTCCTGCCCTCCTCACTCCCACACCCCCACACAAAGACACTCCTTAATTGTATTACTGTTAGGCTGACCTCCAACCCCTACTAAAATGAGGACAAGGCTAGTTTTGTGTTTCATGGGATAACAATTTATGAGCAATTAAAAATGAAGAGACACAAAGCATTCATCACAGTCTCAGCTAGACAGGCAGCTGAGGTCAAAGGTCCTAGCAATGAAGTGTGCACAATATATTTTTATTTCTGTTTTCACTAAGAAGGAAACGGGTTAGCTAAAAATTATGGCATGCAGCCTCCAGTTCAAAATAGGTGCACTTAATCTTTCAAGACAGTCCATGCTTGGGCAGATAGGTTATGACAGCACACACACATGAGCACACACACACACACACACACACACACACACACACACACACACACACACACACACAGAGCCCCCCAGTGTGTGTAGAAGG
>VZTM01011317.1:174319-205654 GCA_013400555.1 Jacana jacana
TTATTGGCAAACTCAAACACATGGTTGCTTAAAATGAGTGCACCGGGTACCCTGAATGCTTATGCAGCTTACAACTTAGCAGTTATAGCAGTCATGTGAAACACCTTTTCCTGTGGTAGGATTCTGTCCCTTTTGTTTATATTTCAAAATGCATATTGGTGCATGATCTACTGGAAGGTGTCCCTGCCCATGGCATTGGGGTTGGAACTCAATGATCTTTAAAGTCCCTTCCAACTCTAACCTTTCTATGATCCTATGGAAACTTCATATGTTTACATTCCTGAAGCTACAGTAGCTAATTTGCATAGATATGGAAATGAAGGTTTCCATGTTAGTGTCAGTATCACAGCACTTCTGTATCACCAGATACTGAAAAAAGTCTCCACAACTGAAAAAAGTGCCCTGGAGAGACTTTTGGTTTTGTTTCTTTGTTGGTTGGTTTTTTTTTTCTCCTAAAATAGACCACACAGTTACAAACGTGACACCTATTGCTGATTTAAGGCCTGTTGTCTCAGTGTCGCACAAGCAAAAGGATTGGTGAATCATCTATTACATTATGCCATAAATCCGGCTTAGTGAGATTTTGCAATGTGTCATATTTCCAACCTGGATCCAAACTGAAGGCTGAGAGCGAGCAGTTTTGAATTGTCATTCTAAAAGGATGGGGTCTGTTTGTTTAATCAAAGCACCTGAGTGGCAGTGCCAACAAGAACAAAGTGAAGCATCGCCTAATGGGTTCAATTTTGCTGGAACTGTGAATGAACACGGGCATATATACACATGTACAGTGCCTGTCGGATTACAGTAATTGAAAGTCCACTTACATAAATAGGGACATTTCTAGCCTTCTGTAGTAATTCTCTATTAGAAGGGAAAATGTAAGTTAAAATGAATTTCATTTGCATCAAAATCACATCACTTTACAGGTGGATAAATAATGCAAACTACCAAGGGGTGCCTGGGATCTTTGTGCTCTATTTTTGTTGACTGAAATGACACTACAGTTTATTCAATAAGGGATTCTTTTGAGTAAAAAAAAGTGATTTATGTGAAGCATGACATCTTTTCTTCTGAATTAAGCCAAATGATCAGTAAAGAGGGTTGGTATTGATTGAACTACAGAATATGGTGCATTTGTTAAATGGGAGTTTCTTTTCACTGGGGCTGAAAGCCAGTAAATAGTTCTCAAAGAAAACAGCAGAAAGGTAAAAACTCAATGAGACTTTCAGTCACTGCTGGTGACTAGAAAAAAGAAGGCTTAATAAGAAAAGCAAGGCGAGAGTTTTAGTCGATTGTGTCAGAAGGACTTATTTCATTTCTGTGATTTTGAGAGCATTCTTCAACAAAAGAGATGGTTCTATCAAAGGCTCTAGTCAGAACATAGACGTGACAATGGAAAGATGCTTGAAGGACCACAAGCATCTCTTGTGCAAACATAGTCTAATAGAGTTAAGTGCTATCCTACATGCTAGGCCCAAACTACTCAGTAGCACACACATCAAAAGCTGATGGGAGCTGCTTGTGTGTTTTTCATTACTAAGTCTGTTCAGACATCAGGTAAGTTTGGGACTCTTAATGCAACAGCACAGTGGCTCCCCCTTAAACATCTTAGAGTCAGCCACACTGACAGTGGGAAAGACCCCATGGAAGGCTCTGAGAAATTTCTAGTTATATTTTTTTATTTTTTCATAGTGAAGGACAATAGTGCTTGGTTTTATGTGGCTGTGTAGGAGCAGTGTGTGAGGAGACAGTAGTCTTTCAGGACTCATAAAAAGCTCTGCCATGCAGGGGGATTATGTGAGATAAAATGTGGGAATTACTGTAAGAATAATGATTTATATATATAGTATATATATCGTATATATACATAAGAGTCTCTATATAGTGTTTGAATTATCATTACTGTTAGAAAGTGTTACTTTCATCTTGAGTGCAGCGAGGTATCAACAAGGCATGCAAAGGCTTTGTCTGGGAAATTGCAAACCTGTTACTAAAAATAATATTAAACTATGAGTTAAAGGATAATATTTTGAGAGTGACATATTCCATAAGAATTTAAGGATGAAGCAATGATCACTTTAATTCAGTATTCTGACTCCAATAGCAGCTATTAGCAGATGCCTCAGGAACAACAGAACGGGGAAAGACAGCCAGGCCTCTGTGAATGAGTCCTTAAAATGATAAAAAGACACCTTTCCTACAGCCTGTCACTATTTTATTATTATTTTCCAGGGCAGTTTACATGTTTGGGCTGAGGAGTGTGTTGTACTTGTAGAATCACATGCATCTGGCAGCTGTGGGCTCCCCAACCATCAAGAAAAGCAAGATGATGCCTGAATAGCTCAGGCAGCTGAGACACGATCTGTCCTCAGGATAGTGGGTTGCAACTTTCCACCAAAAGCCTTTCAGTTCCTGGCCAGAGGAATTCCTGGGATTTATCATGCAAAACGGGAATTAGCATTTTTGGGGTTAGATTACCTTGGATGCGTTGTTGTAGGTGTGTCCCATTTTCTGTAACCTTTAAAATTAATGCCGTCAGTTTATTTAAGGTTATATCAAGGGTAAAGTCAAAGTAGGTCCACATATTCCATCTTCTTTTCCAGGCACAGAGGAAAGGTCCCTCAAATTCTCTGCTTCCCTATTTTTTAGCAGAATCCATGAATATTATTGTATGTTATTCAAAGACTGATGGAGAGGAACAGCTTGTTCATAATGGCACAATGTCCAGGCCTTTAGTACTGCGCAGTGGGAGTGTTCAGGAAGTTTGTGATAGTTTGGGAAGAGGTTAAAGATTCTGTCTTCTTGCAGAGCAAAAGCTGCCTCCTGTGTCTTACCAGATAGCAAATTGCAATGGTTATGAGAAAATCCGCCGCATGCTTTGCCTTTACTGAGTGTGTTTCCTGTTATTTTGGAATTAGAACAGCTTACCTACAAGGAGAACTTGGGCTTGAGAGAAAGTTAGATCAGTTGGTGATGAAGGTTCCACCTCTAACTGACTTCCAGTTGCCCCCAGTGAGGGGCAGAGCAGACAGTATGGTGGTGAGCTGTCAGTGATGGGTTGTACTGCCTTGATTGGGTTCTCTGTCAGTCAGTTCAGGTACAGCCTGGGTTCACTGCTGTTGCTTTGGCTGGTGCAAAGTTGGACTGCATATGGCAAACCTTGACAAAGGAAACTCGTCTTGATCTATAAAAGCTATCAAATGATTTCTTTTTCAAGATGTTTCAAAGTGTTTTAGATTGAGGGTGTGTGTTTGGATTTCTGTCCCCAAGAACTTGTTCTTATTGTGACCATCTATCATCCTGTTCAAACAGTCTTCCAGTGTCCACATCCTGCTTCTCTTTTGGGATCAAAATGTGCCAAGAGAGTCTTTCTCTGAAAGCCTCCATGGCTAGGTTTGGCACCTCATTCTGCTAAGGAATGACTGTGAGAGATGGAGGGAGGTAGGGATCAAGGGCTGGGAGAAGGCAGGGAGTGCATTCTGCAGTTCCCCTGCCCAGGAGAAGAAACATCTGATATCCCCTAGGGAGAGCTCCCTAGGAAACCTCTGATCTGATTATTTATACTGAGCTCATCGGGATAGTGTTGGAAGGTATCAAGAGGTCATGGGATATTCGTTAAAGCATCACCACATTTTTGGGGATTAATTCTGACATTATGCTTTCTAATGTGGAGCACTTCTCATTTAATCAAGTTAATAAATTCAATCAAATGTTAACATTTGGTCTTCAAAATAAGGAATCAAGTCTCAAAAGCATCTTGACAAATGACAAGAATCTAAAATAGGTGGCTTCATAAATTATAGATGCATATATTTACAGACACATTCACATACACAGTGTCATTAAGTAAACGAAATACAGCATACCTGTGGCCTGAATTATCTCTTTGATGGATCTTGGTGATATGGTCTTGGACAATGCTGACTGACCCCTATGTGGGCAGCCTATGCACCTCTCATGTTGCTGTACCAAGTCTGTTTCACCTTGGGCTTAGCTCAGGC
This sequence comes from Jacana jacana, assembly GCA_013400555.1. Classification (NCBI taxonomy): domain Eukaryota; kingdom Metazoa; phylum Chordata; class Aves; order Charadriiformes; family Jacanidae; genus Jacana; species Jacana jacana. The sequence goes on from VZTM01011317.1 coordinate 178,321, forward strand.
CATTTCACACTTTTGCAAAGGCTGGACGCAAGCCCCCTGACCCATTTCTCTCCAGATAAGAGGATTTTGTTGTAAGCTAAGGCTAAATATTGTGTTGGTAGTGTTAGAGTTTACACTGTGAAGAACTGTGAAGTCAGGAATATTAAAATGTTCGTAGAACTGACAAGCATAGAGAGCTGGGTGTAAAAGAGAAAATAAAATCCAAACCCTTCAAAATAGCACATTCTTCCACTAACTCTCCTTCTGTACTGAAAGGCTTTTTCCTTTGCACCTCCTCCTTGTCTGCTGGTCCAGTGTTGCAGTAACACTGTCCTTAAGATCTGAAACGGGACACAGATCACCCTTGAAGGCCATGGGATCCTCAGCAGCAGCTTCTGGGGAGCTGAGGATGTTTGGAAATCAGCTGGCTAGTTTTTAAAAATCCTGCCCTAAATATTTACTAAAAGTATGTAACATTTCACGCCTCTCCACTGTCCCTCTTTGTGGCCTTGATGAAAAGCATCACAAGAAGAAGTGCCCTGGTCCTGACTGGTTTCCAAGTCTCATTAAGTACAATGGGTTTGGAAGTGCTTCCGTACATACCGGCTGCACTACATCATCCCTTGCATTCCTGGGGCTGAAAGCTGCAGAAGGCAGCCAACGGGGAGGGGAGAAAGAGCACACTTTCTGAGACTCTCTTTTCCCAGCTTCTATTCTTTGCGCCGGCCAAAGAAATGAAATCGCGAAGCCATTACCTCATTTCTGACTGGTTTGGAAGGCAGCTCACTGTTTCAAACTCAGGGAAGATTTTTCAGCTGCGTGGAAACGTGGAAATTTTCTAACTGACTTTTGTTTGTTTGTTTGTTTGTTTTAGAAGGCTCACACTTCATCACCAAAGGAACACGAAATGGTAGTGAGTTGGAAGTTGAAATGCGAGAGTTTGCAGGGGCTTGTTTCCCAGAATTTGATTACAGGCATATGTCTCCCCTGCGGCTTTAAGTTTTCAGCAATTAATTTCTTCCTAGAATTTAGATGATGCTCCCTCTTTTTTTACTTCTCCCACTTCTCTCTTTTTTTTTTTTTAATACCTCACACAGATCTACCTGAGTTTGGTAAGGAAAAAAAAAAAAATCATCTCTGGGATTTTGTGAGGCTTTCTGATAAATCCTCTGCTTTAATTTGTTTGCTTCAAATTGCTCAGTACAAAACGTACTAAAAAAATCAATGCTAAGAAGAGCGTGGAGACGCTTTAATTGTTCAAGTAAAATAACAAAGTCTCACCTAGACGTAATCACAAATGGAGTAGTTTTGTTTGCACATGCTGTCTAACTCATTTAGCCTTTCTATTGAATTTTTTTTTTCCTTGAATGAAGAACCTCAAAATATCAGACAAACCTCAGTGCATGTCGTTAAATCATAATGAAATCAACAGACGTTCTCACATGAGAGCTGGTGCTTGGAGACAGTCTGGGCTTTCTACCCATTTTTAATGGGCTATTCCTTTCACTGGGAATCCAGGCTGAGCAATGGGGTGTCTTCTGCCTGCTGGTGCCATAGTAAAGCAGAAGTCATTTTGTGACACAAGGCCAAATTAAAGACTTCTTCATCAGTTGAATTTTCTTTTGGCTGAGTGATTACAGCAGTCCTGACCTGGGTTTTAGAGTACCTGCAGTAGCTCCTGTGCCATTATAAATGTGTAGTGCTTGGGCACTGCTGACCTGGTCCAATATACAGACCTTCATCCTGACTTTTAATGCTTCACGAGTACCTTGGCTGGAATTGTTCATCTTCCCAGTCTCTTGTCTGAGAAGTATGTGGTTCTCATAGCTCAATGTCTGCGATTTTATTTGAAGTGGGGCTCCTTCTTCTAGCCCATCCCTCTTTTCCATGTGCTGAAAGATGCAACAGCTCGATCCTTGTCCCTCAGCAAATTACTATCTCGTTATTCTTAGACAATGTCAAAAATACTTAGAGAGCCTACCAAAATCTTATGAGGTGCTGTTATATTGCACCTGTCCTTTTTCACTTTTTATACCAGTTAATTAAATTGCTTCTCTATTGCATCCATAACATGCAATAAATGAAATGTTTTGTAATATGTACTTAATACTTTTCTTCCTATCAGTGATATGGTATAGTTTGCTGAGCTGATTGTAGAGTGAAATCCAAGATTATGTAGCTATTTTTATAAAGGATAAGTTTCTACTGAGGTAGAAGGCCTTGTACAAGGTCTGTGCATGAATCTTCAAAACAGCCCTCTGGTAGGACTTTAGCAATATAGAATTCTTAAGCTGAGCTGCTAAAATAAGATACTTTCATACTTCTACCTATCAAGAGGCACAATAATGAGTTGGGCTAGAGGTGTTGATAACAAAGTGTTTTCAATAGATGAAGAGATGTATTTTAAGAATTTAGAAGAGGAAATCACATGTTATCAAAAAGTGGTGTACTAATTATAAATGTCAGATGGGCTTATAAGTTCATGCTTATATATGTCATTAAGTTGGAGATCCTAGAAGTGGTGTGTAGCAGGCTGTGCCTCTACTTTTCTGAATTTTAGACAGCCAATTTGCTGTGAAAGAAAAAGAACTAGGTGGAACATCTTTGTTTCAGTAAATGCCAAAATATCTTTAATGGCTAAAATTTTCAGAGTCACTCTCCCATATCCAAACTCCTATTGCAAAGGTCAATTTAAACATAATCCTCTTCGTATGAAAATTTTAGGAAGATTCTGCTTTCACTCCAACCCAGAATAAAAAGAAGTGTTAAAAGCTGATGAATTTTCATAAAAAGGAAATGCTCCTTTAGTTTTGGTGGCAAATCCAGGACCATGTTTCCTTCAATGAGTGTCATTAACCACTCCAAAAAAGGTGTCTGCAATAAAGGTGGCATTGTCTCCATGTGAATTATTGATGTTAAACCCTTAGTATGACTTTTTTCTCACTGGGGTCTTGATTCATCAAGGAGCTTCAGAATATGCTGAATGCAAGTGCAGAAAGTATTCTAATATCAGTGAGGTTACTTAAGTTTCACTGGTACCAAACCATCATCTTTCATCTTAGTGAGCTGAGGTTCCAAGGTATAAGACCAAGCTGGTTCTAAAATTGAGTGCTTTTACTATAAAACTAGTAAAATGACTTCTTAATAGATGCATTTGAGCCAAATTTTTATGTGTAGCATGCAATACTGACTCCTTGGAGATGCAGCAATAGCAGCTAGATAGACTGCTTCCTATATCAAGGTTCTGAGCTGTCGTCTATTTATGCTTACTGTAAAAGTATCCTATCCAAGGGGGTGACAGCATATCAGAATGGTGGCATTATAGCAATGGTACACACCAACACACTGGCCATTAATAGCATATGAACCTGGCAATATTTTCTCTATGTAGTTTTTTAAAAGCACCTTTGCTCTAACCCTTTAAAAATAATGCCAACAAAGAAAGACAGGTATTCTTTTTTCAATACACTTCCCATCTTTTCTCACATCCAGTGCCAAATTCCTGCCACTCCAGCTAGCAAAGCGTAGGAACAAGCTGTACACGAAGCTGTACATGCTAACAGTATAAAACCATAAACGGTGCAGACGAGTGTGCTTCTAATAGCTAAAACTAGTGCATTATTTCTCATTTAGCAGTGAGAAAGGTGTCCCAGGATGCCACAGTGCAGGAGCACCAGAGGAAACCCTTTAGGTTGTAACCAAATGATGTATAATTTTAGCTGTCGTTACTGAATATAACCCTTCCCACAGCAAATTCCCTTTGAATCATGACTGACCTTCAGGACTGTTGACGCACCCTTTCTGCCACAAAAGCCCTTTTGTCTCAGTGTGTCCATATGTATGTGTGTGTGTCCATTCTGCCTGTTTCCTCCTTGCAGTGAAAAACAGCTGCTTGGCTTTTTCTTGGTTTTGTTTGAGAATCACAATTTGATCGAAAGAGATTAAATAAATCAGCAAGCGATAATATGAAGCCATTAATACAACTTTTCTGCTCAAGTGGTTTGGCAGCCTTTATCTGCTGGCTTAAACTTAAACAATTACAGGCTTCCAAACTAATTACAGCATGGAACATTATAGGATTTATGAAATTTGGCAGCTATCACTTAAAAAAAGGGAAGGGAAGGAAAGGAAGGAAGAAAAGTTCATAACTATCCATTATGGAAATGTCCTGAAAGCTCCCCAGAACAGAATAATATACTACTGGTAAAGCCCTTCAGCAGCTCTGAGCATCTTGACTTCTAATTTGTACATTTTGTTCATTTTTCATGCTTCATAAGCAAGCGTATGGAAAACGCTGTGCAGATCTTATGCCAGAAAAATGTCTTCTATACTATTTAATTTACAGCATCAATGCTTTAATTATATTAACTAATACACAGCCTGTAGATAAGTTGACAGTTGTCTAGTGAAAACCCTGCTGTAGTTTCCATTCTTTGCCAGACAGAGCTCTAGTCCTTTCTGCTGGAGGCAGCTCACAACAGGAAGACCCTTGGAGATGACTTACGGGTTGGTGGAGCACTCACTGACTAGGAGAAGCAAAGATGACACCAGCAGGTCCCATTGCTTCTGCAAAGGAACCTGCAGCTGTGGACGCTGGGACACAGGGATGGGTGATAGCAGTAGAGCAGGGCAAACTGGCGCCACAGGAGTGCTATTGGGGTGTGCCTCCCCTTAACCGGGAACATGGGTCATTTAGTTTGTCAGCTAAAAAGTCTAAAGGCCAAACAACACGAATACAGAGACTGGTCTCTTTTGTGTCAAGGTATGTGCACATAAGAGTGATTTTGTCCATTATGCTGATTAAAGTCCAAGAGCCATAGCCGCAGTAAAGGCAAAAATGTTTGGGTTTTTTTGTGTGTAACAGTGACCACTGCACATTTCAGGCATCATGAGTAGGACCTCCCCAGAATCATGAGGTTTCTTTCAGAATACGATTTAACATCATTATCCTACTGATTTCTGATCCTGTAGGGCTGCAATACTTGAGGGGCTAGGCAAGTTTTCTAAACTGAAAGTGGAGATCTAGTTGTAAAACATGGCTATGGGACCAAAGGTTTAGGTAAACCCTAAATAATGCCAGAGTGAACAAAGCATCATGGAGTGACATATGGTCCCAGGCTAAGGAGCCATATGAGACTCACAGAGTTTCTCTTTCTGAAGAACATATCATTAGTGGTTGGCATTCCATCCATACCTTTTGCTCAGGAAGATCTCTAATCATAAGAAGATTCTCATGAACATTTTCTGTCCTTAGGATAACTTTAGTTGATGAACATTCCCTAGAAAACATGCTAAGAAGGCAGTCTCATTTACAATACCAACAATACAGTACCTTCTATGAGTTGGTGTTTCATTCCTGATAAAGCAAAAGGGTCATACATGGGAAGAGAGAGCAGATTCATCTTTTTAAGAGGAGAATTCTTCTGTTGAGGAAGTTGATGAGTACTACCACCTACAACAGAGATTTCTTTGGTAATTTATTTAACTGTACACCTTAAGAACCTGTCTGAAAAGCAAATTCTTTCAGTGACTCTCATTATATTGCACTAGACTTGTAAGTGAGCAAACTTGGGCCACTTGTGAGACAATGGCTGGGATGGAGGAGGCTACATATGTGACTCGCAGTCCACCAAGATGACTGCAAGACACAGACCAGCTTCAAGTCTCAGTTTAAGCCGTGTTTATTATTCCAGTCTTGGCCATGTGCTGGCTAGGGACTCCATAAATGTTGTGTTTTCCCTGCACTGTCTCTCCTCACTGGCTTTGCCAGAAGTGATAGCTGACAGTCAACAAGATGACGGCTGATTCAGGGAACACATGGGCTGGCATGAGTCAGGTTCTGTCCCACAGACTCTCCATTGCTATCGGTCTGTACTGAAGCAAAAAATGGCCCAGCACCATTTGGAGCTACCCGGTCCCCTGTTCTGTGCTCTCTTAATCACCAAAGTCCTACACATTAGTCTCACTTTTTCCCTGTGATTAATTAAGGGATCATCTTCTTTAAAGATTTATTTCCTTTTCTGAAAAAATAAAAAATTGATGGCATTTTTTTAATGGAATCTTAAGATTTGATCGATGTCCAGAAATGCTATGAGAGTACTGTAGGCAAAGCAACAATTTTTAAATCGATCTTTTCTTTCTACATCCATCTCATTCCTCTATGGAGGAAATCCACAGATAAAAGCTAAAATCCAGGCTGAGGTGAATGTAAAAGCAAACCATGCTTTTAAAAACACACCTGTAACCTGATGATCAGCACTGGAACCAGTTCAACACGGACACTCCAGCCCTTTTCCTTGGGGCACGGTGCCTTGAATTCTAGCTGTGAGGTACCCATGTGTGTACAGGCACACGCGTGTATGTGCGTACATAGACACATGCCTACAGACACATATGCTTATACACACAAAGTGAATGTTTATAGTTTGCTAAGTATTGCCAAAGAGTCACCACAATTAAGTCATGGGATGTGTACTTAGGTAGGATAAACTTAATCTGGCCAGATTTAATCTGGCTAATTAAGGTTAATTCAAGTGAAGGTAGGTTTGCCTATATTCAACATGGTGCCCTCTCCAGCATGTGCTATAGGAAACCACAGATCTTCAGTGTGATCTTATGTTGCTAATTTGCTGTGAAGTGTGCTTTGCCAGGTCTTGAATGCTACTACAACATGTGCAAACTAAACTGAAGGTAATATGAGTAAAAGTATCCATGTGGCTTTGTATCTTCTTGTGTGACCCACGGGGGTATTATGAGGTTGAGTGTTTCATCTAGATTCTTACAAAATGCCATATATTTGATCAAAGATATTTGGCAGAACACGAGTGTGTTCTTTATTGCTGAGGTTTACATTAAATAATGCTAAAACCCACCAAAAGCATAGAGGATGCCTAGATATATTACATAGTCCATGTTCAAGGAAACTACTCATGAATGTCCTACTCTGCTTAGTCAGCAATTCTTCTATCTGCCTTACCCTTTGCATTTCATACCGACAGGAGAGTGCTGATGAGGTTTAACAGATAGATTTCCCAGACCTGTCTTGACTCAAGTCTTTTCCCAGAGCGTCCAAGCCAGCATTGGCTGAAACGTTGAAGATGAGTGTGATGCCAGTGGATCTTCTTTCTTTGCCACTCCCAGCACGGAGTCTTTCTACTGTCCTATTTGTAGGGAACATAGGAATTAATGGGGCAGGGGAGGTGCCAGCTAGCTTTTCTTCTCCTGAGAAAACAGTATCCTGTCCTCTCTCGCGAGTGCTGGATCCAAATTCTTCAGTTCTAGATGGTCCAAGTTATAATCTTAACTTGACACATGACAAACTGAAACACAGATTGCTGGAGCCAAATATAGACATCTGGGAATCTGAAAAAAATGAGAGCGAACTAGACATGTGCTAGTGGCTTTAAGACAAATGCTAATAAAGGAAACAGAAACGTGATGATTGCCTCTCCTGGAGGATTGCAGGAATCAAACCCAAGCCTCAAAAAAGGTGCAGAAGTTTGGGAAAGAGAATGAAATAGATGATATGTGACACGACAGAATTTTTAGCAAATCTAAAACTTGAAAGAACTCAAACCCTCACAATGCTGTATTTAGCTTTGTCTCAGTTTACACTATAGATTATCCCTTTTCTTCTTTTGTGTGACAGGAATCAGTCCCTTCACAGGGCTTACCTCAAGCTCAGGGAGGCCAAGGGTAGGACTTTTTATGGCACAGAGTTCTGTCATGCAAGAGAAAGTGAGGGGGTGGCCAAAGATGTGACAGCTGGAGAAAGTCACAGTGACTGGGAGTGAGGATTGCTTGCTGCCTACCACCAGGGTTATGTTTTTTCACATTCTAGCTAGGACAGGCCTTTAAGAGATCCATGTCCTTGAAAATGAAGTACATGCAATGTAGAATTCCCTCCATTGTTTCCTGAAGACCAGCATGGACCGCTGCCTGGAGTTAGGCTTGTTTCTCAATCGTGTTTTGATGTATTCCGTGTGATGTAAATTAGCATTGATTAGACATACAGATTTTAAATTAAGGAAAAAAAACACATGTAAAACTTCATATCTATAATATCTACATGCAGAAGAGACCATGACCAAAATTTTAAAGCCAAGTGCGTAATATTAAACTCCTGAAAACATACCCAGGCTCATAAATTGGAAGTGGTGGTGAATACGCCAGTTTCTGTGAACTTCACAGAAAGTAAAGCTGAGGATTGGCTTTATTTAAAAATAAAATAAAAATCAGCTATCATTTCAGGTTGTCTAATCAGGCAGAGCTTGTGTCTGCAGGCTTTACAGCTCTTAATCATTTGCTGCAGGAAGAAGGGCAGAAGAACGGGAAGCAAACAAAGGTGCAGAAGAAAAGGGAGAGAGATGTGAAGAGATTGGATGGGAGCAAAAAGCACACCAAAAAGGGGAAATTTCATGTTGTAGACCGTGAACTGGAAGAGAAAGGAGAAAGAGAGGAGCACAAGCAGAGATGATGAGAGAAAAAGCTGGAGGAAAATGGATGGGCTGCAGTGAAGACAAGAGAAAGAAATGACTGAAGAAAACCCACCCAGGGACTCTTGCCAGTCATGGACAACACAAAGCACTGACCCAAGGGGAAATGATTCTGAATCTGACTGGGAGACAGTCAGAGCTGTGGGCCTCTGCATGGGATTTTGAGGAAGGGACCTTGCTGATTTTCCTGAAAAGTGGGTCGCCATGGGTTTTAAATGTGGAAGAGCATATATGAAAAGGCATTTTTGATCCCTGTCAGAAGACAAAAATTGGAAGAGGACTTGAAATGTACCGTTCTGTATAAGGTGTCAGATAGCAGACAGACAGAGAACAATTAAGACTGCACAAGGCTCTCCATCAGCAGCGTACAATGGGAATAGGATTTTCTTTTTCCCCGGATGTCAGCCCAGCCACTCAGGCGAGACGAAGAGAATTTCTTCCACTTAAGAAATCCTTTGTTCGGGAAAGAGCCGTTCAGGCCTCTGTTCTCTCCCCAGCCAAATTGTGTGTAGTTTTCTCGGAGAAGACTTCACTTTCTGCAGGGCATTGGTAACCAAACAACTTCTGGACAAAGTGCAAAGTCCGAGTCCAGAGTATCCTTGGCATCTGACAGGGAGGCTAAAGAATGAGCAGAAACATTTTCAAATGCAAAAAGGTTGATATTTATTCTTGCAAAATTTGCCACAGGGATTTTTGTCCTGTGAACATTGCAAGAGCAGAATTCATGTTTGTTTTCTGCAGGGTGGATGCTCAGTCCTGTTCCCATTTTTGTTGAATCATGTTGACTGTATTCTCGATACAAGAAAACTGCATGTAAATCTGTATAAAACCCGCCTAGGACCTTGTGGAAGTGTAGATCATTCCCATGAAAGCTATTGGGCTAGACTATCAATAGCCAGCATCTATCCTAGTTCAGCTACAGGTTTTCTTTTCTCCTGATGTATAATACTGCATATTTAAAAAAATAAATGCAGTGGAGCTGTTCAACAAGGAAGGGAATGAGACAACCCCACTAAAGCATTTATTTTGCCTTTGTTCACTGAGATTAAAACCACTGGATTCAGGAGAAGTTCCTTGTCTGACTGAGTTTTTTTTTTCCCTTATGCCACATATACATATGTGCACATGCATGCAAAAATGCTGGAATGCACAGAAGTGCACACACATACACACACACAGATGGAAACTTGGAAAACAGACTTTATCACCTAAGGAATTGTGCCAGTTCAGTAAACTCTGTGTATTTTATTACTCCGCTGATAGTGTAGCAAAGATACAAGGTTATCAACTGACACATATTTGGGTAAAACATTTAAAGACTCATAAAATTTTTAAAACAAATGTATGACTTTCTCAGCTTGTGCCCATTACCTGAATTTGCTTCAACATAAGGGTAAAAAGAATCCTGAATGTAGTTTGGGATGCAGAGGTACTGTAATCAGCTATGTCTCTGTTTTATTTCACTGTGGCTATGTATAGCATCAGTGTTTACTTATAGTGCCCGGTTTGCTCTTATAGACCAGATTAGAAGTCTCACAACTGGGTTTGACACTGGATCCTACTCAGTGGAAGGAAAGAAGCCTGCCTGTCCCATCGTTTCAAGAAACCATGTAACTATAATGCACATTCAGGTCTTTATATCATAGTCTAAATGCAGAAGTGCTTAGGAGTCCATTCTGCCAGCAGTATCTCCCTTATTGGGTTACTGATTACTGGTAACACACCTTACACCAATCTGCATCTTGAGATCGCTTAGAAATTTCACCTGTTGCATACAGTGCCTATTCACTTGGTAATGGGTGTTTCTCACCAGGATCTCATTACATCTGTGCCCCATTGTCTGCCCTCACTTCCAGTTCGTTTTAAAGTGTAGTGTTATATGCTGTTTCAAATTTGTGTGCTGTTAAATGGTTTGGTTCCTTGATACCCAGAGAAAACACCTCTCCCTTCATGTGTGACCAGGAGGCTGAGATCAGCAGAAGGGGATGAGAACTGTACCTCGCTTCTCAAGCAGTCCCACCAGAATGTGGGCTGGCTGGTTGATAGGTCATAGAGCAAAGTTTGGCTTTTCTTTGAGGGGAAAAGAAAGAATGGGCTGTATTGATTGATAAGGGTGCTATGGATGCTTGGTGGGTGGAAGTGGAACTTATTTTCTTTTTTGGATACTGTCTCTAATTTAGAACTTCATTTTTGAGTATGTATTCAAGCATCACATGATATATTAATAAATATATTAAGTGGATTCCGGAAAAAAAACCACAAACAATTATGCAATTATGCAATTAGCTACCTGCAAATGCTTTTTGCTGCACATATTTGACATGCTTTTGCTGGCACCCTGTGCTTTGTCTGGATGTCTTTTCACATCCTGAAACTACCTCTTCCTAATCCTTCCTTATTTTCATCAGTGTATTACAAGTAAAGTTGTGTGTTACAACAAGGAAAACCCCTCAAGTTCTGCATTTTTTTTTTTTTCAAAGGTAGACCACTGTTCCTATTGCCTCTTATTGCAAAAACTATGAAGCACACACGGGGCAAGACCAAAATCCCAATTGTAAGCAGACTACATATTGACATAATTTTTCTTTGATGATTAAGAGTAAGTAAATGCTGGATGCAAACAAACAAACTAACAAAAAAAAAAAGAAAAAAATTCTGAAAAAAAGCTAAGAAAAGAATATCAAGTGTTATGTATTCTCTCTGCTTATCTTCTGCTACATTTGTACGGCATACTTACTAAAACCAAAGCTGTAGTACCCAGTGCTTCTCATTTTAAAACAATCATTTATGGGTGTTAAAGTATGCCTGTGAAAGCAGAAGTGTACTATGTCAATCAAAGCTAATCACTGGTACAGGCAAAGTACTTTTGTTGGCCTCCATGCTCTAAGCCGCGCTTCCACATCTGTGTTTGAAGAGATTAGAGAGGTGCTTCATACAAGAACTGTATTAGTTAAAGCTGATCGACAGTATTTGGAATAAATCATGAAAAAGTTGAGTGCCAGAAAGGAAGGCATGGCGAGCGAGTTTGGAATTGACTAGGGCTAAAACCAGCTCCTTCCCATCTTTCCCACCCTGCCCTCCCCCAGACGCATGTGTATAAACATCTACACACTCGTTCTTCTGAGAGCAACACTGGGTATTGTCCTCCAGCCACCTTGCAGCTGCGCAGCCAAACGTCCTCCGGCTTGGTTTTGCTCAGCCGCACACTGCTTACCGGCCGCGGCATTGGTATCCTCTTTGATGTGTTTCTATCAGCCAGGACTGGCAAGGGATGGGGAAACGGGTGTTAAAGGAGAAGAAGAGCTCCTGCAAACAAACTGCTGCGGTTCAGAGTTCTGCAGCTCCCCCCTGCCCCCCCGCCCCGTCTCCAGCAGCGCTCTCGCCTCATGAATGCCATACACTTTCAAATAAATTATGAGTGACAAGTATTTGAACCAATAAAGAGGGCACCATATTTTATATGCAGTAAATTTAATTCCAGATTGTGTTTCACCTCAGCAGTGTGACATGTTTATTGCTGCTGAAAGATGAAAGCACCAGGAGTTAGAGACAAGCGTCAGCAGTTCTAGTGGGCACCAGCAAAATGAAGATTTGACAGACTGGTGGCTGAGCCCGTGAAATGAAATGCCAGATCAAATTTTACCCAAAAGGGGTCAGATGTACTGTCATGCCCCCAGACTCTCAATACCAACTGAATAAATGACTCTGGTTCAACAAGCTGCCGAGGAAGGTGGTGTGTGATCCATAATTCACTGCTAGAGGGCTATGATGCCTTTCAAAACGCACTGATGATTGGTAGTGCCAGAGCTGGCTTTGAGGGTGCGGTGCGATGAAGTAACTCTATTGGCACTGAGCACTTCAGAAAAGTACAGTTAACCACCTTCCTAAATTTGTTATTTGGTCTGCCTTTGTCGTCGTTGGCCTGCAGTTGGACCTGCAACTGCCAGCATTAACAGCGCAAATCAAGCAATACCCAGATCTGAGGAAAAACCTTTTGGCAACCTGCTATGAAATGGTATTTGGGTAGCATCCATTTGGGGGCTGAAAATAATAAAGAGAAGCATCGTGCTTGTTCATTCCAAACCGAGCTTTGCCACCTTTTGTCATGTGTAACAGCACTGACTCATGTGAGTTGTCCCACTGGGAAGTCTTAGAAACTGTTTGTTTGAGGGTTACTTGACATAAGTAAGGCTGGCAGAACTGGATCTGGTATTTGCATGCAACAAATTATATTACAGGCAACTTATATGCAGATTTAATTGCACAGTGCAGGAAAGACATTTAGAGAATCTTTTGGTTCTAGTGAGACATGCTCACTACAGACCTTCTGGTCAGGACAAAAATTTCTACTGAGTGTTTTAAAAGTTTCAGATCAAATACCATTCATTGGCAATGGCCAGTAAAGACTGAAAAAAATATCTTATCCGTGCTGATATCTGCAATAAAGCCTCCGAGGTTCAGATAACAGCGGAGTGTCAAACCTGCAGGTCAGCAAAACAAACTCTCTGCTTCTTAAATCCATCCTGTATCTGCTGGGAAGACAAGACATCTTTCAGGCTGCTGCTGCTTAGAAGTAGTTATAATGTTTTTGCTTTCACATAACAGCGGATGGCTGTTCCTGATGTTTACCTCAACGGTGGTTATAAATCCTCTAGTTTCCAGACTGAAGCTAGTCATGGGCAGTTTACACCTATTTGTTCTTGTGTCAGTCTCTTCAAAATAGCTTAAAACCTGTGTAAATAGCTTTTCATTCTCCCAGGTATTTTCCAGCCTGACGCATGTATAGCTGGTCACCTGGCTTTGTTTTGCTAAACTTACTGAGATCTTAGATTTCCTTCTAATATGACGGGGTCCTTCGCCATCACAGTAGCATTTTCCTGTCACTGCTCCGAATACACTGGCAATTGTATAAACCCTGCAATTTGAGTCAAACTGAACGTGGGTGAGTAGAGCTCAAAACAATATTCCAGGCAAGGAATATAAAATTATGTAAAGGTATCCATAGGTTTGGACCTCTGTCAGAAAGACATTGCTCAATCACCCCCATTTTGCATTTGCCCTTTGCATGGCAACCCATGCAGTACCTTCTACAAAGAGTACAGCACTTGGGCAGGACATCTCTGACACATGGAACATCTTCTTTCTAGGTTCTGACTGTCTGCCTGAGCTCCCAGATGTTATCTGATATTTGTGATATCTATATAAATATGACTGCCTGTTCTGTGGACTTCCCAGTGTAGTGCCTGGTGCTCACTCTAGGTATTGTCCACTGCCATTTCCCAGTGCTCCTGTGCACCCATATGAAAGACTCCACAGAAGATATTGCTGAGTCTTCAGTTGGCCCCAATGCTTAGCGTGGAAGTGATTAGGCTTAGAGAAACCCATAGGGCTCCAGGATACCTATACATGGCTGAGCCACAGCAAAAGTCTGGCAGCCCTGAGGTGACAAGCATGAAGTGAGGAACTTGGCCCTAATGCTGGTAAGTCTGGTCACCCTCCAAGCCCATTTCTCAAACCTATAAAAGCAAAGTGCTTAATTGACACGTCTGAAAAGAAAGCAGCAGGTGTGGTTCCCCATCACTGTAATGAGGTGCTTTGCCATGTGTTCTGTGCTTAGGTCTGACTGTCTGCAGATCACACTGTCTGCAGATCACTCTGTCTGCAGATCACTTGCTCACAATTGCCTTCATCATCAGGTTGCCTGGACTCCTTGTCCTGTTTGCCACTTTCTGACTAGTATGGACTTGCAAATCTGTGCACAGGTCCTGTAGAAGGAGGTGGGGTGGTATGTCTCATCATCACCAGAAGGCAGGATGGAGTCCTTGAGCTGATAGTACAAAGCTGAGGACAGGATTAAGGCAGGAACATAATGTTTGTGCAAACAAGGTAGCATGCAGCAGGGAACATAGGGCAATGTGGCCTCCTTCTGAGGAGGGTGTTTTCTTGCCTCTTCTTGCAGATGAGTTTAACCCTAACTTCTGCTCGGCATGTCAGTCCTTTTAAATGATTGCAGTGGCTGACTCTTAAAGAGTTATCATTTTGAATAAACAATACAGTTTTTATTAGTTCAGAGTTTGTTAAGCCATGTTTTATTTTAATCCAGCTGTAATAAAGTTAATGAGCTACAATAATTGCTACAATAAAATCCCATGCAGTGCATTGCACCGAGCGTACAAGCACCACCAGCCCTTGGGCGGTGCTAACACTGTGCAGAGATTCCATGGAACGCTTCAGCATCTTTCCTCCAAGAAAATTAAATAAAGCCATCACATTTATTCAGAAATTTAGCAGATGACCTTGCATCAAGCTTTCCTGTTATTCAAACCACAAACTTTGGGACTGTAAGTCAGTAATTCCTGAGCCGAGCAAGTGCCAGGCCTAGGAAACAATTTCCTAGAGCCCTGTTGTATCGCATGCTTTGTATGTACACACCTATGTATGTATGTATGGATATATACATATACACATACAGGCATTTTTATGAATTAGCTTCTTCAGCTTTGTCTACATTTAAATGACATTGTTCGTGCTCTGTTCAATGGGAACTGCCACACAGGGAGCAAGCATGGCTTCACACTCAGCCAGTGTCTTCTCATCTCCAACTTTTATGATTTTACTGCTATTAAGATATAGGTCTTGCAGAAGCAATGCTTCATTGAATGTCACCCAAAATCTCTTAAATTAAAAGCCAGATGAAAAAAAAGCCAAATATTGATCCAGCTCCTTATGCAATGATGTATTAGAGGGTTTTTTGGTGGTTTTGTTTTGTTGTGTTTTGGTTTTTTTTATTTGTAAAGTTAGGGCATCACTGCAGCTTTTGTGCAGAAAATCTAAAGGTTTTATTCGGAAGGACTTTCTGCAGCAGAATTCCCAATGAGAACAGCAAGAATAGGCATGAAAAATATATTAATACAGATAAGTTCCATGTTTTGCTTTGGAATCAATAACAAAATTTTTATTTTTTTTTTCCTATAGAATAAGGGCACGTATTAGTACTAGCAAAAAGAGGAAAAAAGAGACTTTTTATTACAAGTGGATCTAGCAAAGGACAATTCATATATACAGAGGTTTCTTTTCTTTTTATTTACATTTACATTTTAATTTATATTTGTGTATATATTTTTATTTTATTTACGAGCAGTTGTTTCTATGTAAATAGATCCTTTATGTCTTTCTAGAGTTTTGTATATTTGGATTTTTAAAAAATATGATAAATAATTATCAGATTTGATCTTGAGATGTACTCGAAAAACAGAAATCTTTTTATCTGAATAGAGCAAGTTGCCTATTTAGATAAAATGCCCTTTTGCATTTTTTCTTCCAATAACTTTTGCAATGTACTTTTATTTGTATTGAATGAAAAATTTACTGAAAAATGAACTCTGTTGTTCTAATTCTTTTCAAGCATTCCTTAAATTGATGAAGGCTAACCCCTGAAGTCTTGCAGATCACCGAGTCTTACCACTTTATTCAAATCAATCTTACCTCAAACTCTTTTGGAGTTGTATAATTAATAAACCTATGAAATTTAGCTTTTACTCATCCCGTGTTTCAAACCCCTCTAAAGGATAGAAATGTTTTTTCAGGGAGATGACTGCATTTTGCATGTGACCTGTGCTAGTAATAAATTATCATTTCTCAACAACTACTTGCCGATCAATACAGCATGTGTAAGTGTTTAATTGCAAGCCTGTTCATAGACCAAATAATGTTGACAAAGTTATCTATATGTTTTAAATTATGTAATCGGTTGCAGAATTGGAGTCTAGCTCTTGTTATAGCCTGGCTCAGTTCACCATAGGGATTAACATACCATCACACTCTGCCAGACCTTCAGCTAAGAATAAATTGAAATAGGTTTAGCCCCACATGATCTTGCTGAATAGTTCAGACTGTATAAAGTTTATGTTATTTTCATATACATCACCCTTTTGGGAGGGAAAAGTATTGAAGCTGAGCATGAAGAAAATGGATTCAGTGTCTAGCTCAGGCAGAGTTTCTTTGTCAATTTGGGTAAACCCTTTGATTTTTCAGTGCCTCAGTTCTCCATCTGTAAACTGAGGAATTAATATTAGCTCCTTTATCTGCCTTGTCTATTCATACAGAAGACCCCTTGGAGCAAGGATTGTCTCTTGCTGGATGTATTGCATTATTGAAGTGACATTGCATCCCTTCCCTTCATCTCTCTTTATGTTCATCTGAGCTAGCTTCTAAGGTTCTAAAAGCATGTGGTATTTTATTAATTTTTGTAAAGTGGTTAGTGCTAGATAAATGAGGAATGATAAAAATAAAAGCAAGTAGTAAATCATATTTAGCTATGAAAATACCTTATGACTGCAATTGATAGTAATTTCACCATTTCCCCAGTCCCTCTCTGTAAAATTATCCCAATTTAAACTCCTCTGACAAACATTCTTTCTTCATTGGAAACTCTATTTCAGATAATTTTTGTTCAATAACCTTAGCTAATAAAAGTACTTTGATCAGAGAACTTATTTTTTAAACCTTTTAAATTGTACTCATCCATTTTTTGCAGGCTAGATCCTCAGCTGGGGTAAATCAAAACAGTTTCAAAATAGCTCTGTCAAAGTGTAAAGTTCTTGAAGAGGGATAGTGATGTGCAGGTACTGGTTTATGCTGACTCGGGTCTCCTGCCTTCCTTTACAGCATGGAAAGATCTTAGCTCAGTCCCTCTCGGTGAAGATCCCACAAAACTTAGCATTAGATCAGGTTGCACCACTGTCTTTCCCCCAGTTTCAAAAGAGTTTACCTTATAAAAAAACCTCTCAGCTATTTGTCCTCTTTCATGTTTGTTTATCTTTTTTAGAAGTTTCAGTTGATTTGAACATTTACTTTGTTACCTAAGCAATTGGCATTTTGAGAGGAAGGAGATTCCCATTAAAGTGATTTACCTGGAATCTGATTCTAGATTGAAATCTCAATTTTTGCCTAAATCTAGCAGAAGAGAATGCATCAAAAGTTTGTGCCTGTTGACTTCTAGATGTTAAAGACTGTGCAGGTATCGTGCAGTGATAGAGAAGACAATTCTCTCCAAATATGCCTTCTAAGGTAACACACAACCAAAAGCTTACCTCTTTGCTTTACTTCTGAATGATTCTACAAGGTGAGAAAGTACCGGGGTATTTTCTCTGTTTCAAGAGCACAGTCACACCCTTTGAGCTGTAGAGGCCTGGAGGAGGGCTCTGATCCCCTCTGCTGGAATTGGTGCCACTCATAAGGAGACTTCCTGCACAAGAAGACCCATCCAAGCTGCCTCTGCGATCACGATTTTGGGGACCAAGATGAAACATTTGTATTACAGTATTAAAAATTTTTGGCTCCCAAATCTCATGAGAAATTAAGGAAGAATACTGGCTGAAGAAAAACAAGTGGCAATATGGAAAAGAATTGGGAATAATATTCCTGTTGTGTTTGAGGAAGGAATTTTAAAAGCAGATGAATCATTATTCCTAAGCCATCTTTGAATTTAAATTGCACACTTAAGCAAACTTTGAACTGTACCACACAATAAGCATAACAAGTAAACCCATGCTTTTAATAGTTAATCATCTGATGCATGACAAGTATCATTCTGAATTCTGTGTGAACTGATTCACAAAAATCATTCAGTAAATTAATGTAGGTTTGCAATATTATCAGTAAAACAGGCAAGCAGCCAAATGTCTAATGACAAATTGAAGGGTTTTGAGATGTGTGTCTGTCTGCGTGCAGTATCGAAATTGTTTTCAAAACAGAAGCACCCTGGAAAAAGTTGAGGAACACCACGTGAACCATAGCACTATTATGAAAATCCAATAAATAAATAATGTGACTTACATGCAAATACATTTATCTATCCTTCAACTTTGCCATCAAGTGTTGTTTAGTGGCCCACTCTGACTCCCAGAGTGCAGTAAATGGCAGCGTTTCCCCTGGCTTTCAGAGAAACGGATTTCCTCCCGTTTCCAGCATTTATTCAGATCTGGTGTACATTTTAGGCAATATAAATGCCGCATTTGTTAAGCCTAAAAAGGAGCCACTCTGAAGAGAGGGTAGCAATCTGTCAAAGCAGTGGTTATTGTCTGGAGCATTACCTGTCTTGCAGGTGCTATTCCCCTTCATTTATCTTCCCGCCTCGATCTGATGGATTGGGGATTATTGCTCTTTTGGCAATCAGATCCTGAACATGTCTCCTATTTAACTCTGGGCTGTAAAAAAGGGAAAATTAAAAACCATTATGAGACCTCCATATAATTAATCTTCAGATGGCTTGAAGCTTAAGCATGTAATGTCCTCAGCATACTGTCTACTATAACAAGTAACAGGAGGGGAAAAAAAGGCGACATATCAATACACTTTATCCAAGGGAAGAAATTCCAGTTGTAGCATTAAATATAAATACAATAGTGTGTTGGCATAATGTAGTAAGGTTCCTGTACTATTAAAGGCTTTGTTCTAAAGCGTATCTGTGTACACAATGAGATGATGAACACAGTGCATCACATAGCTAAATTTAATATATGCAGGGGTATGATGTTTGCAATGCATGCATTTCAGCAGGTCCCATTAGTGCGCCTTTCCCCTCCAGTGAAAACAGAATGAACCACAGCCCCTTCTGGTTTGCATAAAGCAAACAAAATTAGATTTGCTTTGCTGAATTGAAACCCGCTTGGGATTGTGAGCCTCTCTCGGGGACAAATTACTTCAAACAATCCCTTTGTACCATAACAAAATCAAAAAATTCAGGCCAATCAACATGGCTCAAAACCCTTAACACAAGAATTAATAATACAACCTAGTCTATTTTTATTGCTTCTGAGCTACAGATCCTTGTTTTAATATAATTACACTTATTTGTGGTCCACATGTTAAATAAGCTTGCATATGTTAACTAATGTGACATAAAACAACTTTTATAATTTCACTATTGCAACCAGTTTTGTTCCCCCTAGAGTAACATCCCTAACACAGGACAAGCTAAACTTTAATTGCATTAAATTAAATCTATATTAGGATTTTTTTTTGGCCTATATAGACAGAATAGTAGACACTTCTGAAGTTAAATATGTCAAAATTATTTCAAATTCCACTGTAAGTCATATTTCCTGATGGGTTTCCAAATCTAACGCTTCCTTCAAAGAAATAACTTATTCACTCTAGCAGAGAAAGCTCATTCAAGGTGGCACAGTGTTTTCCCCACTTATTGACAAAATACCTTTACCCTTAATGTGCTTATCCAGGTCATGAGCACAATGTACTTGCACGCCACATTTCACTGCAAACCAAAATGATTTTTACAATATTTCCAGAATTTTTTTTGGTCAAACTACAACATTTTGAGCGCTGCAACAACTGAAGTTGAAAACACACTGTAAATGAAGCCAGGATTTTATTTGCTTTGTTCATCAGACACACCCAAAACGAACCACAGGGAAGTATGTTTGTCTTTTCTATTTTCATCAATATTTTATATATTGCTCCAGACAGTGTTATTTCTTAGCATTTTTCAAACTCCAACCTTGGTGTTGCACAATATTATTTTAAATACAACAAAATAATGGCAAACATAACCAGCTCTGATTTTCCATCTTAACGTAATACAAGATTATGGACAAAAAAGCAGGAGGTCACTTTTATTACTTTCTAATAAGACTTTACCTTATATGAGGCTATAAGCAATATATCAAGATGTCACTTTGTGCCTCCTAATATGACATTGTGGTGATGGAAGGAACCAAGGAGTTAGCACAATTTTCTGAAGTATTCTCCCCAGAAGCGTGTTTCTGCAATGCACAGTCTCAAGCACTTGGAAAGGAAAATGCTGACATAGGGCAGAATTATACCCTGACTCATAGTCCGTGTAACCCAACTGATGGATGCATAAAGTATCAATCAAGACAGTTCTGCTCCTAGAATATATATTTTCCTCACAGGAGACAAAAACAACCTTTGCCCAATTTAACCTGAAAATTTAAGCCGGGAGATACGCAGAAGGAAGTAAAAGGCTGAGGAGAGTAAGCAGCACATTTTCCTTACAGCCACAGGAATGTCGGGATTAACATCTGCATTTAAAAACAGTGCCAAGCAATTAAGATACAGAAAAACACACAGAGAGCACCTTAGCTATGCCCCATAGTGTCACCCACTGTGCATGCACACATGACTATCAGATAATAACACTTCTAATCTCAGTAAAGCTGACGATGATTTCTAAAGACGGCCTTGAATTTTCCATTTCTCCTATCTCATGTTGCTGGAAAGTGGACTTAGCTGGACTGCATCCCCTAATTTAGTCTTTTTTGCTCTAAGTCAGAATTCCTTGGGACTATAATCAATGCATCAACACCTATTTTCCTTGATCTTTTAATAGTTATTTTATTTGTAGACGATAATGTCTCATATCCTCCTTTCTTTTGCTCCAGACAGATGACGTTTTGCAGTAATATTGAAATATCATTTTATGTTGGAAGGAACATGGGCACATGGTCGTATGCCAGACATTAGGGGAGTTAACAACATCATAACTATGATACCCACCCAGACAGAATAAGGAGTAATAGAGATTCATCAAACTCCATGTTTTAGACACATTTTTTGTATTTAAAATGCAGCAATTAAATATGCTTGCCTTACGCATTCCCAGCACAGAAGTCCCAGCACAGAAGTCCCAGCACAACCAGTTTCATTTTCAGACACTGGTTGGGATAAATCACCAGTCCACAGGAAATACAGGGGCTTCTGCAAAACAAAATTCCACCCAGTTTGGTGGGTCAAAGCAGGGGCAATGAAAAGGCAGTTCCAGTAACATCAGCAGGCATGAGTGGTGGAATTGTGAAAGAGGAATGACTGATGGGAAGAGACCCTTTAACTCAAGGGAGAGGTGGGCTAGCACTGCTGATCTGCCCAAATGCAAAGTGATCAACTCACCTGAAGGCTAATATTCAAAATACAAAGCTACTCCATGTTTTTTGGAACACTTCTTACCCACCATTCCCCATTTGGTGGTGCTTTGTGTTGATCTAGATCCTGTAGTGCAGGAAACCCTACGCTGTAGCCCATAAAAGCCTCAGAGTTATGATATTTTTTCGATTAAATCCCCTTTGAGGGCAACTGCACAACACGTGAAAGAACAGTAACTCTAGAGCATGTTTAAGTACCAGTAAAAACAACCTCTATGGAAGCTTGCTGTGCAGTAGAACAAGTTCAGGTATGATGGCATGTGTCAAATGCTGTTCTTATTTGTGAAATACTGTTCTCAAATCTCTGTTGCACCATGCAGCCACTGCACATCACTATTAAAACAGAATGATAGAAAAAGATTTCAGAAAGATTTACAAATTTCTAGGGGAGATGGATGCCACTATCAGCCAGGTAAAAGCCCCCACTGCGTGTATATTCATTTCTTGTTTAACCCCCCAACAGTTAAAGTGCTCAGAAGAGTTCACTGTCCACCCTGTGTTACACAATTTAGATCTTGTAGGGTTTTCCATGCATTTGAAACATATTTAAGTGTGTGTTAAACCATTAGCTCCCAAGAAAATCATAGTCATTCATGATTCATTGAGTCATTCATATCTGAAAGTTGTGCCCTAGCGCCAGTGTATTTTCTCGGGTTGAGATATGTTCCTCCTACAAAATATATAAAGTATTATCCATGGGCAATTACCCGCTTCTACCCATATTTCAGAGGAAGCACTTTTAGCAATATAAATTATTCATATTATATAATGCAGCATACAAGTGGTGTACTTTGTCAGAAACTCAGCCTTTTTTTTTTTATTTTTTTTTATTTTTTTAATCTGAGGGCAAAATTCTCTTCAACTTCACGTGATAGCAGTTTGCTTCAGTATTCTGGACTCCTTTGGTGTGCAGATTTCCAACTGGTATAAAGGAAAATACACATGTCAGTACAGTAGATCAATGTAATTAAGAACTATAGAGCAGATCTGAGAGAAATTTTTGGCCTTGTAGGAATATATCATGCTTTCAAAGGCAAGTGAGGTTAATTAAATTTCTATAATTAAATCAATTATTGGTGCTAATGTATTTCTTAAGCTGTAGGACCTGGAGAGGCTTCTCGTCTCCTTTTTGGTGCATCGTCTCTTCCCGTGGTCTGGCTCTGTGCTGAGACACAGGTCTGCACCATCTCTCCTTGCTCCTTTTCCCGCTGCCATGGGGAGAATAGCAGGACTTGATGTGGGAGGTTGGTTCCTGACACGGAGAGCTGGGGAAGCAAGACCCTGCCTCCCTTAGTTCACACCTGCTGCACAAACACAATGACAAAATCAATGCAAGTTGTGTCTCCTCTGTGCCATGTTGGACAAATATAGATTAAAAACATTCCCACTGTGAAGTGCTTACGCTCACACCCTACATAGTACACAATATGATGATATTTGATTGCCCTGAGAAGTTGGATTATGTTTTCCCACCTTCGACCCCAATTTATGTTTTCACAACGTAGAAGTCATTTTGCTATGAATTGTCTTAACAAGCGTTCATGGAGCAGTGATGGTGATCCTTAACTGTACTTTTCTAAGGAAGTTAGGCATCACCACTGCAAGGACTGCTCTAACAATCATATTAAATCACTGGTTTTATATGAAAACCTCGATAGTGATCTTATAAATAGTTCCCGCTAATGCATTTTGGGTGAAATGCTGCCAGGTTTTAGTGATGCAAATTAAGATGACTGTAAAATTGTTACTTAGCGATTTTGTTAAATGTAAATTTGCAGTGTTGGGTAGTGTCATTCTGTTTCTTGCCGTATGTTCGAGCTAACAGGCAGAACCACGCTCATTTGTATAATGGTAATATCTTCTTGCTTAACTTTTATAACATTCTGCACAAATTAACGTAAGATCCTAATAATCAGGCCAGCTATTAAAGAATTCTGTGATGTGTTCCAAAATGAAGTGTGTAACGCCTATTGGGTTCACACAATAATTACAGCCTGACTGCCGTCTGCTCTTCTCATCACAGTGACACCTGCTAACAAATATGTTGCTAACTGTGTTTGCAGCATTACAAATAGGTAGGCGCTTATTGGCTGCTGAGGGGCGAGGGTACTTGGCCTGTGTGCTTACCAGTGGAAGGTGATTTAGCAAGTCTGCTTTGATGATCTGCTTTTCACAGCGTGAGACTGTATTTTGCACCCGAGAGTTCCCAGGTACGGTGTCACAGCGCAGATACTTCTCTTTTCACCTCTCCCTTTTCCTGCTGTTGCGTCCTTTTGTGGTTGCAGGGCCCGGGGGGGGGCAGGGGGGGGGACGACTGGTTTATTGGCATTTCAGTTGAAAAAACCATTTGAGCAATTTGGGAAGCTGGGGGCCAAAAACTCCCTTTTGTATATGTCTGTGTGTGTGAGAGAGAGGCAGAGAGCGCAAGAGAGGGAAAGAGAAAGAGATTCCTTCTTTAGCATTGCAGCTTTATGTACACAGTGTTGAGCTACCTGTGGATGATACGCACTACCATATTAGATCTATCTTTTGAAAAATAATTGTACGTCCTTTCTGGGAACATTCTAATGATCTAACATATGTTTCTGCAGATACTCTTAATAATGAAAAGGATAGTTGAAAAAACTGGTGAAACAAATCAATGATGTTTTAAAAGCATGATAACTAGTTTCGCACAATGCACAGAAGTGTCCCTGGCCTTTACCCTACTGTAAACAGAGTCTAAGATTTGGATTCATGATTGAATATTAAATTGGAGAAGTGAACTATTCCGATATGGATTCATCCTCTCTTTTTGTTATTTGTTTATGAGTGTCTGGTTTAAATTCCACATACAAAACCATAAACCAAAAGGTAATATCATCTTCATTAATTACCAGGTTCATGTTCCTTGCTGCACTTCAGACAGCCGGTGATTAAATACCCCTGATGAGCATAGTCAGTGAATAGCTCTTCTTCAGATGCAGGACATATGTTGACTTCCTTACTACTTCTGTTGGATTAGTAGAAACAACAATTTTTTTTTCAGAATTAGGCTTTTAGGTCTTCCATAGCAAGTGGCATATGAAAATTAGATGCACATTTATAGATGAAATGTGAGTGAGATGTTTTAGAAAGGGAGGGACTGTCTGATACCAGGATGTAGACAAATTCTTGAAAATTCCAGAAAGTTACTTCCAATCCTTTCAATCTTCTTAATAGCCTTTCTGAAAATGGGAAAGCTCAAATGAATACACAAGCTTAGAGAAACTGAATATTCAGTTAGCTGCCAATGTGTCCAAAATGGGAACCTATGAAACAAGTGTAAGTGTTTTTTCTGTGAATCCTCATTATCCTTCCTGTAAGTTTGGTCATTTGGGCACAGAGCAGTCTGAGGAAACAGATAGATTTAACCACAAAAAAAGTCTGGACGCAAAATCTGCAACCTACTGATGTAGAAGGTTGTTTTCCTGACCCATAATGGATTGGAAAAAGCTGAGAAAAAAGGGATTGCCTTATGAACAGTTTGAACTCAAAACTTTTGATTTAGCTGCTCAAGACCTTCAGTATTTGTCTTGCCGATAGCTAGAAATTTGAACTTTTGTACTGCGAATGCTTTAAAGTGTAGTTCAAGTTATTTTGGTGTAAGATGAAAAAGTTACCCTCCTCCTCACTCCACTGTCACTGAATCTTAGTTGTCATCTAAATTCTGAAAGTTAGAGAAAAAATTTAAAAAAAGGCTCTCCAGTCACTTTGGCGTATTATACTCCGTGTCCTACCAGTTTGTGTGTTATTGTTTGAAGTTATGATTGGGAAGGATAAATTAAGTCTGCTATTACACTCCCACAGCCCAGTGTTTTCAAATGATGCTGTCCTGGTAAAGGAGGCTTATGAGTCAGGTGTCTCTGAACACTGAAGGTGATCAAGAAGATTGAACAGAATTGTGGCAGTCATTTGGCCTGAGGATTCTCTATCAATTCGAACTATTTCAACTCCTTCTGTGGTTTTCAAACATTAAATTTTCCCATGTGTATTTTATGTTTCAAAAAAGTTTCAAGTCACTGTCATTGTGAAAAACAAATGAGCTGCCAAAGAGCACCAAACACTAGAAAAGCAATTTGCTTCTTTCTTGCCTTCCAAATAAGGGTCATGCAAAAAGGCCAGAGGTGTGGGCAAGGTCCTCCACGTACCTGGCTGTTGTGAAAGGCCTTTTGCAGGGAGGATATGAACAAGTCCCACAGGCTCAGCGTTCTCATTAAGCAGATGTAATGGGTCTTCTGACCCTCAAAGCTTTCCACCACTTTCTTTGATCACACTTTTTTTGATTGTAGGAAAGCATGTGTTTCTGCAACTTCCTGAAATTTTCTTGCATTATTTTATACTCTCTCTTATCTAACCATGAAAAAGTGGAACTGGAAAACTAGAAGGTAAAATTATCTGAAATATTCCCAAGTCTAACCCTACTCAGGAGCAGTACTTACCTTCTAAGAGTCAGTCATCCATAAAGTAAGGTGGGAATGACAGATGGTGGCATGCCTCACTTTAATTTTAGACTTGCAGATAGATCTGCTTGGCTCCTCTTCTGGCTTGGACTGGTCCGTTCCCTCATTTACCATGTCCAGAAATTTAGGAGACTTCTGAGGAATTTGATATGAGTAGAGGCTTATTCTCAATATCCAGAGATGCTTAAAATCCTATGGATGTAGAAAAGGTTGGTGCTGATCCTGATATGTATGCTGTATTTTATTGTGGAATATTTTTCATCTATTTGAACAATGTAAGTGAACTTTCTAACATACTAGACACCTCACTTTATGAATATTCTAATCTCACCAGGCTGATTTGTAATTTTTCCTTTTTATTACTGAATGATTTAAGATCAAGTATGTCAAATGTGAAAA
The DNA here is from genome assembly GCA_013400555.1 of Jacana jacana. NCBI lineage: Eukaryota > Metazoa > Chordata > Aves > Charadriiformes > Jacanidae > Jacana > Jacana jacana. The sequence goes on from VZTM01011317.1 coordinate 204,634, forward strand.
CTAAAACCTAGCAAAACATTTTGAGATTTAGAAAATTCCTGATGGATTTTTAAATCCCAGTGAACAATTGGTTTCTTAATCTTATCATTTGTTCTTGATTCATATTTTTTTCCAAAGGAATTCTTAAAGGATTTAAATTTTATAATATTCACGGTACAGAAATATTCAGGATTTAAGTGATTTAAATTCACACTCAACAGGAGACTGAATGACACAGGGATTGTTGTTGGAGTGCGCAGTCTATCACCTCCGTGGCACTGGGCCGATCCATCTTTCCAGGAGCTTATATATGTCCATAATAGTAGAATCTGTTAGTTCAAGTCAAATACAGAACAGATTGTATTATGTAATGGCTAATCGGAGGTGTATGGCAGTCAAAATGAAGAAAAAATACATCAACACTTGCCAACGGCTTTCAGGCGCTAGAATGTGAGACAGCTCAGCTATTTCCTATCGTAAGCATAGGTAAAGAGACAAAACTGATGTCAGATATCATGGTGGGAAACTGTTAGTAAGAGTTGGCTCGCTAATGGAAATACCTCCGAGGAATGACTTGCTGGTCCAACACTTGGTGTCCACATCAAACAAGCACTCTTGAAGGACGCTAACTGGCAAGCTCAGCGAGGACCCCAAAGGCTGAGTGAATATGGGGACCGAAAAGTGTGTTTGTCTTTGGAGGTGCCATAAGTAGGTCAGGGTTGAGAGACATTGACAAGATAGCTTATGGAAAATTGCACTGCCTGCAACATATCTGTAATTTCGATAAATTGAGGGGTTCATTCCTATATCATGCCAATCCAGCTCTTTCAGAAGTCTGAAATCAATTTTAGAAGACAAAAATTCATTGCTGTAAGTTACAGTAAAACACCTGGTTAATACTGCACAAACCATTTACATTTCTATGCTCACTAAATGCTGAGAATGCCTTGAGTACTTTCCCTCTATCTTCATTTTGGCATACTGTAAATATTATCTTCTTCAGAATATTATATTCTTTCATAATTACAGGTACAGCATTGTC
>VZTM01011317.1:207743-227161 GCA_013400555.1 Jacana jacana
CTCAAGTCTTATTTCCTATTCCTCATCTGTAATTTGGCAAATAAGAATAGAACCTAGAAAAGGTTATCCATTATCAGTTACATCCTTTAGCTCAGAAGCATCTTGCATTGGCAAGAAGCTGACAATTCACTGGACTTTTCCACCTCCGACTTCTAAACTATATTAAAATTTAAATCCTGTAAATCAACTGCAATAGAAAGAGTGTCTCTCTAATTAATGGCCTAGTTGCGTGTCAGATATACTACACTGTCAAAAATACGGCATTCCATCCCATCTTTCTGAACCTGTGATTTTGTACGCTAAATACTTTGGGAACACAAATATCTGACTCAGCTTTTTATTCCTAACCATGCATGAAGACCAAACCACAGCTGTGTCAGGGGGATCTTCCAATAATCAGTGCCCTATAGTCACAGCAATCTTCCTCCTTCTTTAGTCCTCTGGGGAAATTACACTGTTCTTTTTGGGAGCTTATTTCTTCTCTGGCACTGAATCTGCTATATTGATTTGGACTTGGTGGGATGGGGGAGAGAGGAAGCTTTTAGAGAAGCGTGACTTCCCTCCAGCTGTGCCTTGCTGACCAAAATATAAGCAGAACGAATAGCAACATTAGATACCTAATCTTATTAACAAAATATTCCCCTGATGAAAAGTGTGCTTGCACACTTGTGTGAGGAAACTCACCCTTTTCACCTGTTTCATGCTCATTTAAGTTTCATATTTAACTCCACATCATTTGTTGTCAAGATGATTTGTTGTTGTCGTCCACAACTCAACAAACGTTGAGGTGTGGATAAAAGTCCACAGAGAAGTTATTTGTCCACAACTCACAGCTCAGCCATAAGTTGCTCTTATTTAATGTTTATTTTAGCTGAGATAAATACATAGAATTTATATGAATATTCAAATCACTTATTCCTGCGATGAGAAGAAAATTGCTGAAATTAGAGTCTCTCAAAATATCTATAAATATAGCATATATTTATAGAAAAAATATTAGCAAAACAGTTTCACCTTAGAAAGTACAGAATCTGGATGCATGGAAAAAACATGTAAAGATTATAAGAGGATAAACCATATATATACTCAGTATTAAAAATGTGCAGAGATTTTGGGACTAGGCAAACCTGAGACGCAACTTTGTTCTTTACTGGGTATATTTGGATCAGTATAATTTGGTAATTTTCTGCATAAAGTCTCAATACTTTCCCTGACATCCTCTTGAGGCATCCGTCCTTTTTGGCTGTAAGGATATACCTATTTTAAAGCTCAGTCTTTAGCATATTAAATTCTGCATGGTATTGAGTACAAAGCATGTCATAAATAAAGTTAAGAAAAATATGTTAAATGTACAACTCAACACAATGAACAGCTCACGCAACTGAAATGCAGACCTGAACCCTGCCTACATATTAGAACACAGACTGCACATATTGATTCTTGCCATGAGTCCATTTTGCAGAAAAATAAACAGAACTGACCAAATCCCTAAACCAGAACATAGAACATGCAGAACCATATTGCTGAAGGTCACTGGGAGCTGGTGCTCTGGAAGCATGACTTTATGGCACAAATATTAAGAGTCATCTTCGTTAATGCTTTTGGCCACATACTCTCACAACAAACTTGTGTGTATACCTCACAAATACATACCCCTATCTGTTAAGCCAGATGTACCTACTAGGGCTGTAAATGCTTATATGTCATAATGCAGAACATAAAAGGCAAAGTGGTCTCAGTTCCCTGCTGGTGTAGCTATACAAGTTGGTTAAAGGACTCTGCACCAGTGGGAAAAGAAAGGCAGCATGGGATCTAACCAAAAGCATCTCAGAGAACTTTAATTAGCATTAGCTAACCTCTCTTCCTCCAGCAATAGTCCACCTGAATCCCTCTGTAGGCAACCACCAATTGCCTCATGAGAAGACAGGAAATAAAATGTATGTCTAATTAACAACTTCGGGAGATCTCATATTGGAGTTCTTATTATGAAGCAATGTCTGGTGGACATATAAACTGAACTCCAAGTAGCTGCCTTGCTCGGGGCAGAAGTAGGGATTCCCCTCAACCAAGGTACAGATGTTGCCTGAGCCTTGGTAAAGTGAGCCCTAATTGAGAGGGGAGGGACAGTTTGTTCAATGCATGTGAGACCCTCACACAGTTTGAAACCCCTTTGAGAGTTTCTGGGAAGAAAAAAAAAATCCCCCCTGGATTTATTACCAAAAGCTACAAAAAGCCGGAGAGATTTTCAAAATGGCTTTGTTCTAGAAAGATGAAAGGACATCGCTCTAAGAACATCAAGTGTATGAAGTTTAGTCTCTGTGGGAGAGTCATGAAGCTTGGAAAAAATGCTGGTAAATGTATAAACTTATTTGAATAAAAAACCTGAAATAATTTAAACACAAAAATATATAATTTTGGACCGTAGGGAATAAGCTGATGAGGGACCTACCATTTTGCACATTCTGCAAGATGAAGTGACAACTGCCGCAAGTGCGGCTTTTTTAAGAGGTGATGAAATGATAAGTTCAGAAACAGGAAAAATACCACAATATTAAATTCCAGATAGAACTGATAAAAATATGTGAATTAAAAAAAAACCCACCCTGAACATGGTGAAGAGTGAACGATCATAAGCTGCAGAAATTTGTGTGGACAGCAGAGAAAATAGAGTCTAGGAGAGGTGACATGGATCCTTCCTTACATGTGCCATAAAATTTACTGAGGAACATTACTCAGTTCTTTCAGCTTGCTTACACTTGCCTTCTATACCTGAATATGTGATATATGTATGCTTTATCATATAACTTGTCAATATTTTATGGAATTAGGGTGGTACAGGGAACCAAGACAAAAGAAAATTCGGTCACATACTTAACTCTGCAGAATAGCTTTGGAAAAGTTACTTTAATGCTCTATACTTTAGTCTCCAGACATATAAAAGGAAGCTAATAATAATGATCTTTTTGTATGGAGTGTTTCAAGACCTCCAAATAAAAGGGACAATATTAAAGCACGGCATTATTATTATTATTTGAACTGATCAAGATTTTTCAGAGATAATACCTAGTTATCTGACAGGAAAAAATTATAAATGGGGAACAAAAGATCAGAAGATTGAAGGTACTTCTGCATAAGCAGAAAGAAAAAACACTTCCTTTATATGCAAGTTTTGAAGACCTCTTTTTGCTCTGGATCAAAGTCCCTTGAACTCCTCATAAATAGCAGGCCCTTGGTGAACTTTATTCTATCAGGTTTTGAGTGGGGGTCTGGGAGTAAGGTCAAATTTGTGTCTCTAGGGTAATGGTTTTTGCTAGACATCGAGAACCTTGTGGAGAGAATCATTTCTAGGAAGAAATCTTGAAGCATGAGTTGCCCTCCCACACATAAAGCATATGTTATATTTCCTAACTCTTACATTTAGCCTGTGACGAAGAGAGTAATATGGGTAGCTTCAGCACACCAGTTCTGCCTAAACCCTAAAGGTTGGTTTTGGTTAGGTGACTAGTTTATACAGTTCATTTAAAAAGATCTCATCAGGTGCTGTCTCAGCACACATCCAAGGTAGTACTGCAACAGCTTTGCCGGTACATGGATGTAGAGCAGAAAACGGTTATGAACCAGTAGCAAGCTGTCACTGAGAAGCAACTTCAGCGTTAGAGACACCTCGTTGGATATTTCCATCAGAAATCAACTTCAGATATCATGCCTTCTGACATCTGTGTAACCAATGACTCGTGAACTGAACTGCTCTCTGGCACACGCCATTCCTGTCGGCAAGAAAGCCATTTAGCCTTTCAGAATTCACAGCCGCGGCTGACACACGGGCAAAGCAGATTTTAAAGTCTGGAGCTCAAGTGTCAGCCCTGAGACCTGTGTCTCAGCACTCATTTAAGACTCAAAGCCTGATTTGTTTATTCCCTTGAAGGGTTATTGCATGTTTTCTCTCCTTTTGTCAGTACGCTCCAGAATGACTTGTAACAGCAACAAAAACTGTGTGGAGCAGAGCAGTTCTTGGGTGGATAGGGCTGATGAAAGTTTCTGTGCTCTCGTGACTACAGCCTGGATACCTACGGAGGAATCCTGTCAGAAACGTGCTTTAAGTCTAAATCTTTTTAACTTGTCTTTCTACAGAAGCAAGTCTGTGTCTACCAGTGTGTGTACATTTATCTATCTGACCAGCCAAATTTTAAGGAAGATTCGCAGTTGGCTGGCAGTTTTAACACTCATAAGCTTCCTAAAAAGTTTGTGAAAATAGACTGCTGGGAGAGGGGAGAACTTCCTGGGTCTACCTGAGGGAAAAATTTCAGAGGCAGCGAAACCCTTGTCGAACCGGAGGATCTGCTCAGGAGAAGTGCTGTGACGCCCCGATGGCACAAAGAGCATCAATCACAGCTCCTCTTGATGGCAAGGCACTGGGAGATCTGAGCACAGCACACGAGTCTGTGAGAAGCCAAACTTCACTGATGCCACTTTTCCTGGACCTATTAATGCACAGCAAGACAGCAGTGGGGCACTAAGCTCCAGCATTTCTTGTTCTGCTGCAGGAGCAGAGAGGTGAATAGCTTGAGGGGTGACATGGCAGCTGCAAAACAGGCAGAAAAAAGGCCCAGGAGCAGATCTGATGCAGCTACCTTGATCAATGTTTGCTTGCAAGAGATTTATATTCCTTGTTTATATCAAGAACCTGAAGTGAAATACTGACCACTTTGAAGCTGGTGACAGATCTCCCATAACCAGGGTTTCATTCTGGTTCCTTTCTGTAGACTCATCTGTGATTTGTGTCACGTTAATAGCAAGGGGAAGTTAAAATGCTCTGAATCAGGAAAAATATTTTACAGAACTAGGTAATCTGAGAAACATCTTTCATCTGTTAAGGTTTGAGCTTCTCCCAGTAATAACAAGAACTTGATCAAGCATGAACACTCCCTAGCTATCTATAGATTTGTACTACACAACCTTAGAAATGTCATTGGCACACTTCACAGTATAATCAATACATTCTTTTTAACCTTTGCACGAGAAGGTTGGGATACAGGCTAAGATTGATAAAAAGACTCTCCTGCATTGTGAAGGGTGCAAAATTAGAGAAAAAAGCAGAACTATGAGATTTTGATAGCGTCATGCACAATCTGAAACTTGCTGTGCTCATCCCAGGGGCTGTGAGTTTAAGTCCAATCAAAACTTCCAGAGTGAATAATCCAGATGCCCTCTCTTCTCTACTCCTGAATTCCTTCCCTTTCTTGGGGGCATTGGTGTCTTGTCACTGCCCTCTACTTCGTCTTGCTTTTTGTGCTCTCCTTCAGCATTCTGAAGATCTTCCTTTATTGTTTTCAGTAGTTTTAAGGATTGGGAGAGGCCTGTTGCTCCTGTCCCTCCCTCCACCATAATGGGGAATGTTGCCTGTGGTGGTATATCTGGCACTAGAAGTTCTGTTGTAGCTCCTCTGCTGAGGCAAGAGCAGGAAGCAGGGCAGAGTTTCTGGAGCTCTTACCTAGCAAATTCCCAAAGCTTTTCTAGCAGCTGCCCAAGAGGAAAACGAAACATTATAATCTCTATAACATGATGTTTTTTTATGAATCTGAGAACAGCTGAAGTGCTTAGCAAGTATTTTTCTTCTCCTGCTGTCTTATTAGAGGGCAGGGATTTCTTGACTGTTGACCCTGTCCCCCATCAAAAAAAAAAAAATTTGCTGTGCCAAAGGAAATGTGCAAGTGACTGTGATGGGACCTTGTAATGACATTACAGGATTGTGTCTCAAATATTGGCATTGTATACTTACAGCACATACCGAGTGAGCCCCAAACGGAGACTGATCCTGTCCAGCTATAAAGTTGGAGTTTCATCCTTATTAATGCTTTTAAGTACTTCTCAGAGTATTTCTTACGTTACCAGAAACAGATTTCACCACGTCTTGGTCATCTTATTCTGCAGGTTCACTCTGTGGAAATGTTCACTGCTATATTATCTTTTTCTTTTTATTGTTGTCTATCTACCATATCACGTGTGCCAGGAGAAAATATAAAGAGTTGGAAATAGAGACTAACAAGATAAAAAATACACTTTTTTTTTTTTTCTTTTGAGTGAGGACTGAAACAAATACATTATTGCTTGGCCCTAAAATAACTCATTTTCACATGCAAACCAGCTTTGGCTACAGCTAATACTTTATCATCATACACTCTGTGATGCAATTAGCAGTAGATCACATTTGTAGATGCATATCAAATATAAAATTCCTATTTTGGTCATTTATTTACAAGCTAATCTCCACAATGCAGGAAATTTCCTGTAAAGCAAGTCACTTGGAAGAACAAGTGAAGTCAACAAACTGGAACCCTTGAAATCTTGCCATTGGCCTGCTGATCAATGCCCAGTAGAAACAAGAGGCAATGAAAACTGAATCAAACCTCATTCTCCTGTGTCTTTGTGGTCTGTTATTGTACTCACTGGTTTTAATTCTTTTTTTTTTTTTTTTAATTAGATCATAAAATGTTGCTTGCCATGTTGAAAAGAAATTATATAGTTTGTGCCCTGTGCCTGTTGTATAAGCTAATTTTCTAGGTGGTCTGTAGCCAAATAAAATGATCTTTTTTATTATTATTTGCTCTTCACGGGTTAAATTATGTTACAGCTTGTAAATGAAGGAAGGATGAGAGGCAAGGGGACCTGTCTGCAAATCAGAAACTCAGGAGAAGATATTTTAAACCATGAATGACTCAATAGCAACTCACTTGCTTAATAGTATGGCATGAAGCATGGGAGAAATATTTGGCAGCTGTGAGGGAAACAATAGAAGCTAGTAAATAAATTTTGGGCTGAGACATTGTTCACAAGAGCAAAACAAATAACTCATCAAGATTTCAAATTACACTTAGGGAGATCAAGAAAAATGAAGTGCTCCCAAAAACTGGAGGTCCATGCTTATTGAAATGGACAAGGTAGCCAATTAACTGGACTCCTACTGACATATGCATGCAAGTTTCTTTTTCTAAGTGTTTAAAATAGATCTGCATGTTTCTATATTGAAACGTCACTTACATTTTGATTTATGAATGACACAGGTTGTGTGTATTGGGACAGATGAGTGGCTTTTTATAACTGTCTAATGTTACTATAGTATTAGGTAACCAAACTTCATGGAGTATGTGTGTGTGTCCTTGTGCACGTATGTATACAAACATATGTATACCTGCCTTTGTATATACATACATCTATATAGTGTTGATGGACAATTCATCACTGCATGTAATTCTATTTTTAAAAAAATCAAAGTGATTCCTCATGTGTCAACTACAAGATGAAAAATAAAATAGGGAATATCTTTAAGGGTTCCTGAAAATGAGTATTTGAAAAGTGTCTTCATAAGTTTTAACTAGTCAGAGTGCTCCGAGATACAGCATGTTCATAAAATTTGCTGTCATTGTAAAACATTATAATTAGTCATGAGAAAGAATGAAAGTAGAGGCAAAAGTCTTTGATACATGTTGAAGGTAAACAAAGAAGGTTAGGAAATGTATTGTTAATCCAGGAAAGAGACAAATACATTCAACTACAAATCCTGCATTTAAATGACATAATGATATAAGGAGATCTCTTTCACTTGCTCTTTCCTTTTACATATATATACACCTTATGTAAATGCATATATATGCTTATATGAATGAACAGATATGTACATGTGTATGTAATCTAGTTCTCAATGTGAGACAGCTGAATACAGGAAAGATACAGCATCATTATTGTTTTCATTCTGGCATCTTATGAAATGTGCTGTTTCTTTTCCCATTGCACTGTGTTTTGCACATCAGGTAAAATTTCAGTAGAAATAAATGGAAGAGCTGCTTGTGACTCAAATGGAATCAGTATTTCACCTCCACATGACACGGTTTGCTTCCTTCCAGCTAGCATTAAATATCAGGCAACAAATAAAGACACATTGCAGTGGAACCCACCACAATTGTTTCTTCAGTCTATGCACTTGACAAATACCCCAAAAGAAGATGTATAAGGATTCTCTTATACTAAATTTAGTGTAGGAAATCTTTAATAACTAGAACTGACTATAATTTCCTCCTTTAGAGTGTTCTGTTTCGATGTTTCATAAATCCTTGTATTGATTAGCTTTACATGGAACATTGTACAGCCCTAAACACAAGAAATTAAACTGAGTGGCAGGTGAATTTTAGCACAGTCCTTCCAGCCAACACAGCAAAACAACAAAGCAAAAAATGAAACTCACAAAGTATGAATGAAAATATATACAAAGGGATATTAATACCAGTAAATTATTCAACTGTTGAAGTTCCGATTTTTTTCTTGCTGAGTTTCCAGAACCAAAGGACTAATGGAGACAAAACCCACTTTGTTAATACTTGTGGCACATATTAACACTTGATTATAAGAATTTAATATGTATAATAAGATGTGAAATAAAATTCAGTAGCAGAGAACATGAAAGAATGATAAATAAATCAGGAAAGCTACTTAATTGACATCTGAGAGAGAGAATTTCCTTGTGAACTCTCTCCATGGAGATTTTTCTTGTGAGAAAGATGGAATAGAATAGAATAGAATAGAATAGAATAGAATAGAATAGAATAGAAATTTCAGTTGGAAGGGACCTACAACAGTCACCTAGTCCAACTAGAAGACCATTTTGTTAGTTTCCTGCAACTTGCTCCAGCTCGGACCATGAACAAAATGACTTGGGTTGAGAACTTTCATGCTTTAAATTGCACTGTCAGAACCTAATTCCCCCTACTTTTAAGCCAGGGAGTTCCATGAAGTCTACAAGTTATACGCTCTGAAATCTTTTGTGCTTGATTGTAGGTGTACGAGTAGTGTCAAATTGATGAATTGCTCCATTGGGACCTTTTTCTTTTAGCTGAAAATATATGAAAAATATTTTTTGAGAAAACAAATTATTTAAGAGAAGAGTTTTTATTCTGCAAAAAACTGATGCTATCATGAGGATCTTGAAGAGTGTCATCATCAAGTTCTTTTAACTGCATTTTAACTAAACACAGTTTTAAACAGAAACCATTGACACAATAAAAAACAAACTGCTGTACAGATTGCTGTAATTGCTAAGAAATTTTTCAGAAGAAATGCCTGTCTGATGCTCAACGGTCCTAGAAGAAAAGAGGAAGAAAAGGGATCAGCAGGATCCTGGGACAAGCATTTGCTCTTCTGAGAGCAGCCTGCTGACACTTTTCCTGCACACTTCTTTTTCCTGCACTGGCCACTGCCTCTCTCCTCATGCCCTGCTCCTTGCTCTTTTGGAACCATCAGCAGTCTTCTGGGCAGCTCTTGGCCTTCCCAGATTGCTCCCCAAGGAGTCCCATCAAGCCTTTGCCAGCTGCGGGATTCCCTCTTTGCGTTCGGGAAAGTCAGTAAAAACATCAGTTTATGGCTCTGCAATTTGCTGGGAGAAAACATGACAGGCCTGGTTCTTCTTAGTATGAAAGCTTCTGTTTGCTAATGGGCAATGAAAATGACTACAGAGTAGGTATAGATTAGTTGTGTACAGTTAAAGAACAATTTATGATATTACAACATGGCCTTCTTCAAGTGGCCTTCTTGGGTTTTTTTGTGATACTTTTCTAGCAGCTCAATTTCTCAGTCAAAATTAGTGCAATATTAGCTGGGAAAAGGACAAAGTTGAGACAACTACATCTAGTTTTTTACCAGGTTACAGGTACAAATAAGTCAACATAAAAGATGAGAAAAGTTAGAGAAGCCTCTGTCCCTCTTGTGTTGTCTAATCCAGGAATTCATGTAGCCAAGGAGCTGAGCAGATTTTTCCTCAGTTTGATATATTTTTTCAACAAACTAGAGTGTGCCACAAACGTCCTGATGGTAACTGCCTACTGAAATGCTGTTCTGTTTCTGTCTTTGCCGTTTCAGGGCTTGAATGTGCAATGTGGTTAAAAACTGACTCAAAGTCTTGGCTTTAGGGAGATTAAATTCGTTTTTGGTGCAGAGCAGCTTTATGCTGAATAAGGAAAGAAAGAACAGCAAAGAATTTCAAGCTTTAAAATGATTTTTTGTTGTTGAAAATTTTGAACTTGGCAAAAAGAGAAAACTTTGAAGATATTGATCAAGAATAACAATGAATGTTGTTTCCAGATTTTTACTGCTCTATGTCTGGCTATTTGAAAAAATGAAAATTAAAAAACCCTGTGTTAATATGTCTGGAAAAATATCACATTCAAGTTGCTTCTGATCAGAAGGAGTATTCAAAATAGTAAATGTTCTCCACAGGCAAAAGGAAAAAAGAGATCCATGTCTCCAAAGAGCCATCAGGAAAGAAAAATAAGTTGTATCTTGAAAGTTTTTCAACATTTCTTGTACTATGAAAAAATATTACCTAACTAAAGCTGTAGCACAGTAAGGTTGTGTTGGAATTTTGCAGTCTATTTTTCAGTATACAAATGTTTTTAAAGCTAGGATAAAAATGGATTTGATTTATATAAGGCAAATTTTTTAATCCTTATGGACGTATTTTAGACACCAGAAAAAAACTACATATTGCAGATTGAAATACTATAAAAAAGCTGACTTTTTGCTTGGGAATATATATCGTATGTAGAGAAGATTTTTAATAGCAAATGAAGCTGACTACATTGTACAGCTGACTACAGTGCAAGTACGTTAATTTTGCTTCTTATGTGCTGAGGCCCCTTGCAAGCAGCTCTACATAAACCTCCATACAACACAGGAAAAAGTAGAGGAAAGGTCTGAAAATTTTATTGGGTTTGTGGAGTCGGGCAGAAAAAGGCAAGGAAATGTTTAGGACCTGTGTTATGTTCTCCTCCCCAGAGACATCAGCATTGGGATGTACGTACACTCAGCAGTTCAATCTGGGTCCAAATCAAGTCTGGTGGCAAGATAACATTAACGTTAAAGTAGGCAGAGCACCCAGTGCTTGCCTCAGCCTTATGTTTCCGTGTTGCCTTCAGGAAAAGAATAACACTCTGGCAGGCCTAAAGCCTGTGTGTATGAACTGAAAATTTGTGACAATTTGTTTCCCCAAAATTTCTTACAATTTCTGGCAGAAAGACTTTGAACTGAATCAGCATTTTCATCATGGTGATGTGCTTTTTTTCCAGTCTTAGATAACTTTAACCTGGACTTACTGCATCATTAAACACTGGCCACCACCTCTCTATCCATACCTTCTGATACAATCTTCAGTGAGATGAAAAGATAACGATTTTTTTTTTCCCCTGGGATCCCTTCCTCCTCCAGGGTGCAGTGTGGATCATCGTTGTGTAATGAGCACCTCGCTATTTAGCTATCTGGCACCTCCTCATTGTTTTTCTTGGCTTTGTGCCTTATTTACCAGTCGCTTCAAAACCTCTGCTCCGAAGATAAAACTATTAATTTCCTTGAGGCTTTTTATTTTACACACTCTGAATGCTTCTCAGATATACATTAAATTTGTTTTCATTATATCCTTGGCGTGTGAGTGGCATGATTATTATTCATATTGTCTAGGTGGAGAATTGGGGTACAGAGAGATGAAGGTCCGTGTTTTTCCCATTAACACCATGTTCCCAGCAAGCAGTGTTTAGGATATATGTTTGGGTGGGGTTTTTTTCCCCCCAGAGATGTTAGCATTGTGCTGTACAATGCTTTATGCAGTCAAAGTACAGCTCCTGTAACTGATTTTTGTTGCAGGTGTGACTGCTCCAAAGCTCTGTAAATCAAAACCCAAGGTCTAAGCTGAGGTACCCAGAAAGCATAAAATTAAGGGGGTATACCCCAGCTTTTCAAATCTCCCTCATCTCCCTCTGAGAGCAGTTTTAGTCTCCCCTAATGGAGAGACCTGTTCAAAGTTTAGCTTAAGTGACTTGACCAGCACCTTGGAGGAATGCTGTGGCAGAGGCTTGGATAGAATTGGGTTTCCTGGTCAGCATTTTTTGCCATAATACATACTTTACCCTTTTTTCCCTTGCTCTCTCTACTTCATCCTACACATCCTTGCACCAACCAAAACAGGATGTCTAAGGAGAGCAACCACCTTCTCTACTTAACTCTGATTCATCCCTGCTGCAGGTGCATCCTGTACCACCAGTGGTACCCGGGGGGGAAAAATAACAAGCAATCAGATAATTAAAGACTGTATCATAATGCATATACCAGGGGGTGTGCATGTGAGCATTGGGGTTATGCAGGCAGCATGGACTTGGGCATTTCTTATCTTTTGAGTGATCCAGATTGTAACCTTGATAATTACAGCTGATCAGCACATTTTTGGAAAATGCTGTTCTGCTGAAAGTGAAAACAGTCTGCATGGACGTGAAGATTTTAACCAACAGACTGCTGCTGAACAGCCTGCCTGGACCCTCTTAATTCACTCACCTGGGTACAAGGTAGACTTGGGATTCTAGCACAGGTCTCAGAGGTCCTGATCCAAGATTGGCTCCTCAGGCATCTAATGGCACCCCCAAAGTTATGAGATATAAATAGGAAGGAGACAGAAGGAACAGTTTTACCCGGTTCTGGAAAGCTTGCATGCACCTAATTTCCCAAAATATCCTCCTGCTTTTTTGTTTTGTTGCTTTGGTGTAAACTCAATCCTGCATTCCTTTCAGTCGACCATTGCTTGGTGTTGCAGGGCTGGAAAGTGACCCACCACTCAGGCCTTTGCTTTGGGAGCTGAAGGACTGACATTGCCTGTGGCCTGGGTCACCAGGGAGGGAAAGTTGTAGTGGCAGCAAGTTTCACAGCGGCAGCAAGATTCATAGCTGTATAGTTACTCAGAGGAGAGGAGCAATGACATTCAGAAAACCTCATTTGCACTTCAGCCTTAGAAGAGGATAGCCTCTTCTGGCTTCAGCCTCTCCTCAACCTCAAGGGCTTTTCCTGTTGCTCTCTCATCATGTTTTGCTCCTCATTTCCTTTCCCAGATCCATAATCCCACTTTAACTAGTCCTAGTTGCCACTATCCAAGTGTCTCATTCCTGTCCTAATCTCTGGTGCTTAACAAGTCTTCACCTCATATTTCCTGGGTTTTCTCAATCTCCTCTTTCTTTCTTTCTTTCCTTTCTTTCTTTCTTTCTTTCTTTCTTTCTTTCTTTCTTTCTTTTCTTTCTTTCTTTCTTCCTTTCTTCCTTTCTTCCTTTCTTCCTTCCTTTCTTCTTTCCTTTCTTCCTTTCTTTCTTCCTTTCTTTCTCTCTCTTTCTTTCTCTCTTTCTCTCTCTCTCTCTCTTTCTTTCTTTCTTTCTTTCTTTCTTTCTGTGCCTTTGTAGAGTAGAATGACTCTCACTCCTCCAACTGCAATGCAATTCTGGCATCTGTTTCTTTCTCTCTTCACTGTCCCCATCTTCTGCCATCAACAAAATGGTTTGACATCCAGTGTGGTCTGCATTCTAACTAATGAGGTAGCTTGGGAGAGAGGCTCCCAGCCTGGCCCTTGTCCCTCTGTGGAACTCCCTTCCCCCAGAAAGCTGCTTCCACACCCAGTTAGGGGTGGAAATCCTGGCAGCGTGGCATCCCAGCTACTAATCCTAGGGAATATTTCACACTCGTGATTTCTTTCTTGTTGTTCTTCAAGATTTATGTCTTAGCAAGTTTGGGTTGGTACTCACAGGCACTGGGAAAGACACTTCCTATTTTACAAAGACTACTGTCCTTGTCTTTAAGAGAAACACAGTCCCAAATAATTGTCTGTGTTTAGCATATGATTAAACGTAGCATGAATAATTAAAGAAACCCATGCAAGTGAGTAATGAGAGAGCAGCCTACAGCTCAGATGGAATACTCTGGTGTGCAAAAAATAGAGTCAGGTGGGAGTGTGAGAAAACCCTGTGTTGACTACAAGTAGGATCAGAACAAGCTGCTATTATCTGTGGCAGTGAGTTCTTCCAAATGAAAACCGAGAAAACTTACCCTTGCTGAAAACAACTGTTCCCAGCACCACCACACATAAATCCTGACATCCTCTCTTTCTCAGGAGCTTTTAAAAAATGTTTTCCACCAAACTTCCCATAGTACTAGAGCTATTACCTGTGCCAGGCTACTTATGGCTGTAAAAGATTCATGAGGGATTTTTTACAGCAGGCCTTGTGACTCTGAAAAATCCACCCAACTCTTCTGTACTTCATTATTGAGGGATATGCATTCACTTCACACCAGCCCTAGCACTAATCATAAATAAAGTGCAACTAGCACTGCAAGGAAGTACACAAAGTTACACTTCAAAATGCTATGCATAGTAGTATCAAAGACTTGATAAAAGGAGACAATAAGCATGCACAGCTTTAATAAACTTAAAACCAAATTAATGTGTAATCATTGGCTTACATTCTGAGGTTTTTTGATATTGCATATTAAGTTGTTTTTTATACTCTTATTCTCCTTTTAAAAGGTTTCACAGCCATTCCACTTTTTCACATCTGATATAAAGTTTATCTCTACTGCTAATAAAATAAGGTGGTTTTTTATTTATTGTTTTAAATAGTTCCATGTAATGGATGTCTTCCAATAAAATGCTTTTGTAATGTCTTTTCTGCCTTGGTAATTCCACTGGAAATTACAAGCCATAAGGTTTCTTCACCTCTCCCCCTAATGCTTTGAAATAACTGGGTTTAGTGTAAAGCTTTTCCTTCTGGATCTGGGTGTTTTCTCCATCTCATACTCTGCATTCCCATCTTCCTAGCTGCCAGCATTTCTAAGCTTCTATATACGTGATAGTTTTATACAACTAAGCTAAACAGCATCGGTGGCCTTCTACCTTCTTATGTTCATCCCTGTCATCGTGTACACCATTCACAGCTTCAAAGGTTTCCCCAGGGGTCCTAGCACAGTAGAAAATCCTGATTATAAGTGACATTTGAGTGGATTTTTAGAATTAGTGTATTAACAATTATACCCAACCTTAGGCTCTTTATTAACAGTATCAAGACTGGAGTCTAGTGCAGAATTCAATGCAGCTGTGTCATCTTTTCATGAAAGCAATTTCCAGTGTATGCATTGATCTTAACAGTGATCTAAGGATGGGCAAAGGGGTTGGTACAATCTTTTTGCTAAATAAAATGGGGATATTTGGCATTATCTGAAGGGTGAAACATGCTTGGAGTCAGTGAGGCTTGCATCATTTGGGGTAAACACCTTCATTTGCCCTACACATTCCCGTCTGCAATATTGAGGGCAGCCTGAGAAATATTATTCAGATTTTATCTATAGGGGGTCCTCTGAAATAAGTCTTTGAAAATCACCTAAAAATCAACTTGCACCCATAAAAACAATTCCAAAATGCATCTCTGCATATGTAAAGCAGTAGAATGCAGTAGTTACAGGACAGACAGCAGTTGTCTGAATGCAGAAGCTCGTGGCTTCATCAGGATAGATGTAACTGTATAGGAAATATAATTAGTGGTGTTTTAGGAGTACGCAAAGACACTTTCAGCTGCTGTGATGTCTCATCAATTTCCCTTACCATTCTAAACAAAGTTAAGACTGAAGTCTACCAGGCCATGTGAGTATCTATGAACCTCCACACTTTGGTGCCAGAAGATTCTTTTTTACCTGTTTGTATGCTCATACGTCAATTAGTTACAGTCAAGAGGGTCTTTTCATGAACTTGGATTAGAAGCTTTGTGTTCTAGACATGAAATGGACTTTGTTACCTGCCTCTGACAGTGTTTTATTAGTGCTCCTGCTGTTGTATGTAACAGGGAAGAAATTTAAGAATAATGTGCCTATTGAAAACTTCTATGACTACAGATGACAGTTGGGGCGATTTCAGACAATGATTAAACTGGAAAAGAATTAATAACCAGTTTAACATTTTCTTTCTACATAAGAAACACATTTGTTTTTAAGGGCCTGCAGAAGAAAAAATTAGATAAGTCAAGTGTCAGGACAAGGTGATTACTTAACATCTGTGACCAAGAAAAAGGCTCAAGGAGAAAAATCATCCAACATCTGCACTGTCGGTAAAATACTTGTAAAAAACACAAGTGAAGTGTGATTAATCACCATGGATGTATGATTGAGTCAATTGACTGTTACTTTTTCATGATGATTAATCAGCTACAAAAATTATAATTGTCCCACTTGTAGTGGCTGCATGCTGTGCCTGATGACATCATTTGGGCTACAGATACTCAATGAGTGGTTTTCAAAAGAATATGTAGATGAACCAGGAAGGGTGGGTGAGGTTAAAACTACATTTTGAAGATCATCTCTGGCTTTTGTAACCCGGACTTGAAATTGTTTTATCAGCTCACTGAATGGACAAACGCACTGTTATCTGATGCATGTCATCATCCGATTAAGCTAAACTCGGAGGGATGAATTTTGTCATTTAGCATTATTAAATAATATTTACATTAGGAAAGCATTTAGAGGCAGAGAACAGAACTGAAATTATTTTCATGGCATTAGAAAAATGAATGGCACACCCTCAGCATACTGTGTGTAGTGTGTCTCAGAAAATAAAGAGCTTCCAAAATGGCAATAAAATGCTTAGATGAATGAATGTAGGTTAAGAAAAAAAAGAAAAAAGGACTGAAATTGCTTGCTTTAGAGCATGGGTGAATAGCAGAAAATGGTAAGAGTATTGAAGATAACAAATGTGTAGTGGGAAAAAAGGAGGCTATCTATTTACTCTTTCTAAGAATCAAAAGTATGGGGTTAACAACAAAGAAAGGAAATTCAAATGCAGGAAAAGAGACTTAAAAAAATACCCAAACCAACCCAATCGAATTAATGAATTGCAACTTGGTTTCTGCAACTATTTTTAAACTGTGTGATCTGAGAGCCCATGTCAGGTTGGGAATTGGAATGGAATGCTCCATCTCCCACCTGAACTGAAGCCTGCCTGGGTCAGCCCTCAACCTGGATAATGACCAGGGAAGTGGGACTGTGCTGTGCAATGTAGACATAGCCTTGAGATCAAGAATGTAATACAAATACTATAAGGCTAGTGACAGCTCCCATAATTATAACAAAACCCCTGTACTTTTTAAAGCATATATGCAGTCACGCTTTAGGGCATAAACCAGCCGCTTACTACAGGTTTAAGCAGCAACTCCCTTTACAGGCAGGTGTTTCTACAGTTGTTTTTTTTTTTCTGACAAGATTTCTTGCACCTTCCTCTAAAGCAGCCGGGATTTGGCATCTGTCAGAGACAGGGGACCACGCTAGATGGATCGCTGATCTAATCCAGTGTGGCAGCTCCTATGTTCCTACGAAGAGTGTGCAAGCTTCATAGCAGATATTGGTTTTGCATGTAAGCCTGAAAATGTCATCAGACTGTTGAGTGGGTAAAGTGCAGCATTTTATAAACATACAACCCTCAAGGCTCCTAGGGAAAGATTGTTACTTTGGGATCTTGGATTAATCTGAAAGAGATGATGTACTAAGATCTGACACAATAACCCAAATGATGAATTATTCCAGGCAATTTTGCCCCATCAAGCTAAATTCAAATATACTAATGGACTGCGCAAAGGACTGTGCACTGCAAAAACCTCAACCCTTGTTCACTCACTGTTATTTTAAATGTCTTTGTGACTACAAAGAAATAGTTACGTGCAGAGTACAAGATCCTGCTTTAAAACTAAAGTTCAAAGCCTTATTTAGGAAGAGAGATTTTTTAATGGAAAAATTCTTTAAAATCCTCAGAGATAACATCCTTGGAGGAATACCATCTTTTGCACTCATTTAAAATAGATTTCAGACTTCTTTCCAGGCTGTTCTGAGCAGGCAATACCTTTCTGAGCTGTACATAAAACCTCACTAATGATCTGTAATGAAGTGCTTCTTTTTTGCACATCCAGCATTTTTGCTCTAAAGTTCAAGAAAATAGCGCAATTTTGCCAGCACCATTCCCCTTTCAGCACACTGGCTTTGTTTTTGAACTATAACACTAAGAGCAAACCCACAAAATACAATCTCGTCTCTCCTCTTTAGGTTGTCAGTGTGTCTTACAACACGGATCCTAAAGTTTCATTCTGTTTTATTCCTAAAATGCTAACCTTTATCAAAGCACATTTTCTAACAGCCACAGAAAAAGGAGATTTTATTTACAGGGTTATATTTACAGGAGATAGTCTTGGAAACTTCTTGTGTTTAGATAAGAAAGGGAAACATGGGAGCTCTAGTCTCTTGAGTTTTTCCTAGGTACCTACTAATTGTTAATTATTAGAGACTAACTAAGTCACTGAAGTGAGTCGTTTGGCTGGTGTCTCAAATGCTGTCATTTACTACTACACAAATCAGCCTAGTGATAGAGTGTCTTTAAATTAGGTTACAACCATGCAGTTATTGGACAGGGAGTAATTGATAAAACCATTAGTAACACTTGTAGAGATAACAGCTAGCAAAATCATGCAACCATAATTATTCCTAATGGATACATGCTATAAATTGTGGCAAGGAAAAAAATCTTGCATTATCTTTCAATCAAATTTGACAGTCCTGGTAGATTACTGTAGACTAAATGTTCATGTATGAAAAAAAAATAAATGACCTATCAGAATATCTTTGCTTTTTTCCCCCTTCTCCTTTCCCATCAAATTATGTGGAGGGTTTTTTGTTGAGTTTTAGGGTTTTTTTTTCTTTTGTAATTTCTTCCTGGAGTGGCTTTCAGGCTGAAGAAAATGTAGTCCTTCTTATCAGTTGCCTTTACCTCAGTGGTTTTTATTTTCAGTCAGACACAAGACACGTCAAGACTTTTTGTAATGTGACAACATGAAAAGAATTACCAGTTTGAATAAATGATTCCAGGTTGCATTACATTTTTCCAACAGCAAAATGTATTCTTTAATAATACATAAAGTTTTATCTGTATTCTGGTGTTAACATTTGTTTCACTGAACAAAGGCTCCTATTCTCAGTGTCCTTCCCCACCCCCTTCCGACTTTTCTCCCATCAAAAAATCACTGGTTGTTTCAGTGAATTTTTTCCATCTTCCTCTGTGAGTGACAAAGACCAGAAACTGCCTCTATTGACTAAAAGATCAGACTTGCAGATCAAATGTATAGGTTGATTATATCTTTTCCCCCCTTCCCCACATGCAAGTTGACACTTCTCAATCACAGGCATGAAGGGTTTAAAAGGAAATAGGTGAGTCAGCAAAATAAGAAAAAGCTAATTAGGTATGGAAGATGATCATATAATAATGGCAACTTCTCAGAAGAGAGGTGCATAAACTACTGGATTTCTGCAGCACTTTTAAAAATACTTTGCTCCTGTGGCTATTATTGTGAATTTCAATAGTCACAAATAATTTGTGCAATGCTTCTTTTGTCCCAGGGTACTGCACATACCTTAATTTTCACTTTTTGTGCGTATATTATCATTCCCTTAAAAGGAAAAGCAACACAGGAGCATACCCTAATCTGAGAGCTCCCAGGTCTCTGGTTCACTATCACCCACCTAATGGTTTGTCTGAGGCTGACGGA
>VZTM01011317.1:232859-252578 GCA_013400555.1 Jacana jacana
TTTTTATATAAATATGACTCTCTCCATATTTAGTTTAAATAATGAAAAGAATAACCATGCATTTTAGGGGACAGATTCTGGCCTCCATTCAGTCTGCTTTACCGAGCAGTTCCAGATTAAGAAGTGAAGTATTTTTCTTTTACATAGAGAATTGTGGTGATGGGGCTGTGTGACTGGCTCTGTGCTGTGCCTTCTCTGGCTTATGGAATGAGCAGGATGCTGTGAAAGGAAGGCTACCAGACTCGGTTACCAGCTGACCCAAGTCTACAAGGAGTAAGCTACTGATATTCAGGATTTTTCTAAATTGAGAAATGGGTTGGATGCTCACCATGGGTGAATGAAGGCACCTGAGCCTTTTTGCCCCATCTCAGACCCTCCTCC
This sequence comes from Jacana jacana, assembly GCA_013400555.1. Lineage (NCBI taxonomy): Eukaryota > Metazoa > Chordata > Aves > Charadriiformes > Jacanidae > Jacana > Jacana jacana. The sequence continues at coordinate 233,241 of VZTM01011317.1, forward strand.
ACCCATAGCATGACTGTATCTCAGGATTAGGATTACGTGCCTACATTGTGCAGCACAGTGTTCTGCAATGGGTCTTCTGTTAGGTCTCAGCAAGCTGGTATGTCTATGAAGTACAGCTGAGCTCCAGGAAACAGTCAAAGTCATTAGCAAGTCATTCCATCTGCGCTAATGAACCACATATCTCAGCTGACAAGGGTACTGTGCTGTCAGCTCTGGAGATGTTTTGCTCAGTGCCAGCTCAGGTACCTTTCCAAGGTACTGTGTTTCAAAATGGCTCCTGTTGGGGAAGTTCATTGTGCTTTTTTTACGACACCAGAGAATTAAGTAAAGATAATTATCTTTTTAGACAGATGAGAGGATGAGGAGTCAGCTGTAACTAAATCAGATCCTCCTTTCATTGAAGCCATAGGTAAAGCTTCTGTGATTTTTCTATGCCACAATCTCATCACAATAATTTGCCAAAGTCCTACAGAAGGTCTGGGGACAACCTGATGCAAAATTCCAATCTCCCAGCTCTTTGTCTTCCTTCCTCATCTTTCTATCCCAGAAATTCCTTTCTATTAACTATTCCTTAGGTACAAGACCCTGCCAGAGAGCGGGAGCTACCTTGAGAGCTGTAGAGCACCGACATCCTGTATACTTGCCTGCATCAATATAGCAGAAAGCCATAAGCAAGCACTCTACAAGTTTCAGACAATGGGATTTTCACATTCTAGTCCTTAGATAGTCCTTAGGGCATGTACACACTTCAGGTATGAATATTTTTTTTTTAATAGGGCTGTCAGGAAAAAAAAAAGATAAAAGCATCTGAGGCACGCAACCATGATTACAGCACACCAAAGAAAGATGACTTCACTTGAGTTCCCTGCTATTTGATATTTTCTCCACAGCCAAGTTGCTGTCCTTGGATAATTTCCATGCTCCTTCTGAATCTTTCCTACACTGTGGAAATTAAGCAGTCTTCTGTTGGTTGGATATTGAAATGGAAATAACGCTCTGTAATAAGCCCTCTTATTTATTACAGTATTTTTACAAATTATGTTCTGCATAAACTATTTCCTATAAAATCTGAAAATGTGCCTGTAGCAGTACTTTACTGGGGGACTTGTATCTGAATTGGAAATAGCATGGGAAGAATGTGAAGGTGCGTAACTATAAGTCTCAGAACCACAAATTAAAAACCGGTAGGTTTCTATAAAAATAAAGCACATTAAGAAAGGCAATTCCAAATATAGAGGATAAATAGTAATGAATAACATTAAAGTTAAATTTAAAAAATTTTGCTCCGTCTACTAAATGGGTATTACATGATTATAGGAACTAATGTTATTAAAAAAAAGAAAAAAACCAAGCTCTGGTCTCAGAAATACAAAATGCATTTAGAGGCAACTAGTAATGCAGCTGACTTTGACAAGAACCTTTGAAAAGTGATTCCAAAGACACGTTATCTAGGACAGTTAGCCAGGGCAGCAGAATATACACGTTTAAGAAAGGTAGAGACAACATTCAAGCTACACAATGTTACCTTTGATATATATTATAGATGTGATATTGCTGTTCTTGAAAAGGTGGCAAGGTTGAAAGTGTAAGTTCTGAGACAAAGTGAACATCTAAATCTATGAAGTCTAGAAAGAAAAATCACTTAAGAGGTGATTTAATTGAAGTATTTAAAATTTTAAATGGAACAGATAATGTCAACATGAGCTGCTATTTTCAGACCAGCACAAGAAGGCAGGACAAGAGGAACATAAATGGAAATTAAAGGAGAACAAATTCAGGACAGAGGTAAGTACTCATCCCTGATGAGAATAATAAACACATAGAAAATTGGCCTGGCTAGCAAGGATTTGAGGCAAAAAGGCTGGTGTCCTTCTTATGGGATGTGCAGTGGCTGTTCTGTAGTCAAGTAGTAGAGTGATTAAAACCATTATGCTTCTCTTATTAACTTTCCATCTTATTAAAATTAAATCCAACTTGAAAATAGTCCAAGAGTGCAAAAGTGTTTCATTGCTCTTATTTAGGTGAAGTTAATTTTTAGGGCTTAGTCCTGAGAGGTCCCAAGCTCACCCTAAAGCTACAAGCAATCTTCATGCAGAGAGTGGCATGGAAGATATTATTCTTTTCATTCAGTTCTACACATTCTATCTTGAATCTTTGTTAAGCCTTTCCAAGGAAGAAATTTATGCCATGCAGGACCTAATCAAAAATAATCAAAATTAAATGTAGAACTATACTATAAATAGCAAGTGTTTCTTTAGGACAGAGGCTTTTTTCTCTTAAGTGACTATAAAAGTGAATACATACCCTACACATTTTTTTAAGAGCAGCTATTACAGAATTCTCTGATAAGAAAAGTTAAGATTTCAATGGAATTTTGTATATATGTGCATCTGTTGCTGGAAAAAAAGCTATAAGAATACTACTAATAGTCTTAATGAGAATAAAATATGCCAAATCACATAACTCAAGATAATAAATCTCATAATAACAAGGGAATGCATGCACGTGTAGTCTTTGCCATGAGATTGTATATGAAAACATAAAATAGTTGGTGATACATTCTACTAATTGCTCTGCTACTGTTTACCCAAAAGTTTTTAAATCTATGCTATTAAAACACTGCATTAAAATATTACTAAGGGTCTGGATTCCACTGAGGTAAGCACTGAAAGACAGAACAATGATAACTATAACTTTTAGACCAAAAAAGCATGGTAACTCAGTACATTTGAGATTAACTAGAGAAATCAGTTCTTCAAAGTCCAGACAAGATAAATATAAGCAGCTGAATAAAATTGGACTGGATTAGAGACAATATTGCTCTAATTTTGAAATAATAATTTTGAAAAGGCACGGTTAAAAATTGAAAAAAAAAACCCTCCTCTATCTACTCCACCCTTGAAGGGAAATTAGAGTTGTCAGTGTAGAAAAAGCAGAGTAAGGAATCTGAACTGCCCAAACAAATATTGGTAATACTGAGCTGTAGTATTTATTGGTAAAGGTAACTTCTATCCCATCCCCCTGTCCTGTCTTATTTTATTTGAATAACTTTGGTGTGTTTCTGGCAATACACTACAGTTTGAATAATGAATTATTGGAGTGAATACCATCTTCCTTCCCATACAGAGATAAGGCAAGCGTTTTTTCTGGAAGTTATACATAAAGTTCACTTTGTAGGGGTCTCAAGCAATCCTCTCAGGGGCTGGAATTGCCAGCAAGAGGTTGTAAGAAGTGTAAACTGCTATTAAAAATATCCGCCTGTCCAAATTAATTTTAGAGATGAGAACACTGATCCATCTTTTGGGACAGATGACTTCACAGAAGTGCTGTAAAAAAAGAAATCCCACAGTAACTAAACAAGCACTGTACATCAAGGGTGGCCATTATTAATTTTAAATTTGTTTACTTATGGTAATGTATATTTAGGACACCAAAACAACCTTAAGTGTGCCTTTTGATAATGCTCTATAATAATCAGGAAGTCAAGCTTAATGGAATCAATTTCATGCTTGTAGTTTCAGATTAAAGTATTTTCTACATCCCTCTCTGTCCCCCAAACCTGGAGTCTCCTGTGAGATGTCACTGCATGGCAGCACTAAAGCTGTTTTATTTGCTTCTTTCATGTATGCGTCTCAACAACTGGAGACCAATTGTTTAATTCTTCTCATTAATTTCAGGGATTTATAATATTTGTGCTGAAAACTGGAGTGATGTAAAATGAAATGTCACCCAACTTGCACACCTGCACACACTCAACTTTATCTCCCTTTTGTAACTGGAGGTTGTTCCAGACCCCGTTATCCAAAACTATCAAAGACTTAAGGAAGGAGGGCAGTTATCTATGGCACCTGCAGGCAAACCAGCAAAAGTTGAGGCAGTGATGCAGGAGCGGGAGGAACCCTTACAATCCCCACTGTGCAGCCATAATGGTCCACCTCATTCCCTCCCACCTCACAATCAGCCACGTTATTTTTTGTCTTTCACAGCCAGTACTGAAGCTGTATCACAGTGTAACGCTGCAGTAATGGTTCAGACAAGGCCTTGTATTGCTCATAGTAATTAACAAATTTACTTGTAAATTCTCAATAAATTAATTTGGTACTTAGGGAGTAAGTGCTATAATATTAGGAAAGATATCATGTATTTCCCCCCCTTTAATTCATAACCAAGAGGTTGAAGTAATAGCTATAAGGGTTTTTTGTCTTTAGCTAAGTCAGTAATTCTAGTTCAAGTAGAGGGTATTAATTAAAAAGACTGAACTTTGTGTTTGCCCTCCCTCACCAACATTTATATTTTCTCCAAATAGCACAAAGCAACTGGTTGATAAGGGAATGTTTCAGTCGTTTTCAATTAGCTCTAAAGTATTTTTTTACAGTAGTCTGGTTTCTGGTTAACTGACCAACAGAACAATGATGGCTATTTTATACTGCAGAGACAGTGCTGACAGGGGGTATAATGAGAGAAACTGTCTCAGATTTTCTTATTAACAAGTGTAGCCAAAGCCCCGTTGGCCCCGCTAAATGGGTAATAGCATATTACTGTATTGGTGGAGGCCTTTAGGAGATTACGGACAAAGTTGGTTAATTAGTGGGATCTGAAGTGTTACTTCTAATGCTGTCCCAGCTCTGCAGTTTTCCTACAGTTTCTAATTATTTGCCTTTGAATAAGAATACAGGACTAGATTTCCCAACCTGATTATTTCATAAAATCTGAATGGATAATCAAGCACTACTTATTTCAATCAAAATACAGTCAAATTGAACTTAACCACAGATGTATGAATGCGGCAGATTTGGTATTGATATTGATTTTCCAGTAAATCATCTTAAGTTCAAATGATCAAAAATCAAGACAGGTCAACATCAAAGAAACAGGAATATTGGCATGAAAGCAAGCTCTCTTGATTGGTACAAATTAAAAGATCATTTATTAGTGATTATGCTGTATAATACTGCCAGTGCCAAATGAATGCAATTAAGATGAAATGGGCCCCTGCAGCTACAGGGGTTAATAAAGACTGAATTCCTAATGATTTTTCCATTAATTATGAAGATGTCCACAAAACAGCTTTAACAAAGCTGTGGCCACCTCAGACAAATCTTTGTAATCTGTATAAAATGCCTTCCTTAATTGACATGTTGTTGGGATAATGTAAAGATTTAACAGCTCCAAAATCATTACAAGCCAAATAAAGGTACTCTGCAAAGAATGTGAAACTTGGGGTGTAGAAGAAGTGCAATGGCTATAAATGTTTTGAATGGCTTGAGAGATCTACATTGCTTCAAGTCTAAAGCTACTTACATCCTCATTGGAAACATTGCTGCACTTCTGATATCAAGAAGCTGTTACCTTGTGCTTTTCAAGGGTTAAGGGAGGCAAGGCGCATGAAACAGGAAAAAATCCTGAAAGGCTGGACAAAGCGCTCCCTTTCTAACACTGCCAAGGGACTAGAGCAGATGCCTCTACAGACAGTCCTCTTTTGAGTATGAATTTGGCCCTAAAACATTGGATATAATGAAGGAAAAATGCCTTGCCTTGGAAAGCTGCTTGCCTGGATATGTCATGGCCAAGGACTCTCACTCTGGAGTCTCCTAGCTCTGGCGTGTCCCTAGTTGGCTGTTTCCAGGGCAAGAGAGGAGTCTGACCTTCTGTGGAAAGAGTCAATCCAGATGGTGCCTTTCTCTCCTTTCTTTTTTTTTTTTTTGTTTTGTTTTGTTTTGTTTGTTTCTTTGTTTGTTACCACTCAACATAGATTCTTATCTGATTGCTGCTGAGAGCAGGCTTGCCAGGCTTTTGGCTGTTTCTTGCTTATTCATGGAATTTCCTCAGGTTTTTTTAACTGGTTCTTTTTCATCAGTACCGTCGTTACCTCTCATCTGTCAGTTAACATGACAAAAAACCCAAATGATATAAAAATGAGGAGATTGCTTGGATGCTCGATTAGGCACCTGTTGCCTCTCAGCATTAAGTTAATTTCCCTGCTAATTATACATGTTTCTCCTACCCTCTGTTTCTTGTTTTTCTGTTTTCAGGATGACATCAGTTTTGATGTGGATTTCAAAGAAATTGGAACTGCATGAAGGGAACACTGGCCTGTTTGCAGGTAGGTATATTTTCAGGCAAAAGGTGGTTTTCCTGCCAGGCCACCTTTAGACACACAGAAATTCAAGTCACCAGAAAACAGACTAGTTGGGCAGACATCATTGAACCGGATGCTTTACATCAAAGGTGAAGACCTGGTTATGTTTGCTCTGAACAAAAATATATCCTGCCATTACAACATGCAAGGTCACAATATGGGGGTAATCACATAAAAAGGGGTAATGGCAAGGTGTATTCAGCCCAGGGAAAGTAGAAGAAGGAACTAATTGGAAAAAGCCAGCTGAGTCAGTAAGTATAGGGAGAAAATAAAATCTTTCAAAACTCTTTGTACCGTTACCTAATTAGGAAATCAAACCAAATATTTCATGTGTAGCCATACAAAATGAAACCCAATAAAGATACAGCACTGTTAATTGATCAGGATGCAGTTACAATTAAAAGTAATCCAGGTAGGGGCACAAAGTTAAACAAAAGTTATGGTTTCCAATAAGGACAACAACTACAGAGGAAAGAAGGAAATGCAAAATGGTTAGTCGGAATAAGGGTTCCACATCAGGAAACAAAACTTCAGGCTTAATGCATTTTGTGATAAAGATTTTCACTCTAAGTTTTTAAATGAGCACAAAAGTAAAATTGCTATAGAGCTAACTTTGAGGTTAGCAAGCCGTGTTTGTTCAAGCTGTTGCTTAAATTTCCTTGGTGGGAGAGAAGTTACAAAGACGCAGGCAATTTTTAAAGGTCTCAAGGGGACACTTGAGAATACAGACTGTCTGACTCCAAGCCAGTAAATTGCTTCAAGTCACAGCAAAAAGGAGACATAGTTTGGATATGAATATGAGGAAGAGTCAATACCAATATTTTAGTTGGAAGTCAGTGCTACTAGGGTTCTCCATAGAAATCAACAGATATATGAATTAGTCTGGATTTATCAATATGACTAACATGGATTTTAAAAAAAATAAATAAAAATTGATAAATCACATTTTAGAATGAATTGCCACTCGGTGGTTCCTTTTTATCTCCACTGGCTATTGAGGAAACCTAGACACTTCCTTGCGTTTGGCCAACTGACTTCTACAGTCCCAATTTAAACCTGAAGTGTTTCCCAGGTAGAAAAACTCTGGGTAAATCCAAGCCATTGGATAGTATATACAGTAACATGCCTTCTTATTTGGCAGGTGGCAAGCTTCTGAACATTGCGAAGCAGAAATGAACCTACCTTTGTCTCCTGGAATTTTTCAAAACCACAAGGGCTTGGCTTCTCCAAGAAATCAAATCTTTGTGACTGCGGTGAACAGTGAAGATTTTTAACAAGGTACCTTTCTGCAAATGCAGATTGCACAGGAGAAGCAATTTCTTTTCACCAGAAGAAACTCCTACCTGCACTCTAGAGAACTTAAATCAACTCTGAATACAATCTCCCAGTAATCTGAAATAGGTTACTGTTCAGATCTAAACCCAATCCAAACCAGATCTGAAATAGAACTTGTGGAAAATGAAGAAAGCCAGATATTTTTTCAGTGTAGAAAAATTGGTACTGGAGTCCTAAATCTTCACTCTTCATTTGAAATATTTTGACCACATCTGATTAAAATACACAAACATTAAAAGTCATATAAAGACAGATGAGTTGCTACAGGTAATACTTTTAAATACTGCATCTCTAAATGAGTTGGAGCAAATTCAAACTATGTGTGTTTGCCCATCATCCCACAAGGACTCCCTAGTTGAAAGCATTTAGGGTGAGGACATTCAAGAAGGAGTAGATACAGGAGCAGTCTGAACAGTAGGGTAAAGCTTATGCAATATTTAATGATGAAGCGAAATACTTTATCAACAGGAGCTGGAGGCTGAGAACCTGGAGATGGAAAAGCTGACCTGCAGCTGTTTGTAGTTTCTGCTGTGACCATCTGCAGCAACCTGCCTTACCCCACTCACTGTTTTGCAGGATGGAACAGATCAATGTTCTTCGCTCGGAGTTTTTCCTCTAGCCTTCAGCTTAGCCCAGTTTTCTCCTGCTTTGTCCTGGTGATCTTGTGGTTTTGCTGTTTTCAGGACTGTATTTCCTCACAGTTCCTGGTGCCAGTGCAGCTTTTTGATTTCTCTGAATTCTCTCTAGCTCAAGTGTCATATCTAATCCAAACCCATAACGTTCCCTAATTGGACGAACGATCACTAATTATGTGTACTGTGCAAGTACATTGGAATTTCCTTGACATGAGTTGGGGTGATATATTTGGAAAAAAACAGACTGTGTGTTGCATGTGTAAAAGTTACAAGTGAATATCTAATTGGTCTCATCCTACAGGGCATTCTTACAAAACTCTTTAGACTACTAAACAAAACCCAAACAATTCTGATATAAATAATCTATTTAAGTGTGAAATTGGATTTTCAACATAAAGATCAAATTCATTGACTTCAGCGATGTTACATGAGGGATAAATTGGCCTTTTAGTCATTTTATTGCATCTGCAAACTCATACCTCACGTCTTATCTTTGTCTGATCTGCTATCAAATACTTATTCATACAGCAAATAACTTATTTGACTCTTTAGGAAAAAGGCACCAAATACAAATGATATCTGCTAGACCAATGAATACGAAAAGGCTGGCAAATATGCATGAATAAATCCCCATAATCTTACTTCTTAGATTTTCATCCATACAGGATATGTTAGAAAGAATATTATAGAGGAACTGGGTCTGATTTTGATCTCTGTGGTATAAATCAGGAGTAGCTCTTGGGTACTCAATGAAATTACACTGATAAATCAGAATGAGTGTTCGTTTTCCTTTTTTAAAATGTTTCAGCACTGTTGGGTTAACAAACATCTGAGAAGTAGAAAAATATTCAGATTTCATTATGATTCTTTTCCCACATAATTAAAGGATAGACTTTCTCCTGCACTAATTTAATTATTGGTTATTATAGTCACTGATTTTTAGAACACACTGGGGGGTAGTTTTGCAAAGGTATTAGGTGAATTACCAGTGAGAGAAGAATTTGGGGAAAGAAGCAGCAAGTTCTTAAACAAAGCAACTTTATTTTTGTGTGTAGTCGAACATGTGTATTAATTTCAGGAATGTTTATTTAATAACTTTTAGATATTGTGCACATTTCACACTTGCAATTGATGCAGGTTTAAAGTTTTCAGTGATTTTCACCTTCCTGGTGGTTTGTCAGCATTTTGCTAAGGTTTATAAAATGGTTGTGAATTATGTAAGGAAAAATAATTTGGTGATGATACAAATAAAGAGACTGAAGAAGAGAATTATGGCCTGACATTTAGCATGCATGCTTATAGTTATATGCATTTCAGTCATACAAATCAAAAATAGATGTGAGTACCTAGAATTTCAGTGAAAATGCAGCTGTGAGCCACGCTGTAAACTGTCACAGAGTGTTAGAATTATGAAAATGAGGATCTGCAGCTGAATGAAGATCCAAGGTTCTGTAGAATCTCAGTGGCTGCTTTGGGTTCTACCTAGTTCACGTACAGTGCCTATATATTTTCATACATATTAAATCCATTCACATTAGTTAATCATCAGTTCTGCTGTATCTAGTTGCAGCTGATTTATACTCTGTGAAACAGCAGCTTCTACACAGGGACACAACCAGCCCAAATTACCTCAGAAAGAGGATCTTACAGGTTCACTTTCCCGCATCCTCCTTTCCTAAAAATACTTAAGAGTTAAGAATCAACGTCAGCATAACACAGCCTTACAGATGCTTTGAAACATCATAATAACTAAGCTAAAATTGGATTTCAAGTAGCACCTGCAGTACTTAGTGTCATTACGTAGACTGACTAAAACCCTTATAAACACACAAAATACTGTCAGATGTCAGTGTTATTTCTGGTTGTGCTACAGCTTGAGGCATTACCAGCCCAGATTTGCTAGCTGTCTCCTGTCTGAGACCTTACCAAAAATATGGTTGAATGCTCATTACTTCTTTGCCTTCTGGGAGTTGGGGATGGTGTCACAAATGAATCTTCTGGTTGTCCTGTTGCCTGTGACCATTGTGACCATTGTGACCATTATGCATATGCTTAGAGCAATAATTGAAACTACAACAGCTTTTGCTTTGCATATTTATTTATATATCTGATAAAGTCTCTGACATCAGCTTCTTATAGTATAGACCTTGCTGTGTTACCTTTTCAGCTGAAGAAAATTTGAACTGGCAACAACCCCCGTTTAGCTGCTAACGCTTTGTAATTTCTCATAACCATCCAGCCTTCTTTGAACAATGTACTTCTCTAATCTCTTGGATTAAGGGTATGAGAGTAAAATCTACCTGTCTATTTAAATGCTTCCATGCAAACTGCTTAAATACATGCCTATGAAAATGTAGCTAATTGTCATACCTGACTAGGTCAGGCAGATCACTTTTAGCAAGACAGAGCTGCTACAGCACCTACTTAGTAGATATGTCTTCCAGGCAGGGTACCTAAGTGAAGACGACTATGTAGGACAATCCATACCACTAAGCACTTGTTACCAGGGTATTCATTCTCACAACAGCAAATTCATCCAACAGCAATGGAAAATAGAAATCTGAGGCATAGGACTGATCAGATTTCTCCTGTATTTCGCCAAGCATTCCCATTTGCTGGGTGCCTACCCCAATTCTCTGTCAGCTGTTTATATTTTCTAAAAGAATAAATTTATAGAAATCTGTGCCCTTAGTTTGAAGAACTGAATGCAAATTAACTTGATCAGGGAGACAGAGAAAAGTATGTAGAGCAGGAACCATAGTTCACTATCCCCTGCCTTTTAAAAAGCTCATTTAGACCACTGTTTTCCATTACAGATCCCGTCCATTACGCTTACCTCTGTATGACCTTAATCTTGCACAGAACACAGAAAGAAGCAAAAGCACGCTACCGTCTGTTACTGCTAAGAATAGGTACTACGTATAATCTCTATTACAAAGGTTATAAAAATCAACATTCTCTAGCTCCAGGTCCCTCAAGGGATTTCACACCTTTAAAACAGCGGCCAAGGCTAGGTGCAGAGCGATTACAAAGAGATCACAGATTCCTATGCAACCCACGCCAGGGTGAGGACACTCCTCAGGTCCCTGTTTCCTGATGCCATGCAGAGGAGATGGCAATGCTGCAAATGTAAAAGGCAGGAGTTGTCTTTTCCTATCTTCCTTTTCCTCCTTTTTTTTTTTTTTACCAAGGCCTGTAGTGACAGGACGAGGGGGAATGGTTTTAAACTGAAAGATGGTACGTTTAGATAAGACATAAGGAAGAACTTTTTTAATCTGAGGGTGGTGAGGCGCTGGAACAGGTTGCCCAGAAAAGTTCTGGTTGCTCCATGGTTGGAAGTGTTCAAGGTCAGGGTGACTGTGGCTTTGAGCACCCTGGTGTAATAAAAGAAGTCCCCTGCCCACAGCAGGGGCATTGGACAGTGCATCTGAGAAGCAAATAACTAAAACCTAAAAGACTGATTTACTGAATGAATAAGGAAAATTTACACCCCAATCAGCAAAAGTTTTCTCCGTAGCTTAACATTTTGCCTCATATCTGCTAACTTTCTTGTTATTTAGAAAGTTGGTGTTGTACTGATATGGTCTATTTTCTCTCCTGTATTTAATATGTAACTTCCAGTTATGCTAGTTGGATTTCCATGCATAAATTAGGAATATAATACACTAGTAAAGCTGGATAGTATCTCAGAATGTCCTGGAAAGTAAAAAACCAAGACATTAAGGCAATCTGTCCTAGCATATGTTATTTCAATATTTTATGAGGAAAGAAATTACAAAAGCAGGCAACAGGTGAGAAAAGGAAAAGCAGTTATTCTGTAGTTGAGATACCCGTCAGACTCGAGTACTATTAACTCTGATATCCTGTAGGAGATAAATTGAGATTTACAATACAGGTTGAATACAGGAAATTAAATAGTTTTAATACTTGTATACAAGGATTCATTAAAATGGTTCTTTTTTCTTTCCATAAGGACAAATAATCTGATATCTATAAGAAAGAATGCTGCATTACAAACTTTAAAATGTTAGGTAAATCTTGGTACAACATTTTTCTTTCAATTTCTAAAAATATATTTCAACAGACTTGAAGCAGCTCAAACCAGAAGCATTGCACTGAAATTCAGACAATATAGAAACAGAATACAGTTTTCTTTGACTGCAAAATAAGTACTTGAAGTAAAAGAGACCCTTACATTACGCAGAAAGCATACTGGAAAAATACAGGGGTATTATGAAAATAAATATTAAAAAAAAATTCTATACATACAAGTCATTATGCATTTAAGTTCACATTTATGAAACATGACTCTTAAGTGAAAGAGTTCAAGCATGTCCTTGTCAGATCCTAGTTAAAATATTGTTGGCTAGACAACAGCAACAGTAAATCCTTTACAGGGAAAGATAGGGTAAGGCAGTGAAAAAATCTACACTAAATACAGTGTTCAGACCTCTCTCTGCCTTTCACATTCTACAAAGCTTTTGAAGGTCAACAAGGAACTATGGGCTTAAGAGACTCTCGCTATTCTAACACATGGCTAATGGACTATCCTTTCCATCTTATAATGCTAAGGTCTGTTGAGTTACATACAACTCTGAAGGCTTTCCAGGAGCTAATATAGAGTGAAAGAGGGGCAAAAGCCCCAGTTTTTATTCTAAAGCTGCTAGGTGTCACTCTAAGTTGTTGCACTTCCACCTCAGAAGCCTGGGTCTAATGAGAGAGGTGAATAATAAAATAGATTTGAGCCTTTCAATCTGCTAAACAATTACAGTCCTTATAAATTACATGTTTTTAAAAAATAGTCTATATCCTCTTTTTATAAAAGAACCAAGCATCTGAAAGATTTATTTGTACCAGAGGTGTTTCTGAAAGGGTTCACAATCACCCGCCTCCTGTTTTTCTTAGTCTCCTGTTTCATTATTTCCATTTAAGAGAGAAAATGTTTCATGAAGTGTATTTGAATATTAGGCAATGGTTAATCATGCTTCTTTTTCCCCCAGAAAATTTCAGATGATTTGTAGGACGTGAATTAAAGATATAAAAATTGCAACGATACTCATAAAAAGTAAGATACAAAGCATTATCACTTAATTCTTGTTTAATGACAAGTGCTGTTTATTGGAGAAATAATATATTTCCTTTGCATTAATTTAGTGTATTTGTTGCAGAATCCCTTGCACACTTCTTTACATTTCATTAAGACATTTACAAAGAATAGTTAGAAAATCAGATTACCCTTAGTTTTCCAGACCACAGGTGACATTCTTACTTTTCAGCTTCTCAGATAGATGGTTCACAATTGTATTGGTTTTGCTTTGTCATGTCTCCCATTTTATCATTTTCAGAAAACATTGTATATATTTGTTAGAATTCCAGAACTGTAAGATTGTGGCTCATCTGAATTAGAAATATTTATCATTAAAGTGCTATTTAAATTCTGTCTCTCTTCATCTTATTTGTGAGGGCAGTTGCTTTTTCTTATAGAAAAGGGATTTAACTTCCCTTAAAATTATTGTCTGGATCCAGATATGAGCAATGAGAGCACCTTCAGAGATGATGAACATCCTGTAGCTCTTGTGAAAAAAAGCAGGACTTTCAGGCCACATGCAGCCCTAGTAAGCATACAGAGGTGCAACACAAGGCTTTTCAGCCTGTGCGCTTTGATCAGTGTTTTTGCTATTATCTGATAATACTCTAGGTTGCAAGAGGGTGACAGAAAGAACCGGGTGCCAATGTAGTCTGGAAAAATTTTACTCATTTCCCATTAGAATTTGATGAAGTGAAAGAACTTCTGACCAATTTCTTCCCTTGAATCCTCAGGCCCTGCGTAGCTGAAACTTTTACCTCTGCCACCAGCAGAAATCAAACCAGAGTCTTCTGATGAGCGACACCCAGCTGAGCTGGTTCCTTCTGTTTCATAAGAATAGGGAGTAAAAAGAATCCCAGCTTCCTTCTGTACCTTAGCCTTGCTTTTTCTGGTTCGATATGTTTTCCTTTTTGTGTATTGCGAAAAGAAATATTCATAAACAGCCTTGTATCCTATACTTCACTACATCAAGAGTGATACTCAGATGGAAAGTCAGAGAACATGAACAAAACTGACTAAGTACAGACTGCTTTGAAGTGTGTTTCATCATCAGAAAAAAAAAAAAAGAAAGAGGAAGGACAAGGAAGCCATCAGTAGAGAGGAAATGCTAAAAAGTCTATATATTATTTTGAATTGCCTCAATAATGTGTCATAATTGCAGAGACAACCTTGAAGAATGAATACAGGAGAATCATAAAGATATCCATGAATGAAAACCGGGAAGACCAATCAAAAAGCCAAGGGAAGTTCCTCTTATTTCTCCATTAGCTATAGCCCAGATCGGGTATTTGAACAAGAATGAATAACACCACAAGACATTTACAAAAAGGGCAGAACAAAATGAACATCTTTTGCAACAGCTTTCCACTTATCTCAAATTCCTCTGAAACAATCCAATAGGTGGGTTTCAATTTCAGGCCATGCAACCTGGCAGTGCAGTATGTGATAGTAAATCTCAGGACTCACTGCACCAAAGTGCACATATATATATCTTCCTCAAAAGAGCCAGACCACCTCAGTTCAAGGCAATAATGCTTCCATGAGCAGTATTCATTACTATGGTTTAGTCACTCTCTAACTATGATTTAATTAAACCATGGAGCATTGTGTTGTGGCAATTAGAGAAAGCCTTGGGCAGTGTTCTAAGACAAGAAGCAGAAGGCCAAGTGACTACCAGCTCTTGAAAGATACAATTGAAAAAATAGTACACTTTCAGAAATGCACTGTCCTAGAATTTTTATTGCTAATATGAAACATAATATTTGAATCTGAGGAAGAGATACACTGGTGGAACCATACTCTGCCCTCCCTGAGACAGAAACAGCAACAGGCACTGCAAAAAAAACCCCAAGATTGAAGGGATCCTGTATCCTCCTCCTGCCAGGCTGGTGGCGGTTGGTTAAAGAAAAAGAAGTGAATAGAGGCAAGTCCAGATTTGGGGGGGTAGGCAAACCCCCTCCTTGCCCACCCTGCTTTCCCAGGTGCCTCTGTACAACAGGTATGAGGCTCTAGGTGTCAAGGCCAGTCAATGGAGGATGTGGATGTTGGCCCATCTTCATCAGAAGTGTTGCCAAGGTCAGAAAGACCTACTGCCCATTTCATGACCACCTCCATTTGGAGGAAAAGCCAGGTTATAGTCACAGACAACTCCCTTCTGAGTGGAACGATCTCTCCAATATGTATGCTTGTAAGTGTTTTGATTGTCTAGAGCTTAATGATGGTAACAGCAGAATTGAGTGTTTATGGATAAGAACCAAGGGGAAGGTCAACAAGTCATATATCGTGGTTGGATTCTGTTACAGACCACCCAACCAGGATGAAGAGGCAGATGAAATATTCTGTAAGGAGCTGGAAGAAGTCTTACAATCACTAGACCTTGTTCTCATGGAAGACTTCAACTTACTAGATGTCTGCTGGAAATACAATACAGTGGAGAGGAAAAAGTCTAGAAGTTCCAGTCTATTTGCTCCTGGAGTGTGTGGAAGATAACTTCCTGACACAGCTGGTGTGTGAGCGAACCAGGGAAAGACCTAGGACTAGCCGGAACTGTTATTTGTGTACAGAGGTGGACTTTCGGTTGACATGGTGGTTGGAGGCCCTTGTGAGCATAGCAACCACAAAATGCTATTCCTTGGAAACTCCACAACTGTTTTATTAGGACCAAGTTTATCCTGCAGCTGCCAATAGGAATCAGTGATTTAAAATGGTTAGGGACTAGACAAGGAATTTTTAATTTTCACTGTAAAAAGCCAATGAAAGTTGGCTTTTTACACATTGCGACACATACATGCAAGTTGTGATCCTTCCCTGAAACTCATTTCACTTTGAAAAATCCAATACCTTCCTACTTCAAAGCAGTTAAAGATAGAAGGCAGACAGATTTTCCTTTTCCAGATACCAAACAGAAGTCCACTAAGACCCTAATTTCCATTATTCCTTCTGTTCAGCAGTTTAAAGTTTGTAACATTTCCAGTTCAACTTCTGAAATGGGGTTTTCAGCAGCTTCTTGAATGGAATCAGGGATTTTAACGGACTTCTGTGTCTGGAAAGGATCAGACTATTTGCCTTCTATTCTCTAAACACTTGGAACAATGTTAAAGTTTGTTTTAGGTCAGGCTATTTTTTTCTGTTTTTTAAAATGTTGAGACATTTCTTTCTAATAGTCTTGTATGAAAAGGTAATTTTAGCACGCCATGCTGTGTCCCAGGCCACTTTAAAAGCTAAAAGGAATGATAGTGAGACCCAGAGGAGTAATTATGGACATGCTAAGAAGAAAATGCCAACATGCAGATATGTGTTAAGGGAGAAAAAGGAGGGTCTGGAGAGAGAGAGAAAAGTGTCAGATTTACCAAAAGGAATTAGGATGAAAAGGTAGCCTGCCTCCCTCTTGATGCACTGGTAATCAACCTACACAATCTTGCCAAAGAAGACATGAGATGTACTTTAAATTTGGACTGCTGAAGGAAAAGCAAGTCATGGACTTGTGTGTAAGGGAAAGGGAGAGGGAGAGGGAGAGAAGTGTGTTGTTTAATGTGGGAGATTTTCTGGAGTTCCAGACACACATTTGGGGTGCTTTTTCAAAGTGAACCTGATTTCAAAATACACAAAGGTCTTACCCAGCCTTAGGCAAAAGTGTTGTGAAAAGTCAGAGGACTCTTAACACCTGTCAGAAGATGGAAGAAAACCCCTTCAGAAATATTAGATAACAAATTGTCATTATTTTTTTTTTACACTTGCCAAATATTTCATTGATCTCCAACAAATACTTTGGATGCATGTTGCTTCTTTAAAGTTTTAAAAACACATTCTAATTCCATATATACACTTTGAAACATAGGAAGTTTTGAACTGTGTTCAGTGCTAATGTTTAATTCAAGATTCACACTCACATTCTCAAATATTCAGCTTCTCCATAAAGTTATGCAGGTTGTGTCTGCATTAATGTTTAGATTTGACCACTAATCTAGTTTTGAAATAAAGCTCCTGAATATCCCCACTAACTGAAGGTTGCTTTGCTTCACAGAGTCATTTTGATGAATGAGCTGGATTACTTTTGGATAAGTCTGGTGGGCATAAGGTGGGATTCAGTCGCTAACAGAAACACCAGTGGTTGCTTTTCTGAACCGCATTACTCTATATGCATGGCTGGGATGTTCAATCCAGGGGACAAGGTTAAATCTTGTGTGAAGTTGACCTCCTGAAATGTGTGTAACAAATGTGAGGATCTCATCATCACTTGCTTTCACTTCCTGATCTGCTCCTGTTGTGTTAAATAAATTGCTAATGTAGCCAAAACCACTGACCACTGAAGAGATCAGCTCTCTACAGGTTAGAAATTTGGAGAGGCTGGCAAGGAATGTAACCTGTGAACAGTGCTGAAGTGTTTGTTCTTTTATGTATATCTTGTTCTTTTATGTGTATCTTTTATGATATCAAACCCTGCTATGGAGCTTTCTATAAACAAAACAGATTATTTGTTTTGTACTTGGTTTAATATAAAAAATGAGCATTGTGCTAGTATGGGGGATCTCATCCAAAACTGCAGTGGAAAGGCTCACCATTCCAGAAATATTTTTGACATAACTGAAAGTTTCTTTCTACATTAAGATAAGCTCATGTCTGGGGCTTTTGATGAAAACTGAGAGGAATGCACCTAATAACATCATGGCTGTGGAAAGAGGATTGCTTTCTCATGTGATTGATCTGAAGTTGAGACTGGAATCTGGTTCATCGCTTCCCAGTGTTAAACCAGGGCCAGTCCAAGGCTGTCTCAGTCCTTGTCTATACTGCAACATTCGGAAGCAATTCCCTCTGCCCACATCTGTCTGTCTTTGCCCAAACTGTTCCTTAACTCTGTGTCACTGTGAAATCCAGAAGAATACCAGCTTTCTGCAGAAAGTAAATACAGTTGCTTTTCACAGAAAGGAGATGTGAAACCATCCAAACATGTGCTTGTCTGAAAGACCGAGAGCATGAGCTTCCTGGCATTTCTCAACAGAAGTGATGACACAGTCAGATCATTTTCTTTTGTGATAGCTCTGAAGCTTAATCTCTGGTGTCTCAGTCTTCTCCAAGTGTTCATCTTCCAAATGAGACACTGGATTTTTCTTCTTTTTTGCTTGTGGCAGCTAACACAAAGCAGATTTTGGAATCTCATGTTCTGAAATTTGACCATACTGTCATTCCTTTTTACTCATCCTTGGGCCAACGAGGCCTGAAAAGCATCTCCACACAATTTCTCACTTATCATTTCAGAACTAGCCATCAATGGTGATTTTCTACACTCTTTTCTGAAGGTTGAGCGACAAATGCTGCCTGCCAGTGTATCAGGAGCTCTTATGTAAGCAACAACACAAAAGTGAACGCACTTTACAAAGAATGAGCAACTTCCTGTTCTTTCCACTCTGAAAGATTGTGGAAGCAAAGCCAACCTCTTCCCTCTGCAGTTTTATATCGAAGTAAAACCTGTTTTTAGGGAGACACTTTTGAGAATTACTGAAGGTGGGAGTTGAAGCAGTGTGAGCTGCCAATACTTTAATACTTGGGCAACCAGTTAGTCTGAAAGTTTGAAGACTAAAACCTGAATGTTCCTATTGTTATGTCTCAAATGTTCAACATTCTTGTGAAACCTTACCCTGAAGAGAGCCAAGACAGACTGTATATTCCTTTTAGAGTAATTCAATTTGATTTGCAGGGAGAGCGATCCCTGCTATTCAGGGGGTTCTGAACGGAAAGAGCAAATTCACTGAAGAAGGTGAAAATCTATACCAACAAAGGGTAGCTCCATATTAGCAATGAGGGGGAAGTCAGCAACATGAAATAGCAATGTCTCAAGTAGTCACAGCATTAGTTTGAAGAACTTGAGGCCAAAGGCTATATTTAATCTATTTTTTGGATGCATTTTCTNNTATTTAATCTATTTTTTGGATGCAATTTCTTGTTATTATCCAAGAATCATTGTAATCCCCTATGAAGCCAAGTGTTGGACATCAATTTGGCATTCTTTACCTGCTTTCCTAGCTATTTCCATCTTTCAGGCTCTTCTTTTCTGAAGAGTGCAAGTTTTTTGCTGGTTTCGAGGGAATCAGTGTTATGCCCCTAGCTTGTGAACATACTGAAACTTCACAGTGATCTTGCCACTG
>VZTM01011318.1:690-37809 GCA_013400555.1 Jacana jacana
AAACCATATGTATGTCTTTGACACTTTTCTTCTCCTGGAAAATTATGGTCTTTTTGGCTCTATAGAAAACTTTTCATCCAAAATTCTGTTCTGCTGAAAGCAGGCTTTTTGCTACTGAAAGCCTTCATGCAACTTAATTTTGTTAGTACTAATGGCAGTTCATTTCACCTTGTGAAATAAATGCAAACATAAAAATGTAAGCATCTGTGAAATCGTATTTGCAATTGCTCAAACCATATTGAGTTCCTAACATTATTTATAGGGCTTTTTTGTTAATCTAAGGGGCTTTTCTGGGTTGCTACTTTAAGGCTTCACTTATAAGCTATTATTGATTTAACCATTTACGTATAACCATACATATTCACTAACAAAACTAGATCCTATTTTTTATTATGACTTTGTTTTCATTATGCATGTCTGTTTGCATTTATACCCTATATAAGCAAATTTATTAAAAAAATAATAAATTAAAAAAAAGGATAGCTGTTCATCTGCAGTTGGTTTAACCTTTATGTTAACTTTCACTAAAGAAAATCCAGCTAAACCAAGATCTACCCAGTGAAGTTCCAGCAGCTACACTACCTTTCAGTCTTCTGATAATGAATTATTTACCTGTTCTTCAGAGTATGTTTGAGCAGTGAATGTATTAACAGTGTTTCTCCACAAGTGAAAGAAAATTGACCCCTGAGGCATGAAGAAAATCTGCAATTGCCACTGTTTTTCCTAGTCTGAAAGACACACATGTTTTGCTCTAATATTAGTTAATAACTGTAATAGGTAGAGTCAGATTGCCTAACTCATGGCAAAGAAACACTTTTTGAGGCTTAGTGCCATGAGGTTTGCAATATGATTACTAATACTGATATTAATTGGATCAACAATTATACTATGTGAAAGACTAAGGTGAAAAAAAGTATGAAACATAGATTCAGAAGTGTAGAAAAACAATAAAAATTCGGATTTCTAAACAGTACTACAACAACTGAAGGGTTCTTATAAAACCACTATTTAAATAAATCACCAAAGTCAGTTGTTGAATCTTATGATTAGAATCATTAGCTGTCATGTTCTTATGTATTACTTTATTTTGAAAGAAGTAATCTTTCTATTTTACTCTTTCTACATACAGTACAAAGTCTATGAAATTTTTGTGCTAAGCACTGCAAAATGTGAAATACTGGGATAAATATCTTGATATTAAGTACTAGCTATCTACAGAACTTGAGATAACATCAAGGATTTTCAAAAGCTTATCTAATCTCTTATGAATTTTTATTCATATATCCTTCCCTAAACAGTCTGATGTTAAAAATGCTGACCAGTATATTTAATTGTCCTTCCGCATCTACTTATATTCCAATATTCTAGTAACCCTAAATAATTATAATTTTTATATTATCTGATATCAAGGGTAAAACAGAATTTCCTTTATTTAAATTTAAAGGAAGTCTTACAGGAGAAACAAAGAACATTTTTAATTTGCTTCTCTCTCCAATTTCTTAACTAATTACTTAGTTAAATTAGCAAGAAGCAACATGTTTAAAACTGCTAGTACAGGCTAAGTTTGATGAGCTGTAATGAGTTTGGCCTTACATAGTAATGTTTCTATACTGTGTATATTAAATGCATTTAATAAATATATACAAAACATGATTTTATCTTCTTTCAATAGCACATCAGTAATAAAGGCGATTAGGGGCCTTGGAGCATCTCTCCTTTGAGGAAAGGCTGAGCGACTTGGGTCTTTTTAGTCTGGAGAAGACTGAGGGGGGATCTGATCAACACCTATAAATACTTCAAGGGCGGATGTTAAGAGGAAGAGGCCAGTCTCTTTTCAGTGGTGCCCAGCGACAGGACAACTGGTAATGGGCATAAACCTGACCATAAGAAGTTCCATCTAAATATGAAGAGGAACTTCTTCACTTTGAGGGTGGCAAAGCACTATAATAGGCTGCCCAAAGAGGTTGTGGAGTCTCTGCCACTGTAGGCATTAAAAACCCTCCTGGATATGTTCCTGTGCAATCTGCTCTAGATGGACCTGCTTTGGCAGGAGGGTTGGACTAGATATCTCCAGAGGTCTCTTCCATTACATTTTCGGTCAGTGCAGGCTCCACCTTAAAATATGACTGGCATCTAGACATGCTGCATATTTACAGCTCTGCCCTGTACTGTAATTCGTGACCACAGAGAAAACGATCTTAAATGGGAATGCTAGTTATTCGTGCTGCATATCTTTCTACACTATCATTTCATAAAATGGCAGCTATAGTAATAAATTCATTATCATCACTGCTTTTAATATTGATCATTTTAAAGTGATACATTTTAAAAAATACAAGACTTTGCTGAAAGTTTAGTGGTCTTAAAATTAAATAACTGAATACTGATGCTATCAAAAGGCTTCTCTTCAAAGTATTTAAGATTTCGTGGTCCCATTGCAAATAAATGCTTGCCAGTGCTGTTAAGAGTTCAATCAACTATCTATCACTGCTTAGATATGACAGTTCATGTGGTCCAAAGGAAATCTTCTTTGGGTTAGTTTTCTCTGTGGAAATTAGTCTGTTACATGCTGTGGTGGTTTTGTAAGGCATACAATCATGCAGCATAACTTTTACCTGTATTGACAGATTTTTTTTATTTGTGAATGACCAATATTTAATATTGTGTTACATTTGCAAAATAAGGAAAACCACTCAATAACAAATCCATGACTCTGTGTTCTTATATTTTCTAGTTATTTTAAAATACTATTCTATGAGACACTACAAGAAATACGAATGTTACAAGACCATAAGAAGTATTTAAACAACTGCGGCAGCCGAAGTATTTAAAAATTGTTGCTGCAAATTGGGAAAGATTCTTCTTAGGACAGCTGAGGGATTTCTGGGGTAAAAAAAGTAAGTCTTTCTTTGAGATTTGTTTTACTATTTTTAGAAATATAAGTCTAAGTATGAGCCTTACCTAACCAGACTAGAAGTATTTTTATGATAACATATAAAAATCAGTTCAAGAACTCTTACATAATTAATAAATGGTGATAGGTTATTTTTGTCTTTATTTCTTGTCTTTTGCCATTTATTCTGTTTATATCCTTCTTTCCTTCCTCTTCCAGAAAGCTTACTAGGAAATGTGTCAAAGAAATCACTTTCAACATGACAGCTACTGAACAACTCAGGAAAACTAATGATAAACAACAACCTTATTGTTATTTGTGCAAAATAAACCAAATATCTAGTCCAGCTAGTGACAGACATTTGAGTATCAGTCTTTGATGTATCTGGTTTGATGTTTAGCTCAATTGTTCAATGAATAGTGAAAGTTCATGAACACTTTTCTGTTAAGCAACAGTACTGACAGGAACTTAACCCACGTAAAAGCTGGTCCAGAGCTTTCAGTTTGCCCCTAGATCTCAGGTAAAGGGACAGCTATGGGAGTTCACTGTGATTTTCCAAAGGAACAGTCCAGGAACTGACAGAGAGATATGTTTTGCTTCTGAATTTCAAACCTGCAGGTAGCTTTTTTAAGAAAGTAAGAAAAAGCAGCAGAACAACTCCCATTTTCCATAAAACAAAGCTATCTGGTTCTGTAACACAATAGCCTATTCAAATTTAGATCCTAAGCATACAACCATTGTCATATCAGTAAACTTTAAGTAGCACAAAGGGCTGTTTTTACCAACCTCAGTCCCAAAAGTAGGGGAAAATTAAACAAACAGGCTGTTCCAAAAATACTTCAACTCAAATATTCTTAGAAGCACCCATACATTCACAGTATTACATGATGTCAAGTTTGATCTTTTGAACATTCACTCATCCCTAATTTAAATTTACTCAGTATTTCAATGTAATAAATCACATTACAAATTAATGTGCTGCCTCTATCATTTCTAATACAAAGATGTATGTTTTTGAAGTACCAAAACTTGGTGCTTGCACTCTGCTCTAAGTGAGGCTGTCATCAAAACAACCATCTAGACAGATAAGAATCAAGAAAGAAAAGATGACTCTGTAATAAACAAATTTAATTCAGTCTAGTCTGATTAATAGGTAGACTTGAAGATGTTTTATTAGCCCTATTAACCTCGATTAACCATAACTTTCTTCACTTATATTAGATTCTTAGGACATGAAGTCTATCCCACTCGCTGGTCATATGGAGGTTCTGCATTTCATAGTAATTCAGAGCAATGCAGAAGATCTGTTTTGCTTTCTTGTTTCTTTCTAAGGGACCGAGAAAATTTGCTTATCTGGTGTGGTAGCCTGGCACAAGGTGAGAACTGCTTAAACCCTGCAGACCCTCACGTGCCTCCCCTGTCAGTAGCTGCTAATGGTGAGACTGGCCTGCCTGCCAAGAACATTATAGACAGGCAGGTGGGGAGCACCCGCACAATGGCAGCCAATCTCCAGGCACCATGGGAACTTGAGCTAATCAGAACCAGCCATTCCCCTCTGCTCCTGTGACTGACAGGAGCTGTGGTTGCTGAGGGAGAGAGCAGCAGAGATGCTGTGGGAGTCTGCTGGAGCCCTGCAAGGCCCTCATGGCAGGGAGGAAGGGCCTGAGGTAGGGGCTGCTGGCCTGACTTGCCTCTCGTCCTTCCAGGATGTATTGCCTTCCTCAACCCCCAACACCACAGAGCAGGAACGTCCTGTGAGAATCGGACCCTGACCCACTTGGTTTATCTCATGGGCTGTCTCATCTCCCCCACCCACTGTGGGCAGGGAGGTGTGACCCTCGTTAAGGTGAAACTGTGTCCAACAGTTTAATTCACTTGTTATATAACACGATTTATAAATAAGTCACCAAAAGACAAATGCAAGTACTCTTTTGAAAAACAGATTTTTTAATTGAAAAATCAATGAGACCTTATTTTTGAGGCTTCTTCTAAGAATCATGCATCAATTAAAATATGAATAAAGATGCTGCAGAACAGGACACAAAAGTTAATACTGAGATACATTTTAAATAGCTAAGTTTTTTTTGTTTGTTTGTTTGTTTGTTTTTTTACCATTTTAAAGATAACAGTTTACTAGAAGGAAGAGAAAAAAGGCAACTGTAAAACTGGAGACAGGTTAGATAAACTGAACAACAGCATCATGACCATCCGCCACCATTTTGGAAAATTTTTCCAGTCTCACATTTTTCACCTCTTCCTTTAAATGTGTTTGTCTTTGTCTTGAAAATCAGAACATAATTTTAATAGCAGCAGCAGCTCCAGACTTTAATAACCTGGTTTTGTTTTTCCTGAAAAATCCAAGTTAATTCTAGATTTATTAGCATACTAGAGGACTGTTAAGAAGGGTTTTCCATTATGAAGCATTTACACAGATAAGAGAAAAGGGAATAGGAGTATTCTTACAATAAAATTCTAATTTAATACTTTACATTCAAATGTTAAGAACTGTCTTCCCCTCTTTCTCTGTTTTCCTAATAATTAAATTATTATTAGGACATTATTATGAATGTTAATAGTATTTCTGATGAAGCAATTAAACCATCAATATTTCATGTTGTAATCGGACTACACTGTGAGCTTAGAGAAGCTACGCTTTAAGAAATTATGACTTTGGGTTTTATGGTTCTATCTATATTTGGTATGGTATAGATTACCAACTATTGACCGGTTCGCTCATATTTCAAATGAAAGAAAGAAAAGACTTTTCTCTCTGTTTGATAGCAGCAAATTTAAAGACTTTCATTCTAATTTTGTAAGGCTGTAAAAATATTTAATCTTAACTATTTTGTTTCATTTCCACTCCCTCAGAGAGCTTGATCTTATTAAGGGCAGTCTTGTAATTTGTGTGTTATGGGCTTTCCTGGAGTTTGGCTCTTATTACTCTAATAAAGTTCTGCTTTTGAATATTGACGGTGCTTGCCTACAAGATTTCAGGATGCTCCACACCTTTTAATGGTATTGCAAACACTGTACCCCCTGCTTATATTTTAAAAATCTATTACAATTGATGACGCTGGTGCATGGCTTTTCTTCCTTCTTGGGATTTCAGCAGCATATTAATGAGACAGGCAATCTCATCAACAAGCCACAAAAAGATTACTTCTGTCTGAAATTTGTCTACAAACATGATAAATTACATTGGTTCTTTTCCTGTCTAATTGCTATTGTGTCATCATTAGGCCACTCACTCTCTTTTTTTCTTTATTCTTCTTCCTTCTCTCTCCTCCACTAAAGACGCTTTATTCATCCTTTTCTACTCCTCATGGAATCCTACTTGGGCCTTGTCATGAACTAGATGAAAGTGTGGATTTGTGCATCCATTGCAGCTAATGAGATGATAGCAAGTGATACTGTTAGCAAACAGGAAAAAAAAAAAAAAAGACTGAAGTGCAGAACTAATTAGGAGATCACCATAGCATATTTCCTACCATCCACCTCAGCCATGTGAACTTAGGACAGTGGTTTGTGAAGACACACATGCAAGATTATTATTCTCCCTTTTTCACCTACAGGGCTATCTTTTTTTGTTCCTGATGTACAGCAATGCTATGTGAAATAATCTTAAAATACTAATGTCTGAAAAATATAGATAGTTGAGCATGTACAAAAACTCCATCTGGTTAAACGAAGAGCAAACAGAAAATTTGTTTTCTCAATGCAGTATCAAATAGAAGTTTTACAAAGAATAGAATATCATTAAATATTATTCTATCAAAATTTGTAACAACATAGTTTCAAATCAAAATTTTAAACCAGAAGAATAATGAAGTGCAGAGGGCATTTTTGCATGTACAACATACTTTTTCTTACATTTTTTTTTGTTAAGGATACTGAGCTAGAACAGGCAATCACCTGTCTTATAAAGAAATCAGATTTTAAATTATTTTTACCTCATATCTCACTAAATTCTATGTTTGGATATTTCACTGATTATATGAACAGAAGAAAGTAAAACTGAAAGTTGTTGCAACAGCATATGATTTAATTTAACTTTTGATATTTAATCAATATTATGCTGTGTGAAGTTGACTATTTTTTTTCTTTATCTTTTCTTAACTTTAACAGAAAACTTCAGAATTTTATTTGAAAAAGAGTTTTATCAGTGTAGAAGCATGTCTTAAAAGGCCCAAAACTCTTAGCCTTCTGGTTATAAAGTGAAAACCAAGAAAATTAGTCTCATACTGGATTTTCTGTTACTGAGATAGAAGCTTAATACATTAAGAACTGATTATTTTATACTACTGACCCAGACTTGAGACTGAGCTTTCTAAAAAGGGGACACTATTGAAGGCAAGTGTAAGATTTTTTTCTTAGATTTTGCTTGCCATCAAAGTGGAGTCAATTTTTTCCAGCATGGAAAGGGTGTAACTTACTTTCCCATTGGTAACCACTCAGGCCAACAGAGGTCTAAAGAAGGTAGGATCAGACTGTTGGAGCCATAAGATGCATGAGTTCCTGTTGCAAAATTTTATACCCAGAACTAAAGGTAAGGGATAGAGGGGTGGAAATTAAGACTTAATAGGAAAAATTGGACCAGCTTCCTTGAATCAGATGTTTTAAAAAGTTAATAGTTGTAGAACTGTTTAAAATACAAATGAAATAAGATTTATTTTTTTGTTATAAGAAAAAAATATTTTTTCTCCAATTAAATGCTTGTTTCTGAGAAATGTATAAAGAGCTAAAAATATATCATTACTTAAGAATGCTGAACATTCAAAGTTATTTTTAAAATCAAAATAATTCCAGGAATTGCTTCTTCTCTTATTTTCATTTGCATAATATGCATATAAACTTAACACAAAATAATACAGCAAATGAAAACAAAGTAGAGCTCTGTAACATTTTGTACATTGAGAATTTAGGAGATAAAGTGTACCAGAACACCTTGCTGCTTTGGGATTTCATTAAACGTGCATATTGTGAACAAGAATAAACAATATTTTACCGATATGTATGGAAAAAGCCAACGTAAGCACTATTCTGGATTAGTTGCCACCATTGTACTTAATAATAGATGAGGAAAGAGGTCTCAATTTTATAAGGTGAACAGGATGGTGCTTATTTAGAATAGAAACCCTTAATTCATAATGAATAGTCTCTTCATTTGAAAATTAAGATGTGAAGCAGACTGGAGTCTTTATTGAAAATTCTAAAAAAACTTAAGTTTTTTAAGTTAAGAAAAAATATTTTTCAGAATAGTCATTCTGTTAGTAAGCAATTATAGAATAATAAAAAGTAACTGTACACATACATATACAAAGACAGAATCTTTGTAGGAGACAATGACTTTGTGCTCAAGTGTATTTTTTTTCTAGAAATATCGCAAGCTTCCTTCTCTATATGCTTTTCCTCATGAAAAGAAAGATACACTTAAGAGAAGGAAGAAAGAAGTGCATTTGCCATCTAAATGCCTAAACAGACAAATGGGAAGGACTTATATTCACATGAATAAATTGTGATATTATACAGGATAGTACAGAATTGAATTTTAAAGATTCTATAGGTAAGGGCAAAGCAGTGCTGTGAATTACGGGTATGTGATCAAATGAAGAATCAAGTCTAGAGGTATGGTCAAGAAATGTGAAAATTGCTAGGGGAGGATGAAAGAGGAGATGACATTTTAGGACTGTCTCATATAGTTGTGTTGTAATTAAGGTAGAGTAGTATATACATTCATAAACTACAAGAAATCAGACCAGTTGAAAACCTCCATCAACAGTCTTTTTTCTTTTTCTTCATTATTTCTATGTTTCAGTGATTGCATTTGAGTGAAACTGGAATAGCAAGTGTCTGGACACTACTCAGCACCTGATGCATCAAGGAACAGATGTATTCAGAAACAAAATGTATTTGTCCTTAGTACTCAGAATCAAGGGAGTGGAAATACCTCCTGACTAAGCTTCTATTTCATATCACTATCTGAACTACATTGAGACAGATGTGACACTGAGATATACGTCAAGCGTGTCACACAGTGAAGCTACCTAAAGCATCTAGTCATTCAACTTCAAAAGAAAATGCACTCTCTGTTATTTTTCTGTGCAGTGCTAACAACTAGCTGGTTCCTTCATGGTTCAATTCAGTTCCATATTATGTCACTGAAGAGGCAGATTGTCAGTAAAAACCGACAATCTAAATTTAGTCACCTTGCTGTGATGTCTTTTAGAGCTTGGGAAAATAAGTAGAGTTATTTTGAAGCGCGAATACTAAGTGTCATTTATGTTTGTCATACGTGATCTAGTATGAGATGCACTGTTATGGGCCAGTAAGAGTTAAATTATTTCAATCACTTGGTATATTTTGTCTGGCTCAGTTAAATGGACCACTGATTTCCTATTGGGCACAAAACCAGACAAACATATGGAGAACATTTATAGGCAATCAGTACACTTACATGTAATTTGAGTATCTCAGCTGACTAATGAGGGACATACTTAAAGCCAGAGTTTTCCAAGCTGTTGTCCATACTGAGATCACAAACTGCTGTTTCAGAAGACTCATCCTTTATGAGTCTATCGGACCAAATAACTTAAAAACAACCATGTGTTCATACATTTCTTAGGGTCCATGAGGTTCAGGCTCATTAGTGTTTTACTTTAGATCAGGATCGTGCTTTTGAAATAAATTGTCTTCACTTAACTGTGCTTTGCCTCATATTACACAATGGTCTCAGTTTACATTTGAAAGATACTGAACCAGAGGATGTGCTTCAAGAGCACACCTGCTTTCCAACCAGTATTGAATATTTAGTCTACAGGACTATGCTTACTGTGCTAGAACTAGTACAAAATAGCAAGCCTTTTCCCCAAAATACATATATTGTTTGAAGCCAGGCTTCATCTCCTGCTGTTTCATTCTTTTTCTGTTGCTTTGTTTGTTGCTTGTGCACTATGAAACACGAGCAAAAAACCAGAATTTTTCCTTTCTTAGCTTCCATTCCTGAAGTGTTGTACTCTGATTAACAATTGCTGTATTTACATGGAAAATCCTCTCCTTATGTGACCAATACCACAGTGACTACTACAGACTTACACCAAAGTACCTGTATTGCTAAATTTCAGAAGGTCCATTGACAGAGTAATTTTTGTTTAAGTAAGAAAACCATAGATAGCTGATCTAAAGTAATCTGTAATCTGTCATTAATAAATATAAATCTGATCCTATCCTGGCACAAGTAAATCTTGAATCTTAAATCTTAAATCTTAAATCTTGATACTATTCTGCCAGACTTCGAATGCTTTCAAAGATTACAAACACTTCATAAGCCACCTCAAACAACACGCTACTCTCTATCTATATCACAAAATTATCAAATTTAGGGTTATGCACCAACAGGCCACAGTTCTCCATCCTCTTCCTTATGTTGAAAAATTCTCCACTTTTCCTGCTGTCACTGATTTTCTTTGCCCAGACTCCTTGCTGCTGGCAGAAATTACAGCACTCCCTCTGGGACCAGATGGTTTTTGTATCTTCGTCACATGGATTTGGCATCTGTTCACAAGTCTCATTGGAATGCCCATCTTTGATTTCCTCTTATTTCCCTTTCCTCTACTTTGTAACAGGTCAATTCAGGTCTGTAGAGTATTTCAAATTAGGTTTATGAAGGCTTTCACTTCTAAGGCATTTACTGACATTGTTGATTAAAGCTAAGAATTTTCCTATATGTGTTGAGGTTTCAGTTGGGATAGAGTAAACTTTTTTAGTAGCAGCTGATATAGTCCTATGTTTTGGATTTGCGATGAGAAATACTTTTGATAACTTCCTGTTGTTTTCAGTTGTTGCTAAGCTCTCAAGGCCATTCTGTTCCTCACATCCCCCTGCCAATGAGCATGCTGGGAGGGCACAAGAAGTTTGGAGCAGATGCAGCCAGGATAGCTGTCCCCAGCTGACCAAAAGGATATTCCATACCATGTGACGTCATGCTCAGAATACAAAGCTGGGGGAAGGAGGAAGGTGGGACATTGAAAGTGATGGCATTTGTCTTCCCAAGTAACCGTTATGTATGATGGAGTCCTGCTTTCCTGGAGATGGCTGAAAGATGGCTGAACACCTGCCTGCTGATGGGAAGCAGCAAATGAATTCCTTGTTTTGCTTTGCTTACATGCATGGCTGCCGCTGGTCAGGGCGACAAACCCGCAGGGTACAGATCCCAAACGGCTTGTGTGAGAATACAGACGACCCAATATGAGCTAGCAGTAAATTCCAAAGTTTATTGACATCACAACAGTTATATAGCCTTGTCCATAGTTATGCATACTCGGTAACATTTGATAGGTTCTTAGCAGAGGAATTTATTTGCATAGAGCTTTCTTATCTGCGGTAACAGCTGTGTTTAAATATAGTTTAAATATAGTTTAAATATATCAGGGATGGCATGTCAAATCTTCAGGGCAGCATAGTGAGTTGTATTAGCAGTAGTATTTTGCAGAAGTACTGCTGTGATTGGTAATTTCTTTAGTGAAGTCCAGCTGCTGTATAGCTCTGTTCTGGGACATGTAATTGGTAATCTGAAACTTCCCAATTCAGTACACTCCCAATTTCAGCACATGGATTCTCTCAGGGAAGTCAGTGCATAAGTTTAAGTCATGTACAACTCAACTTGGATTTATGTGACCTGGGAACTCTTAAGAGATTTTTGCTTTTTATGTACTGAGTGCCATTCATGGTGTGTAGTCTGACCTTTAGTTAAACCGAGGTACTGTTTCAGACCAATTTCAGTGGCAGAGCTTGTTTGCTTTATTGCTATAAGCAAAAAACAAAGGCAGAACTACTGTGAAGCTACTATTACTTTTTTAATGTGAATACCCCCAAATAATATTTTCTGTTATATGGACTATATGTTCCATCTGATATTATAAAAACAATAAGGGACAATGTCTCAATTTGCTACAATACTTTGAATTAATTATTTTAATTTTTAGAAAAAAATGCTGATTACTCTGAATAAATCCTGCCTTATCATAAGCACAGACAGAGGCTAGTAGTCCAATATTTTTTCCACTTCCTGTTCACTAGCCTTTCTGATAAAATATTTTACTTTTAATATAATTTAGTTTTATCCTATTTTTACTTTTTACTTACAGAATGAATGCAGAAAGTTTCACTCCTTGTCCTCAGTTACTGAGGACTGCACTTCTTTCTTTTGCAGTAACAGTAAAGCCTTCCAACGAATCTTATACTTCTCTTAGTTTATTATTTTAATCTATCAGTTTAAACAATTTAATTGTTTCTACATGCATATAAATCCAAGATTTCACACTGTTCTACATTGGCCTGATCAAATGTCTCTTACTACAGTGAAAATAAAACCACTTCCTTAATGAGGAACATTTCATAATTAAGGAGAGAAAAAGTAAAGAAGATAATTGATTTATGAAGGGCAGCTAGGGTCACACCAGCTGTTGTGGGTTGACCCTGGCTGGACGCCAGATGCCTACAAAAGCTGTTGTATCACTCCTGATCCTCATCTGGACAGGAGAGAAAAAAATATAACTAAAGGCTTGTGGGCTGAGATAAGTACAAGGAAATCACTCAGCAAGTACCATCATGGGCAAAACAGACTCCACTTGGGAAAAATGAATTTAATTTTTACCAATCAAATCAGAGCAGGGTAATGAGAAATAAAAACTAAATCTTAAAATACCTTCCCCGCACCCCTCTCTTCTTCCCGGGCTCAACTTTACTCCCAGTTTTCTCTACCTCCTTCCCCTAGATGGCACAGAGGGATGGGGGATAGGGATTGTGGTCCATTCATCACACCTTGTCTTCCCTGCTCCTTCCTCTTCAGGAGGATGACTCCTCACACTCTTCCCCTGTTCCAGCACTGGGTTCCTCCCATGGGAGACAGTCCTCCATGAACTTCAATGTGAGTCCTTCCCACAGATTGCAGATCTGCACAAATTCCTTTAGCATGGGTCCCCCATGGGGTCACAAGTTGTGAGAGCAAACCTGTTCCAGAGTGGGCTTCTCTCTTCACAGGACCACAAATCCTTCCTAGAGGCTGCTCCTAGGGTCACAGCCTCCTTCAGGTGCATCCATCTGCTCTGGCATGGGGTCTTCCACAGGCTGCAGGGGAATCTCTGTTCCAGCACATGGAGCACCTCCTCCTTCTTCACTGACCTTGTGGTCTGCAGAGTTGTTTATCTTACATATTCTCACTCGTCTTTTCATTGGAATTTGGGAACAAATTTGGAAACTGAATAAAAAATAGATGTCCCAAACTTTGTCTGAGCAATTCAGAGAGTGAGTTTTGGATCCTCAGTTATAACCATTTGCCCTTGCATTTTGGCAGACCGTCTCAGAGCAATCCACTGTTACAATCTTGAGAATACAATTGCTGTGTTCCCACTTCTCTCTATAGTTAGGCAAAACACTCTGTGTTTTTCTCCTTGCCATTGCTCATTATGTGCCTATATTTTCTCATGCATTGTTAACATAACATGTTTATCTAGTTTTATGGCTCTGTATTATAACACATTACCAACACCAAAGAGGAAGAATACGTATTGCAAGTGTCATTCTATCAATGCCGATTGTCTCACTTTGACCTAGAAAAATTCCTCAAAGGTATTTGAGCTCTTGGACTGCAGAATGGAATTGGGCTAGCCAATTATTTATTCCTGAGCCAACAGAGAGTCTAATATGACTGACAGTGGCCTCTGCTGGCATATAGTAGCTCTCCGGTGGCTGGAATTCTCAGATGCATAGAAAATTGGAGCCTCCTGAAACTGACGTAGTTGTGTACTTCACCTTTCCTGATCTCATCCAACTGTCTGGCTGTGAAGTGTATGTTGCAATTAGAGTGTATATTGCAATTCTTTATCACATTAAGGTCTTTGGTTTTGACTGGTACAATAAGGCTACTATAATCTATTTTTGAAATAAAACTTTATTTGATGGAGACATTATGAAACTCCTAAGATCTCCATCTGTTTTAAGGTTTCCATGACTTCAGTTGCTCCCTATTTCCTGGATTATTACCTTTGAGAGGAGGAAAAGGAGACCCTCTAAATGTGAAAAATTCATTCATTGGGGGATTGTTATCTCATTTTCTCTTAATAGATAGGAATAGATCTGCTGCTGGTTTTATGAATATATGTTAAATCGTTAATTCTCTTTGCATCCACCACAGAGGAATTTTGGTGTATAAAATAGCAGCCTTTGATGTTCAAGAAATTCCATACTCGTTGATAGTGAATACAATAGGAAGGACATTGTATGTGGAAAAATATAGTTGCATATAAACTGAATAAAACAATCAGTGAACGAGTCTTTTATGTCTTTTTTGGGATCACAGAATCACAGAATATCAGGGATTGGAAGGGACCTTGAAAGATCACCTAGTCCAAACCCCCTGCCAGAGCAGGAACACCTAGATCAGATCACAGAGGAACACGTTCAGGCAAATTTTGAATGTCTCCAGAGAAGGAGACTCCACAACCTCCCAGTGTTCAGTCACTCTCACTGTGAAGAAGTTTTTCCTCACATTTGAGTGGAACCTCCTATGTTCCAGCTTGCACCCATTGCCCCTTGTCCTATCATTGGATGTTACTGAGAAGAGCCTTGCTCCATCCTCCTGACACTCACCCTTTACATATTTATAAACATTAATATGTTTACATCAAACTCAAAAACTAATTCACATGAAATTAATTTCAGAAACTTGTATCAGAAATTTTAGTTTAAGAATATTACAGGGAGGAATAGAGGAGATAGTATAAATATTGAATAGCAATGCATTATTATTGCTATAGTAAAATAAAACTACTAGAAATTCCCTGTTTCTTGGGTTAAAAATATGTTCACACTAACTTTTCAATTTAGCATAGACTATTCTGTATTTATTTTACTTCTTTTATTTGAGCACAAATTTGTGCCAAAGAATAGTCTTCTGATGAAAAAAATACTTAAGTTTTTTCATCTGTGCATAATTAATACCAAAATGAACACTTTAGTGTGAAATCTTGCAATGTTAACAACTTAGGTGAGCTATGTAGAGAAAGACATTGAGGCCTGGAAAAGATCAGATCCAAAGTCTAAAATAACACTTAGCCATTTAGTTTCTACAGCGTTTATTTTCCATAGTTAGTAACTGAATCCACATAGATTAGATTTTTTTTTTATGTCAGGTTTTCTCTGAAACAGTGAGTCTGCAGAGATCTCACTGATTTATTGTGTCATGGTCCATTTAAAACAAAATGGCATAGGTTTGTGACAGAGAAGATGAGAAATGTATAGGTACTGCAGGACAAAACCACAAATGAATCAAGAAAAAAGCATAAAAGACAAGAAGGAACATCTAAAATGGTGTTAAAAATTGCAGTGAGCTACCACTTTTTTGTCAGGTTTAATTTGTCCGTAATTAAAAAGTCCCCCTGGATCAATATTACAGATCATTCAGTGAAGCTTAGCAGACATTCTTTGTGGAAAAATATGTTTCTTTTATGCAGAACACATACTTTTTTTCCATTTCTGTTATTTTTTGGGAAGGATGTTGTTTAAACTCTTGCACATACGGTTCCATTTTACCAGTCTCAGTTAAAGCAGCTTAGCTGTAGTTAGGCATAATAACTGGAATATCTACATATACAACACAATCCCATGGAGAATACAACAGTACATACCTTGTGAGCCTAAAATTTATTTCTGGAATGCTCTCTAACCTAACTTTAAGATGTCAGTATATGTACAGTATAAGAGTTGAAATATTAATTGCAGTCTACTGGTAAAAAATTATGCATTTCCAATAGCATCCAAAGACAAGAACAAATGTGGTACAACCTTTGTGGTCTCCATCAAGCATTTAATTTTGTCCAAGGTATTTACTAGTTCTTGATGCATATTTAAAAAAAAATACAATAAATAAAGTATTCTAACTGTGAAAAGAAGAAATAGCTTTGGATATCAGAGTAGAGAATTTGAGAAAATTCTCTTGAAGCAGTACCACCGGGATTTGTCAGAAAGAGCAATTTCTTTATGTATATACAAACAAGTAAAAACTGGCATCCAAACAAAACACATATTCCTTTGACACTTCTGGGCTTCTGGGATGGGATTCAGCTGGAAATACAGACACTTGAACATGGGGGTCTGCTTCACTACTAATGCAACCTAGCTGTACAGTCAGTGGTAACAACAGGGTTGTTCAGTTCACCCAAAATAGACATCTACAGATGGGCAGCTGAATCACTCACTGGGTTGTGCTGACTGCAGCTCTTTGGTGCTTAGCTCATATATACAAGGGCAGCCTCTTTGGTGCCTAGCTCATATATACAGACACCTACATTTATGCATCTTATTATTAATGTAAATTCTACATTCTTGCTTTAACATCATATTAGTTTAAAATTCTCAGAAACATGCTGGGAGAAAATAGAAAAAGGAAAAAAAAACGCTGGCCTTTCTTCCATTTTTTTTTACCACCTCCAATTTCCCTGCTAATCGGAATATTTCTTAAGGACAATACTCATATTGTATAGTCTTACTGTCCCTGTTGAGTACATTGAAAACAAATTGGTTCCTGACAGATTTCTAGAGGGAGTGACAGAGAACGTGTGCTACCTCTGGTGCCAAAGTTTACACAATATGAATGTCTTTCTTCTCCTTTCCTCCCATGAAGTCGATAGAATGCTTTTATTCCTGAGAAGAAAAAAGTTTCAGGAACTAATATAGCTGAAGAATTTTGAAAAATAAATGGTGAAATACTTAAAGCCATTTTTAGGGGTAAAATACTTTTTAAAAGCCCTTTTGAAGCCAATGTCATTGGTGTAAATGAATATTCCTGTCACTTATAATGAGGCACACTTGGTTGAAAATATTGCGCTCTTTTGAATTCCCCAAAAAACCATGTTGACTCAATAGCTGCTTTTAAATTACGACATTGCTCTTTCCCATTGCCTTTATCAGTACTAAAAAAAAAAAAAAAAAAGTGACTGTAAAGCACGATTATAAAACTCTTGATAGGTGTATGGACTAAGTGGAAGTTTAGAACTAGCAATACTATTGCTTTAGATGTCAGGAACAGAATTTAGCAATCCATTAAAAAGTATTCTCTACTCACCAGATGTAGATCGATACATGTAGAATTGTTTTCACAAGTGTTGATTATGCAGTCATCAATGTCCTGGTCACACTTCAGACCTGCATATCCTGGGTTGCACAAACAATAGAAGCCATCGACAACTGTAACAGAGATAGTGTTTTAGTACGACTGAATATAGCAAAGACTGGCTTTACTTAAAAGACGGGGACATGTTAAAAAATTAAAATAAATGAAATGCAGTATCTGAAAAACACCTTTTTAATATGAAAACAGATTCATGCACTGCGTTTTACTTAAACAATTCAAATACTTTGATGTAAAAATTATAAATCAATGACATTATTAGCTTCTGAAAAAGAGATGGCATCTTCTAAGATAATGAGTAATTTTCTATCACAAAACTGTACACAAAGCGCATATGATTTTCCCTTTGATACTGTGCCTAAATGAGATGAAACAGTTAGACATTGGTTGGTTGGTTGGTTGGGTTTGGGTGGGCTCTTTTTGTAAGGAATGTGTTATATTATATCACTATATTGAAGGAAAACTTGATTGATTTTGGCAGCTCAACCTATGATGTATTTCTGTGCTCTGTTTTAATCTTAAGAAACTAATGGTAAGACTCCTCTCCTTTTTTCCTCATCAATGATCCAAACAGAGAGGAATCTTTAGAGTGCTACGTCCATTCAAGGAGCTCATGGCAGCATGTCCTGGTTTGAGGTAAAACAAACCAATTTTCTGTTCAGTAGCTTTACTTTTTTAGCTGGGCCTCTTCTAACTAACTAAAGTCTGAAAATAACAGCACATTGTTCAGAGACTGTTTCGTCTCATAGTGATAAGACCTGATTATACCAAGGGATGGTNAACTCCTGAATCTATTTAATCTTTTCCTCTCCTCTCTTTTCCTTAGTGGGGGGGAGGAGGGGTCATCATCTGTCCGATTGGTCAAAAGCACGACACAGCAATAATTGCACTCCTTGCAGGCCTGCATTTATCCTAACCTCAAAGAGGTCCCTGGATTCTTCATTATTGTTGAAGTTTACCATGGAATTTATTCTGCCATTTTGTCTGTACACATAGCTCCTATTGTATCCATTACATGCTTTACCGTACTCATCTG
The DNA here is from genome assembly GCA_013400555.1 of Jacana jacana. Classification (NCBI taxonomy): domain Eukaryota; kingdom Metazoa; phylum Chordata; class Aves; order Charadriiformes; family Jacanidae; genus Jacana; species Jacana jacana. The sequence goes on from VZTM01011318.1 coordinate 18,805, forward strand.
CTAAGAGTTTCCTAGCTTCTTCAGGATTCTAGCTTTCTGCAGCCAGTGCACATAGCACAGAGGAAATGAGATGTCCATGTGATACAACTCAAGTTCAGGTGCACCACAAAGACAAGCTCTCCCCAAAATATCCGGCACTGTGTCAGCATGAAGAGTGTTGAGTATATAGAAAACATCTTTAAACTTGTTAGGAAATAGCTTTTGCTAGATAAAATATGAAGCCACTCAGCTTATTTCCATGTATGGAAAGATAGAATTCTTAAAGCTTATTGAAATGGTTATTTGAAGGTTTGGGGTTTCTTTCTTTGTGTATTTATTTCTTTATTTTAACTTTGAGAGTTTTAGGCAGTCATATATTTAGCAATGTGGGGGCAGTTCCTTATGATCTTATTTGAAACCAGGTAGTTGATCAGATGCCGCGGCCAGGAGCAGTCGAGCCCGACGCCATCAATCAGGAAGCCATCAATCCGCCATGCCAGCCAGCACCCGAATCCGGAAGAGCACCCAGGAGGCACCCCCCCCAGGAAGCGCACATAGTCGGGAAACACCCCCCAGGAAGCCCCTATCGTTCTACAGTTACAGGTCCTCATTCGCTAAGCACTACATTGCGGATAGGGAGAGGGATATTGTCCACGAGCTTTCCACACACTTTCCACAGGCTTAAAGTTGCCCCATGATTGGCTACAACATTTGTGTCATTTGCTGTTTCCCACACTTTGTTTCGCCTTCACTATACTTCGTTTCGCTTACTTCCACTTACTTTGCATATGTGCCCTCCCAGCAACCCCCTCTTAAATGGCCTGCTCTCAACAATCAGATTTTCTGTAAATTTGTGTAAAAAATTTTAATTTCAGGGAAATTCTCAAGTCGTCATTTTGATTTTGAAAAGGACATGGGGGAAAAGGAGAGGTGTAGCAGAAGACAAACACAGTTGCTTAGTGTTTAAAGCGTGGGACCTGTAAGAAAAAATTGAAAATTGAATCAGCCAGGCTGGCTTTGTATTAGTCCTTCCAGGGAAAGGCTAATAGAGGGCTATCTAACAATAACTTCAAGGGTGATTGCACAAATGACAGCACTGAATTCCTCTCAGTAGTGTTAGATGATATAATAACAGGTAATGGCCAAAAGTTAGTTTAGGAGATTCAAATGGGGTTGGGATGGGGTTAACACTACAAGAGCAGTGCATCAGTGGAATAGGCTGTCCCAAAGAGTTTGTGGAATTTCTGTCTATCCTTAGAGGCTTTCAAAACTCAGCTAGAAAAATCCCAGACTTGTTCTAGCACTGTTGATAGCCCAGCTTCACGCAGGTTTGACTACATGACCTCCAGATGTCATTCTGCTTTCCAGCCAGCATTTTAAGATTCTCTGAAAATTACCACATATACTTTTTTTTTTTTCACCAAATATAGCATGTGATAGATGGTAATGGTCCCATAAAACTTTCCAGTAAGCACTCCATACATAATGGGTGCTACTAAATTTAGCTTGCCAATCCAGACAAAATGTAGTAAATCATCATCAAGTTGCTTCTAAAACCTTTAAGTATATATATCAGTGAACATGCAATCTTATTTTAACACAGTTACATGTCAGAGGGTGTTTAATAGTAAAAAAACAGTCTGTATTGCATCAGTTTGATATTTAAAGCAGTTCTTGTACTCATTAGAATTATGGCATATACTGCCTAACTACTCCACGAGCTCCTTTTTAAGCACCTGAATAATCTCTCATCAAATGCACAATGTAAGATGTGTTTGGCTAATTTAGGTATCAAAGGAGAAAACACAAATCTCATTAAAATTTCTCATTAGCTGCAGTTCTGACCTTCTGAACACACAAACCCCAGTGCCAGGAGTTGAGGCATTTGGCAAAAATAATCCTCCAGTTACTGGCTGTGGAGCCTCAGACAAGCTAAATTTCAGTAAATTATCCACTGGTCTCCCCAGAGTAGCTCAGTAGCTACAGACACTTCAACAGAAAGACTACTCTACATTAAAGTGAGTAAGCAGACTGAACTCACTGTCATAGCAATATCCATGGAGGCAAGGGTTAGAACTGCATTCATTGACATTGATCTCACAGCGTGGACCTGCAAAGCCCTTCACACACTGGCACTGGAATCCAAGGGGGAAAACGTCCAAATTTATGTCTTCTATGCACATAGCTCCATTCTCGCAGGGATTTCTGGCCTCACAAGGCCTAAACTCACAGTTCAAACCTGAAAAGGAGAAAGGTAAAGCTGTCAGTGTTTAACTAATGAACATATCTCTGCAGCTGCTGCTTATTATGAGCTGTATTTTCTTTATATCTGTGGTTAAAATTGAGTTGGAGAGTCTCAGAGGTACATACATGTGTATTACCATGCAGAAATATTTATTTGCTTTGTAGAATTGCAAATGAAAAAGGCAATTTTTTCTGTGTTGTTTATATAATGACATTGCATTGTAAAATTGTAATAGCTATCTCAATATATTTTATAGTTTCTCTCTTCACCATGTCCTCTGAAATGGCTCAAAATGTTTATTTAAAAGTAATTAATGAATTTTGTTTTGAAGCTTCCTGTTATTTCTTTATGATACCTGTTGTCACAGCTATAGCATGAGCTGTTTATACATTAACCTATAAAAACGTGAACATGAATGAAATGCAAGCAACCTTGTATAATTGCTCTGCTTATAATTTGTGACTACAAATTATTCTACAGAAATTATGTTTGTGTTCAATATGAGCTATTGACTCCATCGCTTATAAAAAATCCCTACAATAGAAAAACTTGCACAGTCCCTCTGCTCTTTCCTAACAAACTATCTAGTGTATAACTGATAATGTACGTTTATCTGAGCTAACCAAGGAACTGTGCGATGGTGCTCTTGGGCTGCAGATGCCCTCATCTAAATCTTTAATTTGCAATAAATAGATCAAAAAGGATTAAAAGGCCTTTTAAAATGAGTCTTAGTTTGTTAGAGCTGATTCATGTTTTCAAGTAGACAATCTCAAAATGAAGTGGACAGACAGAACAGAGTTGGGGCTGGGGTGTGGGGGGGTGGTGGGGTGTAATGCTTCCTCCCTTTAACCTCAGGAAAGTTGAATCTGTTCTTTCAGGCTTAGTTTAGACAGAGCTCAGTGGCTTCTTGGGCTGCAAGAAACTGCACAAGCCCTTCTGAGTCCCTTTAAAGACTGTCTGCCTTGCAGTGACTGCTAAGGCTGTGCTGTGCTGTGCTATGCTGTGTCTATGCTGTGCTTTCTGGTGGAGATGCCCAGGGTTTGCTGTACCTTCTGCTCACTTCCCTAGAATCCTTGCCATAGCCTTGATTGCTCAGCCATTCCTTCCTGGAGCAGCTTCTCCATGCCCCAACAACCTCCCTCTTCCTCAGACAGGATGTACCTTTAACCCAATGATGGGCAATGTGACACTATAACAAAAACCAGCTGTGTGGTCATAGAAAATCAAATCCATGCAGTTATGTTGTGGAGAGTTGACCTTGGCTGGCTGCCAGATGCCCACCCAGCTGATCTCTCATTCCCCTCAACAGTGCAGGTGGAGAAGATAAGGTAGAAATCTTGTGGGTGGAGATAAAGACAGGAACATCATTTATCAATTACTACCACAGGCAAAACAGACTTTATTTGAGGAAAAGCAATCAAATTCATTGCCAATTAAAAGCAGAATAGGATGGTGAGAAACAAACAAAAACAATCTTCCTCTGTCCTCTCCTTCTTCCTAGGCCCATCTTTGTTGCTATTCTGTGACTTATTAAAAGCTTGAAATTCCTTAAATTTGTAGGATATGGTGAAAGAATGAAAAACACCCATTGAATAACTTCAATGTTAAGATATCCATGAGACTGAATGTCATTTGACTTCAACTTGGGAAATGTACTTTTGTATTTATTAAGATATGTTGTCAGGGTTGGGCTCTGCTATAAAAAAAAGTATGGTCAGGAACACAGTTATTATATGCTTAATATTGGTTGTAGTCAGCTGAACCTGCTGTATCTCTTTTGGTTTGTACTGTCATTATAGACCAAATTTTGCTGGCTTACTGTGCACTGTCTGCTTTCCTTTGTTTTTTGTTTGTTTGTAAACACACAGTGACACTTCCCTTGAAGTGAACAGGCCTTCTTCATAATATCGAGATATGCACTGTCCAAAATGTCCAAAACGTCATCAGGATTTTAGGTGAGCTGGTTCCTTACTTTTGTGATTTGGGCTGGGCTGGACACAGATGCTCTTCTAGAGAACACAGAGTCATTTAAGGGTTGAATTCTTAAGGCTTCTCAGCAAAAGTAACAAGTAAGCATAGAATTGAGGTAATAAAACCCAACAACTTTCTGCCTCCGGTAGTCATGCTGTCAGAGGAGTAAAAGGACGGCACAAGTTGTTCCCTATCTTTATGTTGCCAGTGTTTTCTCCAGTGCTGGATGACCCTGCTGTAGGCAATTGGCAGTCTCAGGTCTAAAATTAATGAAATTTCATAGCAAAAGCTGCCATATGGCACATTAAGATTTTGTCCTGAAGTTTTCATCTTTGTATCATAATAGCTTGACACAGGTGACAACCCTGTTGATTCCTAACGTGGAGATCACACCCATGCTAATAAGTTTAACACACGGCTGACAATCGTAAGTAGGGCCATCAGATGATCTAGTAATGCAGTACTTGTTTTTCTTACTTGATGGAAGAACCTTTAAATGGATTTTCCCATCCTGTTACATGTCAAGTCTTTTTGGGGGTAGGCATTTCTGGTAGATAAAGCAAAAGTCATGTCACAGTGCATCAGTATTTACCTGTTCTCCAGCTCTAGATACCAACACTTTTTGGATGAGAGTTTAACACAGTTTTGGTGAACAAATGGAAAGTAAAGAGGCAATAAGAAACAGTGAGGACATATGTCCTGAAGGCCACAGGTTTATATTATTTACAAATATTTTTCCAGCATAAGCAGGACTCTGAACAGTTCTGTCATATTAATGTTAATGAATTTCAAATTTTTAGTCTCAATATTATGTAGCAAAGTTTCACAAGTGAACTATGTATTTCAGAAAAATATTAACTTTTTAAAAAAAGTTCTCAATACATTACTAGACCTCTAGTTTCTATGTGTCATTTTTATTTCAAACATTTTTCTCTGCTGATTCAATAATGTATTGGGCTTCAGTCTTTTCTTTCTACATTGTGTATAGAAATTTGTAGCATTGACCAAAGAGTAACTGAACAAATTTTGTCTGGTCTTGGTCCATCCAAAAACCAGTGATCTTTAAACATCTATGGAAAAACACATTTTCTTATTCAGAAATTCATAATTTATTTCAAGTTTCAGGTGAAGATGATTCTTGCTATCTCAAACACAATTCTTGAAAAGATTTTTGGAAATACTTAAAATTTAAAAGGTTCAATGTGAAAAGATTCAGAAAGGAAGGTATAGGGGTAACCTGCACTTTCATGTCGTTTTATTGCTTTCATAAATTTTATCAGATATTGCCATATTTATCAGCTCAAATCCAAAGATGCTGATAAGGTTTTTGTGTTTTGTTGGTTTTGGTGGGTTTTTTTTGTTTGTTTGATTGTTTTGGGTTTATTTTTTAGTGAATGCTTGGATTGATGTCTTTCACTGTGTGCTCTGAGAAAAGGAGCCCAAATTTGTCTTCTCTATTAGCTTATATTAAATAAGTATCAAGCTGATGTTAAGTCCCCATGAAACTCTCTTCTTGAGCCTAAACAAGCCCAGCTACCCCACTGGTGGAAAAACAGTGTGAAAAATGAGCCTGAGTGTTTCAGACATTTCTGTGTCCTTTGCAAATTCAGTAATGTGATCTCATTTATCTCCATCTTTCTTTCTTTTGTTACTGGTGGGCCTATGGAATTCTTTCTTGTGGCTCTTCAATTGCCTTGCTAGTTCTAGCTCCACTTGTCTTTTAGCTTTCCCAATTTTGTTCCTGTGTGACTGGGTATCTTCTAGATTGGCAGCTCACCATTGCATCTATCTTCTGCGCACTTCCTTTTCTCTTTAATCTCAGTCAGGAGTTTTCAAATTGTCTTTTTTTCTGCCACATCCACTTGAGTTCCTACACACTGGGGAAAAAAATGTGTTTTGAGGAAACTGTTCTTGAAAAAAAATCAGTGGGCCCAAAATAAATCAGCTTTCCCTTCAGTGTCGTAGAAACTGAATGGGGGCTTGCCAAGCAGGTCCCTGAGGAATCCAAAGTCAGCTTACTGAAATCCAGAATCATATTCTACTACTTGAATTTATCATTTGTCTTAGGAGTATAAGCTTCATTGTCTCGCTACCATTGTCACCAAAACTGATTTTGACCTTTACATCCCAAATCACCTCTTGCGTATTCATGAATAGAGAATCCAGATAAGCACCTTTCCTATTTGTCTCACCCCAGAATTGTTTCAAAAAACTGTACTTAACATGGTCCAAAATCTCCTGGATTACGTGTGTCTTTTCATGTTTTATTTCAAGCAAAAGTCAGGGAGGTAATATCCTAATAAGATGTAGGGCCTGTGTTTGTGAGTTTTTTCCTAGTTTCCTAAAAATGACTTCATTAACTTTTCTGGATTGAGCTGTCTATAGTGGACACCCACCACAGTATTTCTTTAACTTTGCAAGAAACTTTTCATTAACTTCCTTTTCATCCTGCCCCATTGCTCTATGCATTCAAGACACTGCTTTGCATGAAGTTCAGCCCAGTCTCCTCCTCTTCCCTGTCTGTATTTCCAGGGAGCTTGCATCCATCCATTGCAGCATACCAGTAATCTGGGCTGTCTCTGTGTGGTGTTCTTCCAATAGGAGGCTGTAGTTCTGAGAAAGCACATAAAACTTCTTATTCCTTCTGTCTTTCCTATGCTGTGCATGTTGTGTGCTGGCATTTGAGACGGGCCCCCAGTTACACTCTGCTTCCCTGAGTGACATCTCTGATCGTCCTTTCCCACAGCAATTCTTTCTTGTTTCATGTACCTCTACTTCCCTTTAGTTTTTAGTCTTCATTCCCTGATGAACGTAGTTTAGAAGTCTTCACAGAGTTAGCAGTCACATTGGCAAAGATACTCTCCCCTCTTTTTTTTTTTAGATTGATTCTAGCTTCTTCCATCAGATCTCATTGCTCAGTGGGGACCCTGTGCTAAAAAAAATATGAAGTCTTGCCTGTACCACTAATCAAATATTAACCCTCAGGATATTTCTGTTCCTATCAGCAGTGGTGTGGAAAACTCTGTCTGGGCCTCTACAGCCTCCAGTCTTTTCACTAGAGTCCACTCGTCACTTTCGTTATGCTCAGAGTCTCTGCAGGATCATTGGTGCCTGTATGAACAAGCAGCATCAGAGGCACTTTCCTGCACCCTGAATCTAGACCTGTGACATACAAGAAAACCTCCTCAGAGATCAGATCTGGTCAATAGGTAGGTGCCACTCTCTGTAAGGAGGGGGAGTCTTTGTCTAATGTCCACCACTGCTTCATTGTAGTCACACTTGTGAGATTGTATGTGAAAAAAGCCCTCTTTTCCATTTTGTCATCACCAGCTCCTTCCCCTGACAACATGGCGACTCAACCAGTATGCATGTCTGGCTGGTAAGGAGCTCGTGCACCTTCCTCCAATGCTGTTCTGCAAGCAGGAGAATGAGTTTAGATCCTTGCCCAAGGTAGCTCCCTAGAAGGTTATGAATTCCAGTGAAGTTTGTACTGATCTGAAGTTATACTAAAAGTGTTCCCTGACAAAAAAGACTTTTCCCCCCTCTTAGATGAATTAACAGAAACATAAATTAATGCTTTTATTCTAGCTATAGCAAAGCAAAATAGCACAAAGTAACAAATATTTACATTATCCTGACATTTATGAATTAATGGTAAATTAAAATCTGGTCATAAAGTTGATGACCTGGGTTAACAATCCTATTTACCAAATGAGGTTAAAATATGTGTTATAATATTAATTGCTAATAGTGTTTTAAACAGGTTTTTCAGTGCCCTCTTTCAAACAACCTTCACCACTCTCTAATTAGAAATGCAGCTTCTTTTTCCTCCCACCCAGCTTTTCTGCATATCGATGCATGGAAAATCTTTTTCTGCTGCTGGCAGAAATGGCAAAGATTTCATTAATATTCAAAATGGAAGGCAGGGAAAAAAAAAGACAAGAAAGTAATAAGACTGTCTCCCACTCAGTCCCTTTCCCCGAATCAATTAATTTTTAACCATCAGTGTTGAGAATTAATAATTTAAAAGATCATTCCCTCACTTAAAGGTTCACAACTATTTATATTACTTTAATACAATTCTGAAAATAATTTGTTAGTATGTAATTTATTATTAATGCTAATAAATATAAGTAGATAGAAAAGAAGAAAAGAAACTTGGCTCATTTTACAGTCGTTTTGTTTTTTGAAAAAATGCATATCCACACAAAGTTAAGGTCAGATAGGAAAAAGGAATGGTGTATAATGTAATTACAATCAATGCACTGTCACTGTTACTCGCATATTAATATTTTTTTACAAAGCTGTAAACATATGATTAAAGTTGTTTGGATAAACCAAGCAACAACAGATTATAGGTGAACAACTATTTATTAAAGTTGATTAAGCAGAAAACAAAATTCATGCTTTCCGCATTTTTTCTTGTAAAATATTTGTTAGAGAAATTTTGTGAAAATATATAAGTATTAAATGTTCAACTGTAGCTGATTAATTGGAATACATCTATATTTACTAAATATAGTAAACTTCTCACTTAATCTGGTAAATTTCTGAAACAGCAAGCCTGTGACTGTTGACAGAAAGGAGTGATTTACCAGGGAAACGGTTTATAAAATGTCTTCTCCCACTGACATGTCAGGATTCTGACATTGATCATTGCATAGTTAGCTGACACAGTAGAGAAAGCGTGCCCAACATACCAAATGTGAAAGAATCAAACACAGAAGTTCATTAATGAATTAATGAGTTCAGCACATCTTTCCAACTATGACTATTTCCATAAGGTGAGTTTAACCTTTTTGTTTGTCTTGACTATATTAAAAAGCAGCAGTTCAACCGCTGACTCCGGGACTGGTGTCATCGGCAGGGCTTTGGGTTCTTTGTTCCTAGGATGTCATCTGAGACACTTGATCTGCTGGTGGCAGGTGGGGAGCACCTGTCCCGGAAGGGGAAAAGGATCCTGGGGTGGGAGTTAGCAGGGCTCATTGATAGGGCTTTAAACTAGATACGAAGGGGGAAGGGGACATGACTGGGCATGTTGGAATTAACCCCGAGGGAAACATGCCAGAGCTTGAGGGATGGAGGGCTGCTGAGGACTCTTGCTCTGACATTTCATCAGAGAAAAGGAACTGTCTGCATAGCCTGGTCTATTTTGTGGAATAAGAAAACAAAATGCCTCCACAACCGAGACGATTAAATTATAATAAAGGCAAATAAAAAAACAGAATTACCATATAAACTGGTAGGATGAAAAAAAAAAATACCCACAGAAGCAGGCATATATTGGTATTACTTGAAAATAAGCAAAGTATTGCTCTGTTTAAAAATATAACAAGTCCTTTCTTTCAATTAAATTTTTTTTTCCCATTTTTTTCCCTTGGAATGCAAATTCCACTTGCCATAAGAATTGCTTTGTGATTCTCTATCTAATCTGTGAAAAGGCATTTTTTTTTGAATCCATACTAACTGAACATCAGTAAGTTTGTTTGTTTTGAATTTTTTTTAAAAGGAAATATGTTTGAAAAGCAATACATAGCACTTTTCAAGTGAAACACAGTTCATTATTTGTATGTGATAAAGCAGACCATGCAACAAAGCTGGAACAAAGCATGTGATAGACCCACATCACAAATTTTAAAATGAAAGTCACACAGAGATGTATATATTATCGCTCCATACCTGCAGAAGTTTCTGTAAAAATAGATAAAACACAGAAGTTGGGTATATTATTTAGGTTCATTCTTTCTTTTAAAATACATGTTTGAAGCTACTAAACAATGAAGACATGTCTGTATCCACATCTGTGTGCATGTTTCAACATATGAGTATGCTTCACTCTTAGAAATTAACAGAACACTACTAAGGAAAACAATTGCCACAAAGTTAGTTCTTACTGAACTACATGGGAATGCTTTTAATTATTTTATCTTTGTTTGCTTCATCACAATTGAACTGGAATTACTGATATATGCAGAAAACTTACAGAAAGCTGCTATCAAACTCAGTTTTTCTTTATGGCCCAAGACCCGTGGGTGTAATTTTCAGACATAGTAATGGCCACCTGTAGCTCAGTTGTCCAAACTCTTCTGTGGTTTGAGATCCTGTTTTCATTGTCTTAAAACATGTCAGATTGGTCTGACATTATTTATAGCAGCTGATACCAGCATTAATATTTTATTACTTTTATTTGTGTATTGGCACATGACCCTAAATAGGCCTGGCATTGAGAATAATAAAGCTGTAAACATTTGCTTCATTAGCCAAATCCCACCCGTCTGAAATTTGGCAAACTTTTATTTGAGCAACAGCAATGCACTCATAATTTATAGGGCAGCCAGAGAAACTTAATCATGTTTTAAGTCTTTGAAAGATTGTGCTTTGCACATAAATTCTGCAAAAATTAAGGGACAGATAAATACAGATTCACATTTGCAATGAATATACTTTGCACCATCTACATAACTTCAATCTCCTTCCTGTAGCCAAGGTTCTTGTACACCATTCTCACAGAATGACTAATGAAATTCAAACCTCCCTTATCTGCTGTAGATGACTGGATTTACACATGCAGTATTCTCAGAGTACTGATGGCTGTAAAGGCTTAGAAATTTTTTCTTGTGGATCAAGATGTGCAAACTGAAAGCAGAGCTTAAGCTGCAACATGTACCTCACTGAATTTGTATGGACAGAGTTAAGCAATTAGGGCTTTTAGAGATGGCTTTGGGTTTTCAATGCTGTTATGGGAAGGCCATGGGTCTTCTACAGATCTTGTCATACCTTCCAGACCCTCATGGATATCTAATGTTCCCAAGAGCATCTAAATTGATACTAGAAAAGGCTAGGCAAAAGAATTGCTCACTGAATTGTTTAATTTTGGAGGCAGAAACACCTGAATTTATGTATCTAGATGGCAACTTTTAGCAACAGTGAAAAAATCAGATTAAATATGAGCAAAAAAAAATCCAAAGAAGTTCTTCAGTCACTTCATATATGAGCCAACAGCAAGTCCCAGTTCATACTGATTCCTGTTTAGGCATTTCACAGACTTTTAGATCAACCTTCTTTATTCATAGAATCATAGAATCATTTAGGTTGGAAGAGACCCTTGAGATCATCAAGTCCAACCATCAAAATAAGCATTGCTTAGAAGCAATGCTTATTTTCCAGGTAATATACCACAAATGTGGCCACTCTGCTTCTTTCTCCAGAAAAAGCTCCTATGTGATGCAAAGTGCCCTTCATAGCTCTATGCACCAGTTTTCTGCATAATTTTTCCCCTAAATAAAATTTTATTTCGTTGTTCAGTGTTGAGAAAGTAGCAAAAACCAGGTATAAACTGGTGTTGAACAGGAGATATTCTTTTATGGTCTAACACAGAGATATGCTAGAAAGCACCACAGGTCTTGCAAAACTGCAGTTTTGTATGGGTCTTGGCACAGGACAGTCTAAGGTTTAGCCTATGAGGACTGAAAAAGTAATTGCTCCATTATCTCCAGTCTAGTTTTTTGCCTTCATGAACACTTCTACATTTCTTACTTATGATCTGTTTTGTAATTAGCAGTTCCCATAATAGAGTGTCCTATGCTGCAAACTCCATTATTACTCTTGCTTTTCAACAGACTTAAGCATTTTTTTTTTCTGCTGAGTCGCCTTTCTTACTAGTTTACTTTCTTTTGCAACATGTTTAATGGCCAATTACCATTTTTGCTTTAATCTTAATTGAAACACATTTGGAGACATGTGTCATTAAGGCTGCAACAAATAATCAGACTTTTCCTCAGTACTGAATTTAATTTTCCTCTACAATGATATACATATGATTTAAAAGGTCATACCTATTAGTACCATCCAGACCAAATATATACAGTGTATTGTTTTTAAATGAGTCATGTAATAATTTAGATGAAAGGATAAATTTTTTTGCTCCTTTTATTAAAAATCTGTTAACTAAATAGCTTTTTTTTTAATGAAAAAAAGAGAGAAAATATTCATGTCAACTCTTACAGGATATATGATCTCTACATGAAATGGAAATGTTAATGCTTTCTTCCTTCCTGAGCTTGCTTTGGGGACAGCAGTATACTGGCTCAGTCCACGGATCTCAGAAATGTTGGTAAAGCAGTTTGGTTTACTTTTTCCTTAAATACCAGTGTAGAAAACAGGGAAATTTTGCAGTTCTGGTGTGAGAGTGCAAGATCTTTTCTTAGCTCTCAATCCCGATTAAGAATAAAGAAGCCTTATACCTCTATTTCTGTAAAACTGAGCTGGTCTGGAAACTGTAGTGGGATCATTCTCCTTTTGCATTCTAGGAATGCTGAAAAGCAGCATGCCTCGTACAAGGGCAGTCTCTGCTACTCACTTAGCAAAGACTGATCTCTAATAGTTATGACTAAATTTATTGATGTGGCTGTGTGATACATAAATATTTTGGTGCGTCAAAGCTGTGAACAGTAAACTTACATTTATTACCACATTTATTATTATTACATTCTAACATGGCTGTCAGAGAATATTTGAGTAGACTGCAAGGTTCTTACAAAATGAAGAAGAATGAGGACTCTTTCTCTCTTTCATTGACAATTAAAGGACATACTGATTTCAAATCATAATCATTATCAACTTCTGATTCCTGTTTTCTGGAAAGGAATACTTTCAGGTCTGCATTTAACATGCTTGCACATGGATGAAACAGCATGGATAGAAATATAGATAAAACATCTATATATTTTGTATATATATCAAATTGGGACTATAGAATCTACTAATTACACCGTTCTTGAATTTTGTGTTAATTTTTAATGGAATAAGACTGTATTTCCTAATAGAGACATGGGAACTTTCATTCTACTTTCCATGAAACTATTAGGACCTCTAAATAAGATATAGTCTCACAATATGTTTCTCACACACTCCACTCTTCCGAAACACTTAATAGTAATTTTGCAATAACTGGGATTCTGTTCTAGAAAGGCTACAACTGTAGAATCAATATCATAATAGCAAAGTTACTATAATAACTCTCCAGCTGGCATACTATAATAGAATCAAGTGCATAAAAGGGCTGAGAGGCCTGCTTAACACTGTAATAGATCAATTACTGTCAAAGACTATCAGTGATAATGTATTGGCCAAAACTGGAGCTGAATATACTTCTGTTTGTCTCCAGTCGCTGATATTGAAATCTTTGATTTGTCCTGCACCCAAATCAAGTTTATCTTCCTTCTTGCTTCCAGTTCCAATAATTACTTTACCAGTAGGGAATGCAACAGAAAACAGTTGATACCCTTTCTCTGTTTCTGAACAACTTGGTTTCAGAATGTCCTCTGATAAAAAATGTCCAATAAACATGACTATTAGTGTTTTACCTGAGATAGGAAAGAAAATGGGTGGAAGAGGGTGACATTTCTAAAATCATAGCATATTTGCAGGGACTAATAAATTACGACCAAGCAGAAGCAGCTATACTTAGGTCAAACATTGTAAGAAAAGAACATTATACTGCAGCATGTGTAATTGGCAGCATGGTGAATAGCTTTTCAACATTTAAGTGTTAACATGTAATGGTATTTTTTACTATACAAGTCAGTGACAGAACACTAGTGAAAGCAGACAGAAACAGAGAGCTGGATTTTTAAAAGGGGACTGTCATATTGGGGTAATTAAAACATACATGTACATGCAGTAATGGTGGCATAGATACCTAGTATAAATGACAAAAGCGTATTATATAAATCACAGAATCACAGAATTTCAGAGTTGGAAGGGACCTCTAGAGATCATCTAGTCCAACTCTGCTGCTAAAGCAGGATTGCCTAGAGCATAATACTCAGGACTGCATGCAGGTGGGTCTTGAAAACCTCCAGGGAAGGGGATTCCACAACCTCCCTGGACAGCCTGTTCCAGTGCTCTTTCACCCTCACCAGAAAGAAGTTTTTCCTCATATTTGAATGGAACCTCCTGTGTTCCAGCTTGTACCTGTTACCCCTCATCCTGTTGCTGGAAACCACTGAAAAGAGTCTGGCTCCATCTTCCTTCAACCCACCCTTTATGTACTTCTAGACATAGATAAGGTCTCCCCTCAGCCCCTCAGATTAAACAGCCTCAGATAATCCCTCCCCTCAGATTAAACAACCCTAAAGGGTCTTTAAGCCTTTCCTCATAAGGGAGGTGCTCCAACCCCTAATCATCTGTGTTGCCCTATGCTGGACTCTCTCCAGTAGTTCCCTGTCTCTCTTGAACTGGGGAACCCAGAACTGAATGCAGTATTTCACTTGTGGCCTCATCAGTGCACAGTAGAGGGGGACAATGACCTCCCTCAACCTACTGGCCACGCACTTCACTATGCAGCCCAGGATTCCATTGGTCGTCTTGGCAACAAGGGCACATTGCTGGCTCATGGAAAGTTTGCTGTCCAACAGGATTCCCAGGTCCTTTTCCTCAGAAGTTGTCTAGATGTTATTATTTTTCCCCCATTTTATGTGCTCTGCTCAGTGATGCCTGCTAACTTCTAGGATTTCTGCGTGGGTTAACACAGAAGTCTCTTCAGTAGCAACATAATCTGGTATAGATATTTTTTTCTGTAATAAAATCTTAAGCTTCTCCAAAACCAAGGTCAAAAGAGTTATTATATAAAAGTACCTGGACTTTGAAGTTCATTATTTTATATCTCATCAGGACAACAGGTAAAGCTCTATGATTTTGGAAACAGAATTTTTTTTTTTTTCTCCTCCTAGGAGGAAAATTCAAATGTTTCAATTTCAGTGGCAAAAATTCCAATAAAGTACTAGAATATATGGAAAGACCAGGGATCAATACTAGCTGTGGGGCAATCCTTTGTCAAGGGAACACTGATGAAGATGCATGCATTAGTGTTCTCACAGGGTTACAGCAACAGCCTGAGAAGACATACTTCTCTAGTACTCTCCATGCATTGACTTTTCCATGGAAATCGGATTTTCTCAAAAGGTTTGTGCCCACAGGAAAACTAAAACATCCTTCACATATCAGGCTTGTAGAATTAATTTGCACAGCCTGGACTGTTGGACATTTGGAGTGAAATTCAAATATATACCGCTGCCCAAGCATCATTGTTCTTAAAAAGCTTTGGATGTCTTCCAATACTCTATTGAAGCCATTGGAATGAATTAAAACATTTTGTTGAAATAGAAAAATCCATGCTTTAAACAAACAAACAAACAGAAAACCACAAACAAACAAAACCCCCAAATCAAAACAAAAACACATGAGAAAAATGCAAGAAACTATGAGTACACAATAACAATTTAATAACTTTCCTTTGACTTTCCATATTCATAGAGGACTAATGTAAAAGTTTCTTAAAATATAGAAGCATGTATTCAGGATATCAAAAAGTTTGCAGCATATAAAAATGAGAAATATCTATACTTGCTCTTGAAGTGACATAGAAAGAAAGCAAAAATATGAACGTTTTTCTATTTTATTTTTAAAAAGTAGAGGAAATAAAGAAGAAGTAAAAGGAAAATAAAAAAATCCAAACTTTCTGGTCATAGTCTTGCATAGTCTCCTTATCAAAATAAACAAATTAGAATACTCAAAGAAATAATGAAGAAAGATAAACATATGCAAACCAATTTTTGTAGATAGAATCAATTTCTAGCTTAATCTAACAGGCTACCTCCTGTATGAATACATCTAAATGTCTAAATCATGTTCTGAATTCTTTAATTCTACATTCTGTACAGTAGAGGTCTGCTGTATGCATCCTGATGAACTGGTATATTACATGTTCCTAATAGCGGTGCATGCCCTGTCAGTCAGTCTTATACTGAAGATTGCATTCCAAGTGGCTGACAGCATTCATAATATAGCATTTATGCTTTTCCTCTGAGAATAAAAGTAGAAGTGAGAAAACCTGAAAATATTAAAAAAATAAAACAGATATTCCTATATAAGTTCTACCAGTTACGTAATGCATTTACTTATTTAATTAAGAAATTCTGTAATTTGTAATGAGTGCACACAAAGGTATTCATCAAAGTAACCTGAATATTTCCACAAAATTAGAAAATATTTTAACTACCCATTATTTTGGTTGACTGAGAATCTGTTAACAACTACATTTACAGCAGTTTAATACTAAATAAACAGATGGTGTGAGACTGAGGTAGGGTCTTTATATGAAACGAATTATGCTTTTAGTTAATACCATGATAAATCTATGTAACATCACAAGAATTTGATCTTAAAAGGTGTTGAGTAAACCTGTAAAATACAGTCTCAAAAATCTTTTATTTCAACAAGAATCCTATAGATACTAGACATCCTGTACCGTGAATATTATGTTTTCAGGGGTTCTCATATACCATTTATGAATCTTGCCAGCAGTATTTAACTTTTCCATTGAGAGTATTAGACACTGCTAACTTCTTGAAGGCTGACTACAGAAATGTTGGCTTTCTGAAATTTTAATTACTTACTTAAGTATCTAAATGAATACTAAAGTCTCTGAAAATCTAGCTGCCTGTGAAACAAGTATTGAAGAGACCAGTATTTCTCACCATGTATTGAAATTGATTTCACGTCTTTCTGAGCAAAGGCAATTGTGGTACTGCAGTACTCATTCACTTGGTTTTATATTAGATTTTATTCAGCAGAACATAAATTAACACTAATAAAAGTGACAAACTAAATTTTGACCATTAACTAAAATAATAACAAACATTAGAGTTCATTCTTTTCTCATGAATGACGAATTTAATGCAACCATCTTCCCTAAAGAGGAAAAGCCCTGCTGTCTATCATACCAAGAAAATTGCCTTTTAATGATTATTCTGGAATCCTAAGTATGTATCATTATATTGAACTGCAGGAGGAAAAATGTGTTTATATTTAATTTATAAATCAACATGTGCCTTTAATTGAGATTATCACTTGAACTAGATTTGCTCAAGAACAGCACATAATTTGTTATTTTCAATTATTTTAGCAGTGAGCGTTTAAAACTAAACCTCCAAAATTTCTGTGAAAAAGGTCACAATAAAGCTTGCATTTAAAATGTATTTCCTTTAAAAGCATCAGCAGAAATAATCACATACAATTTAAGGATTTCAAGATAACTGCAAGTTATTTTCTAAAAATGAAAAAAATAAATGAGACAATGCCATGACCAATCAAATTAGAGAGCAAAATGGCCTAGAAAAGCAACTGATCTTTGTAATGACATCTTAATGGATATCATTTTTTTGTAAATAATTTTGTAATTATTTTTGTAAATAATTTTGTAAATAATCTTATTCTATTAACAAACTGATTTTAAAGTATCCATTTTGATTAACAAAGAAACACTCCTAGTAGATGTATAAACAAACTTCACATTACTTGCAGCCTCAGGCATAATTGGCTGGTCCTTTTAAAAGCTTTGCTTGAAAAAATGAAAGACTAATAATGCTGTAGGAAGAGTGAAATGAGTTCAGACAAATGACAGAAATGCTTTCTGAAGTTAATAATGTTCGCGTTCCCCTCTCTCTTGGTGTTCATTACCTTTAAACGGAGTCACACATTGGCAGAAGTAATTACCAGGTTGGTCAATGCAGGTGGCTCCATTCTTGCAGGGAAATGAAGCACACTCATCTATATCTGTTTCACATCTTGCACCTTTGAAAAAACAAAAGATTTGAACATTTAGTAAGACAATCAGGTGCCAAATTCTAATTCATTTGCACTACAAGAATCTCAAGCAACTTGTGAGGAGAAACTAACATAAATCAGCCAAAGAAAGAGCCACACATACTAATGTCAGCATCCGTTTGATTCTTATCACCACAGTACATGATGAGTTATTTCTGAGTTGATAAATGGTAACTTATCTTCCCTCAGTGTGGCATCTATGAAGGCTTTTATAAATGCAGGTTAATTTGTCTTGTGCTATTTAGTTTACAGATGGAGTCAGTGTTCCAGTCTGTTGCAAGGCAAATGAAACATTAGATCAGGGCAGATAAAGAGAAATGAGAAGGAAACACAAGCAAATTAGTCAATGATGTCTTAATGGATGCTTTGTGGACTCCTGTGCTGCGGAAAACAAGGTTTACTACGAACACGACTCACCAGTAAAGCCAGATAGACAGATGCATTCATAGCCACCAATAATGTCCACACATGATGCATTATGAAGACATGGAGAAGAGTGACACTCATTTATATTTGCTTCACAAGTTGTGCCTATGAATATACAATCAGGAAAAGGGGAGAGAAGTTACTGCATAGCATGCATAGTTAAAAACATTTATTTTATCTGAATATATCTCACACACTGGAAACACCCTTTTTATATTAAAATTTGGCATCTATGACAGTTTTTGATATTTTTAATGTTTAAGCTATTCACTAATTTTCCCAAAAGATTAAAAGTACAGTCATTGAATAGATTCCTAAGGCTTAAAGCAGACAATTTTTTTTTTTATTATATGAATATAGGAGAATAGAAAGAAAATTACATTAAATATAACAGATTGCGTTACAATGGCATGAGAGGAAATATTCCTTGTGTTCATGAGAAGGCAAGAGATGTACTACCAGAAAATGGAAAAAAAAATTCTGATGTAGACAAGAGCACGTTTTATTCAGATCTAGACTGTAACTAATATAATCAAATAGCTACTTAAAGTATAAAAATACCCTATTGCTAATATTTCTGAGTGAACTTTTTATTTATCATTTGAAGAATAAATGAAAAATTACATCAAATTGCAAGGTTTGGGAAGTTCAAAGAATTTTAATAAATAAAAATGCAAGGGATAATTGTTCTGAATATAATTAGCAGCAGAAATTAG
>VZTM01011319.1:0-23890 GCA_013400555.1 Jacana jacana
TATGATTCTATGACTTCCTAAATTATTATTATATCTGGCAAGAAAAGTATCTCACATATCAGGTATCAATACAAAATTATTCCAGTCTATTTTTTGGCAGGAACAGGTATCATGCCCTTAATCATATATTCTTCTACCTTGTACACTAATAATAGTATTCTGCAGACGTAAGTCAGCAATGAAGCTGTTCTGGTATTCGATGTTGGTCATACTAATTTCAAAACACTTATTAAAATGCAATAATGTAAAAGATTAGTTTACAGGAGTCATACAGGATGACTTATTCTATTTAACAAGTCTAGTGTTTTAGAAAGGCATTAAGACATTCTGCACTGTAATTTGTCTTCCATGTATATTTGTCATCTGCCTGGCAGCTAAGAGGAAAATGCCTCTTTCTTTTTCTCTGTTTTTGCTCTCCTTGGCTCAGTGTATTGCAACAATCTTATATAGTAACAATCATATATACTTAAATATTAACAATGCTTTTACTTCCTTTTGAGACACAGCATCTGAAGTGCTGGATATAGGGTCCCCATTAGAACAGCTTTACCCTCAGCTTAAACTGGGAAAGTACCCGTAACCTGCTCCGTTGTCACAAAAATGCTCTGTCTTGATGACAGAAATAGCCATCAATGACACTGCAAGGAAGATTTCTTCTTAGGTTGTTTTTCTGTTGTTTTGAGGCAGGTAATGCCAGCTTGTGCAATCAAGGACTAAAGACCAGACATGGATATATCAAGGCAATTTTTCCATAGGAAAAAGGGAATATTTTTTATTCCCTTTATTTGTATTTTCCTAAGCATAACTATGAAAACTGTTATACTTCACTAGTTTTAAAAACAATTTATTTATTACAAAATTTTATCATTTTCTGTAAGTGCTTCCTATAATAAATGTGGTACTCTTGAAGGACATTTTCAAAAGACATAGGATGTAAAATAAAACATAGTGATTAAAGTAGGAATGAAACCCAGTGAAGTCCAGTATAACAGGATCTACATTTAATTAAATTGGATTTCTCATTCTGGAAGTGTATGATAAATAGCATTGTTCTATTTTACAATGCTTTAAATCATGACAGATTCACATATTTATGTTATTATCAAACACGTCTAGACATGGTTGCACTGAAGTTCTCCATTTTACCCTTTTAATTAGGGCTTTCTGCTCTGCTTTTTTAACAGCTCTGGCAAGAATAATTTGTTATAATAAAAACCAACTGTATGCATAAAAATCCAATTAGAAAATCACTGTCTTTGTGGGAAGAGAGTCTTCTGATTTAATAATGATGCAACTGAATTTGACTTACTGTTTGTAATTTCTGTTAGAGGGATCAAATTAGTAATCTACTAGAAAAGGTACCAAACAGACAAACCAAGAAACTAATGATTGTTTTTCTGTAGAGTTAGCATTGTAAAGACTGAGTTAGCCCAAAACAGCCTGTATTTTTGACAGTGGACAAGAATCTAGGCATGCATCAAAGTACAAATTAACAGCACCACAAATGAAATATCACGTTTCTATTAAATCCATACCTTTCATCAGTTTACAAAATCATGTATATTCTTATATATACCACTTCTTCATACTGGAGATTTACCACTGTCCACTGTTTTGGTTTAGGTTTTTTTTCTACTTTTTTCTGTGTGTGCATGGGGTTTTAAATATTTTCTTTCTTTTTTTTTTTTTTTTTTATCTCAGAATACCCCAGTGCAATCATGCAACAGCCTAAACAAGTTTCCATCACCCTCATGCTCCATCCTCATTGACTCAGACTGCCAATCCCAAGCTAAATTTTAGATTTGCAAACCAGAATTACACCTTTCAGATGCAGACTGACCCTCTCACATGAAACCAAGTGTCAGGCAACACTTTCCAGACTGTAAACACCATGAATATTTATAAGAAAAGGACTCCTTGAAAGGACACAACCTTTGATTCCTTGCTTGCAAAGCCTGAGTCTTTTCAGATTAAGTTACTATAGAGGAACATTCTAAAAAAATCATGTTTCACGAGAGAACTTGATTAATTCAAATCTCTCAGGAGAAAAGAAAACAGATTTTAAGACAACAGAGTTTTTTTCTTCTCAGGATGACAGAGTTCAGATAGTTCAGCCAGGAGAGGTAAGGGGCCAGAGGGACCTTATTGCAGCCTTCCAGTACTTAAAGGGGGCCTACAGGTAAGATGTGGACAAACTTTTTATCAAGGCCTGTTGTGATAGGACAAAGGGGCAATGCCTTTAAACTAAAAAAGGACAGATTCAGACTACATATAATGAAGAAATGTTTTCCAATGAGGGTGGTGAAACACTGGAGAGGTGCCCAGAGAGGTGGTAGATCAACCATCCCAGGAAACATTCAAGGTGAGGCTGGACAGGGATCTGAGCAACTCACTCACCCTTCAGTAAATGACAAGAAGCAGATCACTTCAGGCCCGTTCTTGTAAAAAGACCCCACGAGAAAGACTTCACTATGGAATATTGTTCTCCATGGCATCTCAGCCAGCTTGCCAAAATTTCTCTGGTAATAGAAGAAACTGCAAAGACAAATACATCAGCCATTTTCTACCAGATATTTTAAGCCCTGAACAAACTAGATAAATATCCATAAGGTGGCCAACAATTAAAAAAGTGACTGACAGCCCATAGTGGGGCAGTGTGGACTCAGTTTAAGCATCTCAAAATCGCATGTGTGTATATATATACTCACAACAGAAAGTAGTGGGGATGAAAATTAGAAGAGTGATCTTCCTTTTGAAACAGGGAGCAGCTGAATGTAACTATAGCAGCTGAATGGAACTATATGGACTCTAATGAAAGTTCAAATGTCTCCACTATGTAGAAAAAAAATCTGTATTTTGATGTCAACGTATCAGCGCCACAGATGGACTCACACGCATACCACCTGTTCCTCTGCACATCTTCTATCACTGATAAAACACGAAATACACTTATAAATATAAAATTTTGGAAAATTTACCCATATTTTAACTTAGGGGGGGAGTGAGTGTGTGTGCCTGCACAGGGATGTGTTGCATTGTAAAAGGCATGTGTCCTCATTTAGCTGTGTTTCAAGCTACAAAACCTTCATTTTTTATTCTAGGACAGCTGTCTATAAAGGATACCAGAATATTTCTGCCAAAAAGCTCTAATTTACTAGCCAAGTTTCTTCTGTCTGTGGAACATATGAGCAGAAACTCTGTTCTAGCAGCTTAAACCGCCCACCTTGTTTGATGAGCAGAGTTTGGTGGTAATAACTTTAAGCTCTCTACTAATTTGTTAGGAACAGGTTGTTAGATGCAGAAAATCATTCACTTTCCAACAGACAGACAGTCACGTTGCTGTTACATATGATTTCATATCATCCAGATCTTTACGATTCTGTATGACTACTGAGACCATACATGGAACTGATCAAAGTATGAAAAAGGTTCATAAAAACTTTAGGGTTTCTGTTCCTTTCAGGTTGAGGATTGAGGAGTTTTTAAGTCAAGAAAATGTCAAGCTAGCACAACAGTGTCATGGAATGAAGCCTAACCAAAAGTAATGCTTAGATAAAATCTTTGCTATATCTGCCCAGGTCTAACTCATTTGGTGATTCTGGTATGTGCTGGTAAGACACAGCAACATTGTTACAGGGAAGGCTTTCCCAAAAGCTGTGTACTGAATCTGAAATTTTTTAATGGTTTAATTATGCATGGTAGAGAAATAAAGGCATGTGAGTGAATAATTTTATATTCAAATAGCATGTTCAGTGATAGCAACAGCTAATTGGGTTTAGTTATGGCAAAACCCAAGAAAATTTGCTTGGGGTAACCAACAAGGTCATGGGTCACATGCCAACAGCTTAGGTTGGAAAGCAATAATTGGTGAAAACAACAGCCCCTTGGGAACACAGATGTCCACCAGTAAGCAGAAGGCTGAGCCCAATCCACTGTGCATAAAGGCTTGGCCACCAGCCAGGAGGCAGATCCATCAATCAGCTGGAGCAAGTGTTCTCTTTGCCCAGAGCCACAGTGCTGGTCATCACGATCACCGTACTGGAGACAATTGCGGGTCTATGTTGGAGTCTGTGTCGGAGTCTGTGTCTGTGTGTGCAGAACAGAAATGATTATCCACATGCTTTGTCCATCCCACGCTGTAAATTACTAATAGATTTTAGGTTACTGAGTGGTGGGGTTCTGTTCTTTTGGCTACCTCAGCCTTAAATTCCTCCATGGCTGAATGAGACCTTCATGTCTGGCTCTCCCTCTCTTTATAGCATTGAAACATTTACATCTTAGTTCAGCATAAATTATTAATACTCATAATATTGACAGTAATTAAAGATTTCATGTCTGTACTCTATTAAGATATTGGTCTGGTGCCATACCTCTATATTCAAAACCCAAGGTTCAACCCCTTTTTTAGTCTGAATTATAATATTCATAGCATGATATAAGACCAGAGATCAGATAAATTTGCAAGGAGAGAATATGCATTGTATAATTATAAGGTGAAATGGATTCAAAGGTATATAAAATACAGTGGGAAAAATCAGCTTTAATAATACATATACTTTTCTTATTAGTTTGCTATTTATAATTCAGTAGGGTTAATTACTGGTTTGCTTCTTATAAGGCTAAATAAAGGCTGAGATAGAAGAGTAAAAGGTGAAAACAAACTTCTGTATAAAGCTATTTGACTTTGACATTTCCAAACTTTACAGTTTGTATATCTGCAGACCAATTGCATGGGAGTCTTAGTTGCTCATTTGTTTGGCTTTCTGTTAAAAAAAAAAAAAAAAAAAAAGGCAAAATACATTGAAATTATATTCAAACATGGCAAAGCCCCTACAGGATAGATATTTCTATCAATGCATGACATTGAAGACACAACAGTGACTTAAGAAACTCTTAAAGAGGCACTTCTTTTTCAGTATCACTTTATTTGGAGAAGAAATGGAGGTAGAAAGAAATAAATCAGTAAAGCTAGAAAATGTAATTAAATAATTTCTTTCTGCTACTGGAGACAATACTGACTTTACTGATCTCTGGTCTCTTTGCAGTTTACAGTCCTTTATGATCCTTTTAGAATTCATGCAGTATATATTAGCAAATAAAAAAAATATTAACTAAGGAATTCATAATATGGGGTTTTAAAGCTAAACTGAATAAATACAAATGAATAGGTCGGGGCTGATGAAGTCTAAATATTTCTAGATATAAAAAAATACATATTTTCCATGTGTTTTTCATGAATAGGTGGACTTGAGAGGCAAATTAAATTACTTCTTTTACATAAACTATTTCATAGCTTTAGACAATTGGATTTTTTAAGTAGGTCTCAGGTTTGGTTGAGCAATTCATAGAATCATAGAATCATATAGGATGGAAGAGACCATTGGGATCATCAAGTCCAACCATCAGCCATACTCTACAAGTTCTCCCCTACACCAGATCCCTCAACACCACATCCAATCCACTCTTAAACACAGTCAGGGATGGTGACTCCACTACCTCCCTGGGCAGCCCATTCATGTGCCTGACCACTTTTTCTGTGAAAAATTCTTTCCTAATATCAAGCCTAAACTTACCTTGCTGCAGCTTGCAGCCATTCCCTCTTGTTCTATCACTAATTGCCTGTGAGAAGAGACCAGCACCAACCTCTCTAAAATGCCCTTTCAAACAGTTGTAGAGAGTGATGAGGTCGCCCCTCAGCCTGCTTTTCCTCAAACTAAACAATCCCAACTTCCTCAATCGATCCTCATAAGACTTATTCTCCAGGCCTCTCACCAGTTTCATAGCCCTCCTCTGTACTCGCTCCAGCACCTCAATATCTCTCTTGTGTTGAGGTGCCCAGAACTGGACACAATACTCAGGGTGCGGCCTCACCAGTGCTGAGTACAGGGGGACAATCACCTCCCTACTTCTGCTGGTCACACTATTCTTTATGCAAGCCAGGATGCCCTTGGCCTTCTTGGCCACCTGGGCACACTGCTGGCTCATGTTCAGCCGCCCGTCGACCAGCACCCCCAGGTTCTTTTCTGCCAGGCAGCTCTCCAGCCACAGTTCCCCAAGCCCTTATACTGTCCCCCTTGAATTCTTATTTCAGAAAAATTTTAAAAAGGGTTTTTGGATAATTTTATAGATTCATTGAGTCAGGTTTGGGTTGGAAGGGCCTCTCTGTTTTGTCCTGAGTCTCCCGTTTGATAAATTAAAGCCTGTAAAACAGATCCATTCTGTGGTTTGTGGTAGGAGCTGTCATGCACCATCCCTGTCTGTCCAGTACTTTCTGCCCAGAGTAAGCAAAATGAACTCTTCATAAAAATCTGAAGATCTACCAGCCTGAGAATTGAAGGAAGTCATTACACAGAAATTAGTAAAGGAATACATTTTTGTTCCTGATAGAAGAAACATGACAGTCAAGGCAGGAAGTGGATGTGGAAGCTTGGCAACCCAAGAGGGAGCAGTAAGGCAGAGACACAGATAACTGCAGTTGGGATACATGCATTTTAAGTTGGTTCATTTGCACAAGCCCTATTTTCTTCTGTTGCTTCAGACTCTTTGAACTGGATCAAGAATTGATATAAGTATTTAACCAGGCTGTAAGGAACATATCTTGGTGGTGCACCTTTATACATGAACTTCTCAGAGGCAGACACCAATAACCATTCATGCTTACTTTAACTGTATAACACCAGGTTGCCATCCAGCTCAGTTCCACATAGTAGCAGGTAGCTGACCATATGGAATAGGGATTGTCAAAGCAAAAGACAGTAGTGTGTGTCTCTGTCCTGCATATGTTCAATAGTATCAAATGCAAGTGAGACAAGAATTCAATCTAGTTCCCAACTTTTTTAATTTCAATCAAGCTCATTAAGTACTGCAAAATTAAATTTCCTGTGCCGATGCAGATATCTGATCAGGTAATTAGAAAGAGGAAGAATGGAACATAAGTTTCTTCTGATATTTTTAAAAATCACCTTCTTTATCCTAGACAATTAAGAAAAGTAGTAACTCAATTCATAATTGGTAGGTTGTGCCATTCATACCAAATCTATGTTAAATTTTACAGCAAGTAGAGTTTTGTTGTTTTGTTATGTTATTCTAAAAAAAAAAAAATAATCAACCAAACCTACAATATCTTAAGTACTGCTTCTGATCTCTTCAACAAGGAGGTGCAGTCCACGCTGAAAAGATGTACTCAGATTTCCATATAGATATTTCAACTCCCTTTCCTCCTGGCACCACATTGTGCACACACAATATTGACATTTAACAGTGATATCCAAAAGCATTATATTCCACAGTAATTCCTTTGCAACTGTGAGATTTGTCTACAAACATTTTTGGTATAAATCTCTGGCATTAGTATTTGTTATAACAAAAGGAGCAGCAAGAAAAGAGCCAGTTTGAGCATTTAAGCATCGTGCATTTCCAATACAGAGTGAACTTATTTTGAACTGATTAGAACTAACATGGTGTGCAGGATCTGAAGGATGTGTTGGCAAATGACATTCTCTGAAAGTTAAATTTGTAATAAAAGTTATTTATGAACTTGCCACAGAACAGCTCTTGTAGTAGCATGAACTATATTCTCAGTCACAAAATTTCACTGATATAGTTCTCCACAAGAAGTCTCTCTGATGTAAATGTCTTTGTCAGCATGTGGGGACAGGAAGGAAGGAACACAACAAACAGGAGCTTTCAGTTATCACAGCCTTCAAGAAAAACATGGAAGGCAGAAGGGTTTTTACACACACAATCAACAAGGAGAAACCGAGACCCAAGCATACAAATTCTGTGAAGATGTTGCATACCTAACTGCAATAGAGTAATTCTAAAATAAAAGGTAGGGCAACAAAGATGATTAAGGGACTAGAGCTTCTCCCTTATGAGGAAAGGCTGAGAGAGGTGGGACTCTTTAGCCTGGAGAAGAACTGAGGGGAGACCTTATTTAATGCATATAAGTATCTGAAGGGTGGGTTGAAGGAGAATGGGGCCAGATTCTTTTCAGTGGTTTCCAGTGACAGGGCAAGGGTCAATGGGCACAAGCTGGAACATAGGAAGTTCCATTTGAATATGAGGAAAAACGTCTTTCTGGTAAGGGTGCTGGAGTACTGGAACAGGCTGCCCAGGGAGGTTGTGGAGTCCCCATCCCTGGAGATCTTCAAGACCTGCCTGGATGCTGTCCGAGTACTGTGCTCTAGGCAATTCTGCTTTAGCTGGGCAGTTGGACTAGATGGTCTCTAGAGGTCCTTTCCAACTCTGACAGTTCCATGAAAGCATGAATTTAGGGTCAGAAGAAATACTAGCACTGTGCTTTAGTACTTATGCTAAAACATACAGAAACATATAGGTAAGGATTAATTGACAATTTACATCAGATGTGACAAAAGCTATCACATTAGACTGTCATTTTCTCATGCATCCATAGATTGACTCCTATGCAGTACAGTTTAGTGGAGTCCCCATCCCACTTGTTCATTTCTAAAACCCCTTCAAAAGACATCACCATTCAGTACTGTAAACATTTTGTAACTTTGCTTAGTTGAGGCAAAGAGAAAAAGAAAAGTTTTCAAAAATGCATCCTAAGTAACATTTACTTGCAAGAAATTACAAGGCAACTTTCCCACTGAAAAAACTAACGCAACACTGTACATTAAAACTACATATGATAACTGTGGGCAGTTACTGCTTACTTTTGTTTATAAGGTAACATCACTGAATCTACCAGAGACCTAACTAATCACAGACACCAACATGACTAAACTTCTCCTCCTTCTAGCTTCTAGTCTTCACTTTAATCTCTGCAAGCAAAAACCAGTCTATTATTATAACGACAACTCTGATTGTTCTGAGCAGCTAGAAGTAATTTTCAGAAGGGAGCACAGTAGCAAGATTCTCTCTCCTGAATTTCAAAGCATTTTCTTTTATTAACATGGTTTCAGATGCAAAGGTTTGCGACTCCGTGCTTCTGACTCTCAGTTTATAAAGCCCAATGATAAAAGAGCATTAGAGTAACCAAAGAAAGAAAGAAAGAAAGTTGATATATTTGCTAGCAGAGGGGCCTCAGGGAAGCTGTTTACTCAGCCTCAGGAACATGAGGAAAGTAATGAGCTCCATTTTCTTAAATATCCCAGAGATTATGCTACCATTCTGCTAGAACTGGGAGCATAATAATACTGGCTAAAGTATAACAAATATGTTTTTGTGTTGTACTATGACAACAGGGAGTTAATTTTTACCTTTTTATGAGTTGGAATACAGTACATAGGCAGACATAATGCTGTATCTGAGATTGTCAGCTAAAACAAACTGAAGACATTAAATAGAGCAGGTGATGTAGGAAACAACGGTGGATCAACATGGACAGGCAAGTGCAATCTAGTTGGCTCTTTTCTATTTGTGACTGCAGGGACAATATACAGGCTTAGATAAAACCTTTTTTCCATTCTGTGCTTCGTGTGTAAAATTCAGATTATGATTTCCTAAACTTAGTACAGCATCCCTGCGTATAGGGAAGGAAAACCAGTTGGTGGAAATTCTCATTTTTATGTTTAGGTATTTCTTCAGATTAAACTGACCTTCTCACAATGTGAATGTCACACCTACATTCCTTTTCTAATAATCTCTTGCCAGAAGGTATTCTTATGCACTCTAGTTTACATTAAAAAAAAATAAAAATGAATTTTTTATCTCACAGTGTTTGCCCTTTTTCCTCCTCCCCTTCTTGTTATTATTGTATTGATTTACTAGGAACTTAATGGAATTTCTGTATCTATCTTCTCTTTAGTTACCATACTATTAGCTCCTTCATCAACCTTTGCATTTTCTGCTAGTCCTCGGGTAGTAGATCGCAGCAGCTCACATTTGTTGCTTAAATGCAATCACAGCTTTTTACAACAAATATTTCCCAGAATCTGTTTGGCCAAATGTCCTTGACTGAAGAAGTAGGTGACGTTTTCATAATGTGATTTTTATATCCTTTGCAAAAATCCAATACTGTAACTAATTCCACCTGCCCAAACCAAGAACACTTTTCTAATGACAGTTTGCAGGAGTACCCACAGTGTGGTCTCTTACCCACTAAAGAATACACCTCCACTAATGATATCTGTAGGAATCCCGAAGGAGGGATTCAGCTCGTGCAAGGGTCACGGACAGGAGACCCTGCCAGTAAGGCAGATGATAGCTTCCTTTTCAATTCCACAGCACTCTTACTGGCCAGTGTCCCTGGTGCACCATATGACCCACTCGATGGCTTCCAAACCTCTAGACTCATTTAGAGACAGAAACTGTGCTTTTTTGTTACCAAAAATATCTTCACATCAGACTTTTTCTTACCATGATTACTGTATCTTGGTGTATGCGATTCATCAGGAATTAATGTAATCTATGAATAAAAAGGTCATGAGAAATCATTTGATATATTATACGAGATACCATCTATTCCATCCAAAGTCAGGTCTGCATACATCTTGCCTATTATTTCATATAGATGAAGGAAAGATTGAAAATTTTGTTAGTCTTATGAGCTTTGATTCTCTCAAGATTTCAGCATTGCTACACCAGAGGCAATTTTAAACATTTCCCCCATAAAAATCTCTGTAAGACAAGGCAAGTGAAAACAGGACTTTTCAATGGCTTCTACACAACATAAGAAATACGTATCTGAAAAGACATATGCACAGGCCCATTCATTACACAGCTATGCTGCACAAAATTCAAACTCGTAGGCAAGACACATTATGACACACATATTCAGTATTATGTGAATTCAGGTTATAGAATGTCAGGTTATTTGGGCACATCCTAGTATCAAATAAGCTGCAGCAAATCTCACAAATTTTCATGTGCAACAGAATGACCTTTATTAGCCAATTTAAAGCTCTATGCAAATACATTCACCCTCCTTTTAATTCAACATGAACTGAATATCCATTGAGATAAATGGTCAAAATAATTTTATACAATAAGAATCATTGAAAGTTTTTATGCCTTAATTTTCCCCATCATTAAACACTTTCTACTATTTATGTTGTAACATGGGTATGAAATGCATGTATGTATAAAATGCTTGATTCAAATATAGTGTTTCTAAGAAGTGTCTGTTTTTGAAAAGCAGAGTCCCTTTCTGACGTTGCCCCAAATAAAATAACAGTTATGAAACACAATTACATTGATTCAGCACATCAGTGCTGATATGGACCCCAGAAAAAAAAAATATCTAAAACATTTAATTCTACCCCATTCTCTTTCTTCTAGAAGCTAGTATAACCTTGCCAAAATGCAGAAGCCCGTCGTATCATAGGGAAATTGAGAGGAAAGGCAGTGTGAATCATAGCTCTCAGGAACCATTATGGCATCTTTCATCATGAGAGACATACGTGTATTTACAGACAGAAGTTGAATTTTTCATGCAATTTTTTTACCTCTTTTGTGCTTTATGATTCACTATTTGCCAGTTGCTCTTTGAGATCCCCATTATTATATCTGTTTAAAAGTTATAGCAGCTGCTCCTCATGCTGCTTGCCATCAAGGGACAAGCACTGATCTGACCAGCAGTTCGTACTGAGCTGGAGGGACCTGCATGATTTTAAATTACTACTGAGTAAGGATTATATGATACTGAACATGTTTTTTTTAATTTGCTCTGGGAAGAATACCCTTGCTGACTTCTACCAGCAGTCCTGACCCCCACCTCTCACCCCCCTGCACCCTGCCAGGCTCACACTCCCCATGCCACCCTGCTAAGGCCTGCTACCCCATACACAAAGAGACAAACAGAACTTACTCACTTAGCACTATAAAGCAGTTATTTACAGTCAATAATTGCTATAAAGCAGTTACACACCAGCTGGGGGCAGTACCGCCCTGGTCCACAGTAGAAGCCTGCAGGTGGGAAGTGCCATCAGCCTGAAGCCCAATTCCTCCTGTGCCATCAACCCCTGCCCATATCCAGCTCTTTCCCTCGCATCTGCCCAAGTCACTGACAATCTGCCCCTTGGCCATTCTCCCCTGGCACCAGTGACATTACTTTCCTGGTAAACTGATTTTGCTCTCGCTGGGCTGATGTCCTTCCAGCTTTGCCATGGCCATGTGGGCTTGAGCTCCAGCAAACCACCGGCAGCTAAGTGAGGCCCAGGGAGCAGGGCCAAAACTGTCTCCTTTTCCATCCCTAATTACTACTGGTTTGATCCTTAAATGGAGACCGCAACATGTTCTCCTTTCCTCCCGGAACACAGGCATTCTCCTTTCATACGCAGAGAGAATTAGCTGAAGGGATTTTTTTTCTTCCCACTTGCATGACATAGACTTATCCAGTGAATTTCAGGCAACTGGGTTTTGAAGTAGCACCATATTAAAGGACTAGACTCTGCAATGATTATAATAAAATCCTTCCAGTCTTCTGCTCAGTGCATACAGGAACAAAGCAATTGCTATATTACATTCATAGAGAATGTATATCAATTTCCATTTAAAAGCAAACAGTTAAGATCCCTTTCAACCGATCTGAGGCAAATTCTGACCGGTTGTGTTCATATGTCCTCATTAGAAAACTTTTGAATAGATACTCAGTTTCAAAGCCACGGGATGAAAGAACATCCATAAACAAGCTTCCATGACTATTCCAAGAGTGGGACATTCTCCAGTGCTTGGAAAGAAGGATTTTACTGAATGTCATTGTCTAGGCATGGGCTTCATCTACAGTTTAGCACAAACACAATTATTAATAACATGGTTATAGCATAAAATACACTCACCCCCCCTGTATTCTAACCACAATAAAAACAATGCTGCATGAGAATGCGTGCACACACATAGCACGTGTGACTGATTGAAACTGTCAGGGTGCTTTCACTTTGCACATAAGCACAACTAAAGGAGGATTTTGCCATTTTCCCTGATTTTGCTTGGCACTAGACTCCCTTTTATTCCTAAGAGACTGGTTTTACCTTTCCCAACTGAGAGTATTTGAGGATGTCAGCAACATACAAATAAATGTGTTGATAAATTTACCATAAATACCTTTTCTTCTTAGCTTTTCACACAGTACCAAATTTAAGTGGATTTCTAGTCTGCCCAGATTAGAGGAAAACAGCATAAGAGACATTTATGTTTTCCAATACTTTATCTTTTTACTGATTTCATGATGTTATAGAGTTGCTAGATATTGATCCCCAAATACACTGCACTGCAATGCTGATTAAAAAAAGTCTAAAGGGAAGCCAGTATTTACTACCAAGAAGCCAGTATATATATGAGGAACATTTTTATTTAGTGATGTTTAGTAAATCTTATTTCTTAGTATATTGTCCTAAATTATCCCAGTTCAGTCCATTGCAAATATTCTGTATGAAAAATATAGTGTTCTTCTTTTAAAAACTGCAAGCTCATTGATAGTTTGCTTATTTAAGATCCTACTGATGCCATATCTGAAGTTCTTGCTTCAAAGCTCTACAGTAGCTAAAAAATAAACTTTTTGTTTCCCTTGTCTCCAGTCAGGCTTTTTCTGCATCATCTTCTGTAGAATCATAGAATGATGAACTATCATAAAAAAAAATTAATGCTGAGAGAGACACCCAGCATGGAAATTTTCAGTCTGAGCACTTGAGGCTTGGCAGTGTCACAAGGACTTGAAACTAAAGAAGAAATTATTTCACTGATACAGAGAAATTACTTACCTTTTCAACAAAGTCATGCATCTTAAATGCTAGCCACTTTTAGATCTGGTCATTCTTCACTATGGTAGCCAGGGAATTAAACCTTTCCTCTTGTGATAGTTCAGAAAACAGAAGAAGTAGCTAGTTGCATCAAGACCAGATATAAAGAAATGTACTGCAAAAATATCTGGTGGTCCATGCTAAAAATGCATAATAGTCTCATCACAGCTGAAGAGAAATTTTGAAGTTTTCACATACAGTGCATCTTGTAGACAGTGGTCTTGTTCATGTCAAACTGGATATAAGTGTAGAATAGAAATGATTCAAGATCCATACAGTCTGGTCCTACCAACCTCTTTCCACTCACCTTTAATCTTGCTTGCTAATATCAAACCCATTTAAAAGAAGGGCAGAATAGTAAGAGATTATTATTTTCCATGGGAATTTGCATCTGGGTAGTGAATAGGCATGCAGATTAGGAGAAACTCAGCCCTTATACAATCATTTTGACAGCTGTAAACCAATTAATTATGAAGCATACAGCACACACGCAGTCAGTCACCTTGTATGCATGGATGTCAAGCCCTGTCTTATCTCTTGTGCAACAAAGGAGCAGGAGGTTAAATTATTCTTTGAAGGTTTGAACAGGAGAACAACAAGGGAAAAAGGGAGACAGAAAGCCAAGCTCCATTTGTTTTCCTTCTTACAAAACAACCTAACTGTGCACCTCGTCATGCTCAAAGATGAACAGCCCGGAAGCTACTTTCAGTGTATTTTTATCACTCTGTATTTATACCTGCATCTCATTCACATCAACAAAATATTGTATCATGCTACTTATAGTCTCTGAGTCAATTAGAACTATCTCTTCTTCCCTTCTTTATATGCTTTATTAAAACACAGTTCATCTGAATGAGAGTCTTCATAACTTGAAATAACTTGGATCATCGAGTGCAACCATCAGCCCTACTCTAGGAAGGCTGGGGAGGGTCTGTTTACAAAGGCCTGAAGTGACAGGACGAGGGGCAATGGCTTCAAGCTGGAGAAGAGCAGATTTAGACTGGATATTAGGAATAGGTTCTTAACTACGAGGGTGGTGGACCACTGGAACAGGTTTCTCAGGGAGGCGGTTGAGGCCCCTTCCCTGGAGATATTCAAGGTGAGGCTCAACGAGGCCCTGGGCAACCTGGTCTAGTTGGGGGTGTCCCTGCTGACTGCGGGAAGGTCAGACTAGATGACCCTAGAGGTCCCTTCTGGCCTGGACCATTCTACGATTCTATGAATTCACAGCTAAAAGGGCGTCTGGACAGCTGTCAAAAGAAGTTCACAGAATAATACAGGATCACAATCTACATGGTTTGTTAAGTCAGTACATGATCAGCCTGTAACACACTCTTGTATGTCCAAGCAGTCCTTTACTGGCCTGTGTTTCCCAGGTGTATTCAAGGCTGAGATGTGCACTCTGTAGTCTTATACAGGCACACTCTCTGCTCTTAAGGCTGCTCCATTTCAAGTTAGTTTTTTATTTGTTGTTTTAAAAAAAAATTAAATTGTCATTCAGCTAGCAGGACTGCCAGGATTTCTGCTGTGTTCAGTAAAGAAAAAGCAATCAGTGTGTTGAGACTACTGATACCCTCTTATTTTTTTCAGTGAAAAACATACCCCTACAGATGTGCACGTTGGAATAAGTACCTGAGAAGATAATAAAGCACCTTGTTTCCAAACAGAATCATCAACATTCTTTTGAGAGAGATGTCAAAAGATTCACTGCATAGATCAACAGTGTTAAGAATCTGGCAAAGAAAATTTATCTGGATAATCTGCTAGATTAATATGGCCTTTTCAGTTTGAGCCTATGATTTTAAGTTGCATGGATTTAAAGGTTACTTGCTGCAGAAATGTAACTACAGATATTGACAGTTATGCAAGTCATAAATTTTAAATAGCTGGCCATTTGAAAAGCGTTATTTACTAAAAATGAGCAGAGGCCTCTTCTACAACTTCACCTCAGAAAATCAGACTAAATATTGTTTGAAATCTTAGGTCATACACAGCATGATATACAGGTTTTTCATTAATCAGTATCCAACATTAAGACAAAGCAATAGCTTATGCCACTATGCCTGCAATTCCCAAGAGATAACTAAACAAGATATAGTAGTATATTTTTAGTCACATTAATGCATTAAAATGATTTTATAATATACTACAGTCTATATAAACACATTTTTATAAATTGGGTTTTAAACAAAGAGTAGTGATTTAATATCACCTTTAAATGAAGAGTGAACACCCTTTTTTCCTTCCCTGACCACACTTCACTAACATCATAAAATATATAAAACTAATAAAGAATACATTACTGTTGTAATTTCTTCAGGTTAATTATTCCATTATGCTGGACTATAGCTGCCTTCAGCCACACACCAAACTGAAATCAGTCAGCTAATTTAATATTTATTTTTATTTAATTTTGAGTGAAACATCCACACAGGGATTTGGAAGCAGTATGCCAAGAGATGCCTGTGGACACATCTTTATTCAAACCGGAGATGTATAGTTTCCTTCCTCACCTGTAACCTCATGTGTCCCCACTTGCACTGAAGAAATGCATTTCCTCTGCCTGAGTAAGATAAATATTTGAATAGTGGTGTTTCAGAAAAGTGAAGACAAGGATGTTATAGGAACAACTACAAAGGTCAATGAGGTTTGATAGGGCAGGGGATAGAGAACAAACCTGCACATAAAGCACGGTGAAAAATAATAATAGTGATAATAATAGTTTTGTTAAATATCTAGGTAATCTGCCAATGTTGTTGCTATTAAAAGAATTTTTCCTTGGAACAGTTAAAAAGACTCTAGTTCCAATGAGGCTTAGCATACCACCCGCCAATCTTGATACTTCAAAATCTTACATGTATAATGTTTTTTTTTACAATTGACAAAATAGGTCTTTAGAAGCCAAAGAGAGACAGAAAAAAATACTTTTAATTTATGACTTTATTGTGCCCTTGCAATTACTATCCATACCCTACATTTTCCTTCTCCCTCCCTAGAGGTACGTGCAGCCCAATTCCAAGCCACAAATATTTCTGTAAAGCAAATTTCAGTAGGTATACTTCATATTTTCCCTACCAAATCCCACATGATGGAAATCAAAGATTTGTAAGGATTAGAAGTTAGAGAACCACACAGACAGGTACAAAATCAGACCTTAGGACAGTGTTTTCGTTTTCATATCCTGTCATTTTGGAAATACTCTGTTTTTCTTTCTCATACTGATGGTAAAAGGTGAAGATAATGTTCAGGACATTAAATTCACAGAAGTAAGAGTTAATACAGCTGCACTAAATCCCCTAAAACTGTGTTTTGATTACATTTGTGTGTCCAGTAGATGGCAATTGACAGTACACAGAGGTCACTGGAGAAATAGTTATGCCTTTTAAGACTATACAGTAGTGGAAGGTTAGAGCTGTCAACTAACCCTTCCTAAGTTATATTTCACAGTTACAGGGCAACACAAGAGTGCTCTACGGTGCTTATAGGTTACCTTTTACTGTGTTGGTCTGTTCTCAGTCTGCTGAGGATGCCCACAGTCTGTTGTAAAAATGAAAAAAGAACAGATAGCACCCTTTTGTTTGATAACTAATTTGGAAGCACGATTTCACACTTTTTGTCCCCTTTCAAAATACAGACAAAACACTAGCAGAAATCTCCCTGTATGATATAAACCCATTTTTAAAATAAAAAGTATGCTAAAACATAGAACATGTTACCTTGTGCATAACATATATGGTTTCAAGCAGGACAGAATTAAAAACAAAAACAAAAAAAAAAACATTCAAAATTTAAATTTACAGTGCTGTTTGGAGCAACAATCAGTAAAATACAATCAGAAGTTATGAACAACCTACTTAGCAGAGAATTTAATTCTATTACAACTTCTATGCAAATCTGTTTGAAAAAAAGCAAACCCATACATATATGGCCAGATGAGAATTTATATGTTCTATATAGACTATATG
Source organism: Jacana jacana (assembly GCA_013400555.1). NCBI lineage: Eukaryota > Metazoa > Chordata > Aves > Charadriiformes > Jacanidae > Jacana > Jacana jacana. Next base: position 17,672 of record VZTM01011319.1, read on the forward strand.
TATCTATAGAAGCATGTACATTCAGCTCAAATGCACAGATGCAGAGGAATACATGATATTTAAAAGGGTAGGGGAAAGCAATAGCAAAACTCTTACCCCAAACCTACAGTGCATTCTTGAAGACCTGTACCCCAACTTGTATGTAATGTCTCATATGTACCAGCTGCTGACTCCTTTATCCTTTATTCTCTAAAGATACAAGGGAGCTACGTTATGTCCTTATAGTTTGCCCTTTCCTCCACAGTTGAATGTTCTCTAGATTGTGTCACTGAGGATTTTTAAACAAAAAATGAAATCTGTCGTTCCTTTTGAAAGGAAAACATTCATCAGCTTTTAATCAACTCTGATCAAAATAATCAAAAGCAAAATGTACCTCAGCTCTGAAAAATCTTGATGTTTTCCTGTAGGAAATTATTGATTTTTCAATTTGAAGTGACCTGCCAAACAAAGAACATTTATTTATTTGAGCTTGATTGCTAAGGAAATGATGCCAATGTGGTTACACTAAAGCACTGCTGCCTTTCTGCATTCATGAAAATCACAGAATAACTTTTGAGGCAGTTGATGGCTGCAAACAGATTTGACAAAAGCAACAAGGAGACCCACTGGCTATCGGGACTTTGCAGCTTTACAGAAAAAAATCACTGCTAAAGTAGGAGGATGCCTATGCAATTCTTGACTGCAGAAATACATTATTTGCAGCTACCATCTTAGACTGCAAAGTGGGAGGAGACCTTATGCAGCATTAGCTAACTTATTCTTATGGCCCATAATCTGACTTAGTTTTTAAAATGTGAAAAAAGGGGTGGAGGGTGGGATTTATTTTATTTTAGCATGTAGAAATAAATATCCTGTCTTACTGAGAACCACTTAAAGTAACATTTTACTGTGAATTTCAGTGTTTTGCTCTGTTTAGAAATAGATGAAGAATGTGAAATACCAGAATTTTCTTTAAGTAAGTGGGGAGAAAATACAGGCCATGTGCTGGTCTTTAAATTTGGAGTTGCAGAAAAGCTGACAAGAGGAAGCAAAGTTTGAAACGTGAGCAGGCAGTCACAGCTGATGGGTGCCCCGTTCTTGCACTCATACCAGCTCAGATGACCCAAGCTGGCTTGAAGAACTGAAGGAGTACAGAGGTCATGTGAAGCCAGACATAACTCAAGACCTCATACACTGAGTGGTGGCCACAATACGTATGTGATGAATGATACAGCCGCAGCTCTGTCTGGGATCTACTCTGACGTGTTTCCAAGTAGTAATAGCATTAGCAGTGAAGATTAGAAATATTCAGAATCATTAATGTCCTGACAAGTTGGATTATAAATTGCTCCCACATCCTGAGGTGCTATAACAACTATGTCAATCAAAGAGTGAATATTTAATACATCAAATAAGAACCAATGTTTCAGACATTTGTTTTAATTTAAAAGTAAGCTCTTGGTGTTCAAAGCTTTCAAGACACCATGTTAAGCAAAGTTCTATTTCCAAGCTTTTTTATTACTAGAAAAATTACAAAAAGAAATCATACTCTGCTTGATACTGTCCTTTAGAAGTGGACCATAGATGACATACTGCTACAGGGACTCTCAGGAATACAAGATGGATCCTATAAAGCTATTAATATAAGAAGTCAATTTATTCAGAATATTTGGCCATGTTCCTTACCTACTTATAGCACTTATGCTTCTGAAGAGTCAAATGCTGTTGTGTTGTTTGCTTGGGTTTTTTTAAAAAGCAACTACTTTGCATACAAATTATATAAACTGGCAATTATTTTCTATTCAGGGATATGACTTTTTCATCTAACCTTTTTGGTTTATCCTCTAGATAGTATGTAGCGAATGGAACTCTTTTCCAAGTACTAAAACAGACTTTTGCATAGATTTTACATAGATTAAAAACATTTAACTGCTAACTGGTTTAGTTTTAAAGTCTGATTTTCATTTATTTATGTCTCTAAGTGGACAGCATATGTGTGGGTCTCAGAAGGGCTACCTGCAAGGGAAGAAAAGATTAGGAGTGCCAGAAAAATACCCATTCATTAGGTAGCTAAACGGTGAGGAAACTTTAATCTGGAAAGACACAGCACCTATTAGCAACACTTCCTGTGTGTTGCTTTTGCTGTTAAAACTTCAGTGTGTGAGGCAACAAAACAGGAAGCTGTTAAGTACAAACAAGAAATATCAACACACTCACTGAAATTCATCCAACCTCCAAGCTATTATAAAACATTGCATAACCTTGATATTATACTTGTCATTAAAGAGCACTGTATTGTCATCATTGTGACAGTCTGAGCAAAGTCTATAGGAAGAAGGAATCCTATCATCAGCTTATATGATTTAAAAAAAAAAAGGAAGACAAGCTTTTATATACACAAGTTTATCCTTGGATCTCTTGCAATGAAGACAAAATATATTATGACAGCTACTGGCAAGTGAAACAATGGAAACACAGAACAATTCATTAACATCAAGGCTTGAGCTCTCAATCTGACCATATTACTTTTTCTCTAATCTGACACAGATCTTTAAAAAATTAGCAAGGTAAAAACATTCCTATGATCTCTAGTATGATACAACAAATATTTTATGAAGGGGCTAGGAAGCAATCTTGGAGAAAGAGTTTAAGCATAGTGCAAACCTTATTAGCTTAATGTCTCCACTTCAAATCACAGAATTGTTGAGTTTGGAAGGGACCTCTAGAGATCTCCCAGCCCAAACACTCTGCTTAAGCAGGGTAAGCTAGACTATGTTGCCCAGCACTGTGTCCAGTCAGGTTTTGAATATCCCCATATAGAGGGATAAAAAAGCTCTCTGGATAACTTGGCTCACTCTTCATTCCTTCCCATCAGGTATTTATACACATTACTAACATCACCCACCCAAGCCTTCTTTTTTTTCAGTCTCAACTCTCTCAGCCTCTCCAGAAAGATGCTCCAATCCCTGAATCACCTTTATAGCCCTGCACTGGAGTTGCTCCAGTCATTCCATAGGATTTTGTGCTGATGACCCCAGAACCAAACCCAGCATTCCAGGTGTGTCCTCCCCAGTGCTGAGCAAAGAGGGAAGTTCACCTCCCTCAACCTGCTGGCAACACTCTGCCTCATGCTCGAATCATTTTTAAAAGTGAGTCAGTTCTTTTCTGATGCCTGTTCAAGAATCTAGGATGGAAAATAAACTGTTCCTTCAATAAAAATAAAATGACACTTTGTATCTTCAGACGCAGTCCACCATTTGTTTACTAGAATGCACTTTGTGCACCACACACTGAAGGTTAGCTGCTGTAGAACTCAGCATGTCCTATTTTGAAATGTAACAACTCCACTTTGTTCCAGCAGCAAACATACCACATCCGGAAATCATCAGCCAGACGACATCCAGGCAGCCACAGCCACCATGGAGTTCCTTACAGAGCAAGAAATACTAAAATTACAGACCAACAAATACATCTATCTTATTGAAAGACACTTGGGTGGGGTTTTTTTGAGGGGATGGTGCAATTATGTCTTTACTTCAGGGCTTTTAATGACTATAACTGAAACAACTTAATGATCCGAATGGAAAATTTTAGGCTAATTATTACAGAAACATTTTGTACCACCAGGTATATATTTAACACCAAGCTCCATCCCGTTGCAATGCTAATGAGAGAAATTCTTCTTCCTAGATTTGGCACATGATGTGTATATATGTGTGAGGCAAAAAGCTGTGTGAAGAACAGGAAAGGCTAGATTGATTGGCCTGCTGGAAATCCTGGTTTCATTTATAAGGCTTCTCATGAAGGTAAATCCTGAGTGATCCCATAATTCTTAGTTGAAAAGCTCAGCACTTCTCACCAGAATGAAAATTAAAAACTCCCTTTTTCCTTTTTTCTTGCTAGACACTAAATGCCACTAGTAAAGTACCTGCTTCAGTGCTGTCCTTCTCATCATAAATGCATCAGCACAGCAGAAGAGTAAGATTGTTTTATTAAGAGTAAGATTTTTTCCCTCACAGCTAAAGTAAGAATAGAATAACTTCTCTAAGTCCTTAAAATTATTTCATAAGGATGTGACCTACATAAAGGAAGGCAGATACCAACCTGGTTTTTTAAGTTTAATCTTACCCATAATTATTTGAGGTAGTTTTGTTGTTTGTTTGCCTTTTTTAATTTGAGAGACAAATTACTTTTAGAATAGTTCATACATTCATGACTGGAGAGTAGAGAGAGATTTTTGTGAAAATTTCAGGTGACAGATCACACAGCCAATAAACAGTTATGGAATTGCTAACTATAATGGAGATTTCTCAAGTGAGTTGTGAGTAATGTAATGCCTGCATCAATATTCCGTGTAAAAAAATCACCAGAATTACATTATTGATTTAACTAAATTTATTACTATTCTGATGATTCCAATCCATTGCTTTTGAAAACATTTTTAAATTAATAGCAAAAATATATTCTAGGTAATATGCTTCTGAGAGATCACCATGCTTCTCAGCTGGTTAAATCCACTCAGCCTTCAGCATAGGGCTGCAAACATTTCTAAATTGTGTAGCAGTCTCCCACTGAAATCATCAAGAGTCATGTCTTACTGCTTTCATAAAATGTGGTTTATACCTCTCTTGAGTAACTGAATTTTGTTAGGGTTATGGGCAGGCTGCATATTTGTGTGAACCAAAATACAGTGCAGCCCTTGGGAAAAAGCAGTTCTTTCTATTGTATGAAGTCTAATCAGAGATTACTTTGTGAAATTTATGCTGGACATTTTTCACTCTAAAATGTTAATTAAGAAGGAGATGAGTTTGTCTAGGAGAAAAAAAAATCCCATAGAGTTATAACTGCTCTAAGAGAAGTTCAGAAAAGCTTCTTTCATATTATATAAATAGTAGTCTCCAATATTTTCCATTACCAGTATAAGTATAAAACAACTCTCTCTACTGAAAAAAAAAATTAGTTCCTACTGTCAGGTCAAAACCTGCCACCTTATGGAGATTATAAATGAAGAATGAATCATAGCAAGTGCTTTAGCAGGCCTTTCTCTAATGTGGATAAATATTAAGAACTAAAGAAACCATTAAATTATTTACAGCTATGCACAAACACAGCTGGAAGCAGAACAAAGGTTAGACAGAGACAGAGAGAGATAAAGAGACAGATACATACATAGATATCCACAGATGCAAGTATAAGAATGAATTAACAAGCAATCAAACAGGAAAGCTTGATCACACATGGTAAAAACAGGTAGAGAACTTAAATTACAGACAACCTGTGATATGAAGCAATGAAGCAGTTCATACCTATCCATGAACTTTTGCTCACTGACATTAACAGGTTTTTGAGAAAACCTTAGTTCTCTATTTTTTCTCCCCACACTGGAAATAACACACAGAACTATTTTTGCTTGATGCTTAATATTTTTGGCACAAGAGGGGAGAAATGATTTCTTCACAGACAACTGAAACAGGGGGAACAAAGTCAGTTGTATAAAACTGACTTCTTGTCTTCCCTTGTGAATACAGTGCATGTTTAAATTAACAAATCATGGAACTGCCTAGTACTCTCCCTCATTTGCATTAGTACTGGTTTGCTTCTGTAAGAGTCCTGGCAGGTATTCAAACCAAGTACTATTCAGCAAATAAATAGTGTAAAAAGCTACAATATAATTTCTGAAGTGTAATTGAGCCTAGCATGCTTTAAAACATTCATGTTGCTACGTATACACCAGGAAGATCTCACAATATGGTATGTCTTAACATCACTGATCTGAACATCACCCTGAATGCTGCAATTCCTCCCTAGTGAAGGCACTGCTGCTTGGAAGGCTGATGTTGCTGTTTAACATTTCTTGACAAAGGAACAGTTTAGTCAATCTTGCCACAGCACAGCCCTCAGTCACAAGGCTAGCAGAGATCCAGCAAATCATTTTATACCACAGATGTTTTGTAGCACAAGAGCAGTATTGTCAGGCTGACCCTCCCTCCTAACGCTCTTCAGGAGACACGCTCTCTGAGAGCTCCCATTCCCACCAGGTTTTCCCAAGCCAGCTAGATATGAGCAAGCAGCAAAGCAGCACTCCTACCTTTAACAAGTCAAGATCCCACTTCCTGGAGAGTAAAACAATCTCTGCAGCACCAGAATACACTGGAAAACCTAAGGACAAACATTTGTTTAGCAACAATTTATTAGAGATATATTAATCTCTATATTATATATATTAGAGAATATATAAAT
>VZTM01011319.1:28220-43683 GCA_013400555.1 Jacana jacana
CACGATATCACTGAATTCACAACAAAGTCAGTAATCCTCATTAAGGACAACAACTTTCCATGGGATTTATCAACATTTATGGCAATTCATGGCCATGAGTTGGCCAGGCTCCACTTTTAAACAAGGAAAGAGAAAACAAAAAGGTTTATGGTTTTGGTTTTTTTATCTGAGGAGACAAATATGAAAAATATGGCATAGTTAGCATTAGTTTTCTGTCAACTGGCAGGAGAACAAGCTACAGGTCTCCATCTGGGAGAGGACTTTCATTTACTGGATAAAAAAAGAAAGTAATTTTAAAAAGCTGTGGATTTCTCTGTTGAACACGTCTGTTTCACAGGAAGAGAGAAATGGTTTGTAAAGTTAAAAAGCCATAAACCGCTGCTTTGTTTTATGAGAACATTAGATCTCATAAGCAGATTAGTAAATCAGTTGTTAAAAACATTAAAAGGTCTTTACGTACATCATTGCTCACTACCTAACACATAGTTCTGCCAAAAGTAGAGATGCAGTTGAACTTCCTTAGTGCTACCAGTTTGCTGGGTCTGACGTCAATTAATTAAGGAACAGGTTGCCTTCATCCTAGTTGGCAGGGGTTTAAACAAGAGATCAACTCTATTGGGTAAAAAATATAATTGGGTAAGGGATCATTATCCTATTAAAAAAAATCAATTACAAATAACAATAGCCCTTCACCAATCTCAGCCCATAACAAAGAGAAAAACAATATAAAACAAAACAAAGAAAACCTCCAGCACTTCGGCTTTGAGTAAAAAGTGGGTGAAACGTATACTTTAAGTTAGGTAATCCTAACATATCTCAGTTTAGTCAACTAATGTATTAAGCAGACAAGTAGTTTACATAACATTATGACAAGTATGTTTTGGCAAAAGTTCTTGAAAGAAGCTTTAACAGTTCGGATCATGGAAATCTCAGTAGCAGTCAGTCTATAATGAAATTTCCAGAACTTCAATTTTCTTTTAGTAGAGTGTGCAAGGGAAGCTATTAAAGGCAAAAAAAAATGTTTAAGAAATAGTACTGGTTTCCCAAAAAACAATGGCCTATAATTTTTCTCATGTAATAAGTAATTTTTTTTCAAATGTGTAAAAAGTACTTTTTCACAGTAAAAGTGGAGAGGAGATTAGAAATTCTTGCCCTGGTCACTTTCCTTTGTAGAAACAATATAATTAATTGGTTTGGCAAGGGCCTTTGGAAAGCATCTCTGGGACTCCCCTCATCCAACCCCCACTCAAGTTAGTACTAACTTAGAGCAGGACCTCAGGACCTTGTCCAATCAAGTTTTGAGTATCTCCAAGGATGGAGTTTCTAGGCATGGTGGGAGTTTCCACAACCTGGGCAATCTTTTCCAGCTTTTCACCATACTCATGGTTTAAAAAATAATAATAAAAAAAAATTAAAAATTCCTACTACTTAATTGAAGTTAAACAAATTCCAACTTGTGTCCATTGCTTCCTGTCCTACCACAACTCACCCAAGAAGTGTTTGGGTCCTTTTTCTTTACACAGACTAAGCAGATAAAAAGCAGTAAGATTCACCTTTAGTCTTCTTTCCTCATGGCTCAACAGATTCAGTTCCTTCAGCCTCTATTCATGTGTCCTGTGCTAAAGCCCCCTGATCATACAGCCACCTTCTGCCGGGCTTGCTCCAGGTTGTCAGTGTTCTCCTTGTACTGTTTTCCTCATTCTTTTCATTGCTGTCGTTAAAATATAGAAGAGTTTCTTGCACCAAATTGTCTATTAGCTTTACCGTAAGAGTACTTCAACAATAAATTACAAAGAACTCTAGCTTTATTAATAAGCCAATAGCTTGGCATGATAAATGAATCACTAAGGGAAGAAGAGAAGGAATGAAAATCCTCAGCTAGTGGATTTCCAATTTCAGTGTTATTTCTAATATTATCTGAGGCTGTAACACAGCTGTGACATTTATACTGGCTGAGGACTTAACTCCAAGAGAGATACAATGTGAGTCAGAAGACTTCTTTGCAAAGCCAGAAAAGGATCTGATAGCCAAGCAACCAGTTCATTTTATATTACAGAAGAGATTTGCAGCCTTTTGCAGGATACTTCCATCATAGCCCTGTTACATCTCCTCAAGTTCCTACTGATACTGTTTTTTTCTAGAAATTAAACCAGTATAATAAATTGAGAAATGCAGGTTTTTTTGTATCTGGTTACAGAGATTCCAGTCCGAATTGAAGCTCTTACGCTGCTTGAACAGAAATTGTAAATGAACCTAACAAAAAAAGTAAAGCTACTCCTCAAAGATTTTAGGGAAACAAATATGTTTTGATGGTTATTTTAAAACCATCAATAAGTAAGAGAAAGGAAAATGAAATTTTGACAAAGTAAAAATGAAATTACTCAGGTCGCAATTTTTTTTCCTTTAGAAAAAAAAATTAAATACAGCCATTCAGAGCAGTAGAGCATGTTACTGCCACTTCTAGATGCACAAAATATTCTGAATTTCTCCCTATAAGGGGCTGAAAGCTGCCCCATCAAGTTGTAGGTTTGGTATACAGAGTAACAGCAGAGTAACAAATACAAGCCAGTAGTACAATTATCTGGGTGGAGAAGACAGTAAGTCCAGTCAACTCAGCAATTTTGGGCTGTAATTAATACCTGGGCACAGAAAGACTCACATAGACACAGCCATGGTTATCAGGCAGGCAGGAGGGAAACAGACCAGATACTCAGACCAGCTGGTGCAATCAGGGAATCCCAGCTTCACCAAGCAGACTGTCCCCTGTTATGGCTGAGTCACAGAACCATGATCTGGGCTATCAACCAGTTATCCCATGACACCTCTGCTCCCAACGCTATGCTGCCTTCCTCCTTTTGTATACATGGTGCTTGAATTCTACCTTAAGTGGTGTGCCATCACCAGATGGGGCCATAGCCAGATAAAACATGTGCTACCAAATGGAGCTATAGAAATATAAGGTGTGGGGTCACAATGTGGAGAATTGTGAAGCGATACTAGCCCCACGCTCCATGTAAAGAAAAAAACGTTTCTGAAGATGACAAATATTCAACTGCCAATTATTTTCAACACCTTTAAATGAATTTATAATTTTGATTGTTTTAAAGCATTTGCTATTGAACTTGATAGAAGATTTTTATAACAAGCCTCCTTACTTTCAGTGGCCAGCTTGAAGAAAGAGCTGATCAATTACCATCTGCTAAAGTAAAAGACTTAAAACAGTCTTGAGGCAGAGTCCGAAGAAGAGAAGACATTATAGCAGCCTTCCAATATCTGAAGGGAGCCTACAGGAGAACTGGAGAGGGGCTCTGTCAGGAAGTCTAGTGACAGAACAAGGGATAATGGCTTTAAATTAGAAGAGGGGAGATTTAGATTAGTTATCAGAAAGAAATTCTTTACTGTGAAGGTGATGAGGCACTGGAACAGGTTGCCCAAGGAAGTTATGGATGCCCCATCCCTGGAAGTCTTCAAAGCCAGACTGGATGGGGCTTTGAGCAACCTGGTATAGTGGGAGATGTCCCTGTCCATGGGTTGGAACTTGATGATCTTTAAGGTCCCTTCCAACTCTAAACATTCTATGATTCTATGATTTGATGTTTTATGTAAACCAGTACTTTAAAACCACTCTTTAAATGCAACTTCAGAAGAAAGGCACCTGAACATGGACATTTCTCTGAGCCTGGCTGAAGGTCCAGTTTCAAAGCACATACACAGAGAATCCTTGACATGTTCTTGTGTAGGTGTTCCTGCTTGTGATCTTGTGTAGGTGTTCCTGCTCCGGCAGGGGGATTGGACTAGATGATCTTTCAAGACCCCTTCCAATGCCTGATATTTTGTGATTCTGTGTGATTCTGTGATTCTATCTATTCCATCAACAGTGGTGCTCAGGAACAGTGATACACATCTCTTCCCCTTCTCCCTTTGAAGGCAGTCACAAACTTTCCACTCTTGTCCCTCAAAGGAGAAAAATAGTAAACAGTTACCTTCTAAAACCTTAACGATCATAAGATTATGGGGTCCTCACAGCAATTGCACGAACAACGCTCTAGAACAGAATGGTAAATCTGCTGATTGATCCTGGGTCTGGCCCTTACTCAGCACTTCAGCAGAGGAGTACTTATTTTCTCCCATGTAGTCTTTTTGAAACAGAGGACAGCATATTAATGTGTCTCCGAATGCTAGACTAAGAACTGCAAACAAAAAGATATTGCAGAAAGGATGAGTTGATGTAGTCCCCAGATCATTTTCAGTGTATGTGAAACCATCGCTTCATGTGTTTATGGTGCTGTGTGTTTATGTATTTGCACATGAAATGACTGAAAAGTGTCTAATGTCCTCCAACTGGAGATGGATCCTCATTCTTTTGGACCTTGAACTACTCATGTGAGGATTATGAGATTGGCTACTCAATTCCTTTTTGACCAGTGCGTTTTTGAGCAAGCACAGAGACACAGCTATTAATACCTAGCAGAACCGCAAATTACTATATATAAACCACTCAAGTACTCATCTCCAGCAGTAACCAGCACAGAAAGCTTCGGGCCAACACAGAACAGATGCCTTGATATGTCATTTTCAGAGTATTTAAGATGTGTTCAGTTTATATGACAGATGTTCAGATTATTTAAAGAAGTTTTTTAAGTGTCAAAATAGTTTTGAATTTTAGATTTAAATGCATAAAACCTTTGAAAGAGAACACTTCGGTTATTCATTCATAGGAACACAGAGCAAAGAACTAGAAAGAATGTCTAACATTTAGTCCATAGCTATTACAACAATTACTGGGGGTGTTGGAATAGTACATATAATGGACCACATTCAGTGACGAGGTTCATTTGTTTTCCCTGAATATCACCTCCTATCAGAGACAAAATACCAGACACAGTGGACTACTGCTGACAAAAATTTCAAAATGTGAAATGACTCATTTCATTTTCTTGTTCTTAGCTCTCTTTAGCTAGCTAAAAAGTCCCACCAGCATTTTTGTGACATTTAAGTGGTTCCTTACTCTAGGTACTATTTACTTTCCATTACATGAAAACCATATTTTGATATCTACATTTCAGCAACTTAAACACAATATTTTCCTTTTGTAACAGAGGCTCTCTATTGCTCAGATCATCCTAAAAGTCCTTTCCAGCTCAGGTTGAGCAAGCAATGTGTGGCAGAACCACACCCAAAATTCCTTATGAATTCTCACCAGTTTCTTGAATACAGCCTTAGGATTTCCCAGTCCTCACCTGATACATACTAAAACTACACTTACCATTTTTCTTTATATATCATTTTGGTTTCTCATTCATTCTATCATTGCCTTCTACATCTTAAGTCTTTCTCCTCTCAGATATTTCTGTCCTTAAAGACTAATAACAGGAACAGCACAACCTTGGGACTTTGCCCTAGTGAATATCATTATATTTCCATTACTGTCTCCTCTATGTGACCCTATTCTGCTGTATGATATTCTGATCCTCCTGTCTACTGAGGAGCACTCAGAGCTTTGTGTTATAAATAATGCTCTCTTACTTTGTGCTCCAAGGTCCTTAATGAAATTAAATATTAAATTAAAACTCTCTTCAGATTCTTCTTTTCCTTTTCAAATAATTGCCAACATGCTTTTGAAGATTTCATCCAAGGATGTAAACAAGTATTGATTTGGCACACATTCATTTTAAGAAGAACTACAAAAGATTGAGGCATTTTAGAGTAGCACCATAAATGCTATATCCATGGACAGGCACTTTCAAAAGATGTAATTAAATTCCTTATCCAGTCTATCACTATCACAGTCACTTTTAAATATAGGAATTAGGAGACTAGGACTAGGGGTCAGTCAAAGTACCTTGGAATTTGATGATCACACCTTCACAACACAAAAGGATGGAGCAATGTTGAGATGTCATCCACGTAATCCCATGAGAAAAGGAAAACAATTATGAATTCTTACTGTTGTAGGACTGGAAGGAACCATTAGTCTTTATTTCTGGCAGAGGTCTCACATTAGAGACATGGAAGAATATTAAACCCCCAAATATTTCCCTGTGCATGAGCATTAACTTGAAGAGAGTTTGTCTGTGACATCAAATTCACCTCTAATGTCACTCCTAGAGGTGCTGAAATATGAGAGCAATCACTCCCCAATCGCTTCACTACCACAGGATACTGACCCCAGTAATAGAGCGGAAGGGATTTCCAACTTCCCTGACTAGCACACCCATTGGCTCCCTTTCGCTCTGTCAGCACCATGTCCTCCCATGTCCTTGTGCTCCTCACAGCCACATAAATATTGTACTAAAAAGCAATACAAACACTTGTGTGTCCCAGGGATGTAGGGACTGCTTTCATGCCCTAAGTAGACTTCTTTCCCATGGCACACAACAGGAAATCTTGTCAACTGAAATCAGAAACAAGCAAAGAAACATGAAAGAACTCTGCACCAAGATTATGTTTTCTACTAATGCTAGCAATAGAATTGGCTGCCCACTTCCATGCAGTCTTAGGGGCTGTATGAGCTCCCTCCAGAAAGGCCAGTCACCAGCAGAGGCAGTCAGTCAAGGAGCACCTCGGTGGGAGCAGAAGGATTCCGCCCACCTCCTCTTTGAGGTTGGCATGGTTTAGACATTATCTTTAAGGTAATAATCTCAGTTCTTCACTTCCTGAGGATGACTTATCCCCAGTTACCAATGAAAGGAAGGAAATAAAGGGAACACCCTTACCCCCCCAAAACAGACAGGGCAATTAGATGGTTGCTTGGATACACGCGTTAAGGGACAAAATCCAGATTTTTCTCTCAAGACGGCAAACAGACATGGTTCTTTCTCCACAGAGAATCACGATATTTCTGAACAACTTTAATCTTTAGTCATGATTTCATTCCATGTGCTCTGCAGAACAGCTTGTTAAAAGAAAAGTTAAAAATAACTGAAGTCTGCATTATGTCCTTATCATCTATTAATACTGACTCTCTCATGAAAACGTTTCTTCCCATTGCAATCAGACTAAAAGAGAGATTGACGTGTCTTGCATTCCATTTAGTGTGCATAATCAGTATAGTATTAAATTGATAAATCCTTCTGTTAGGCACAGAAAAACTCTACAGTAGGTTTTTGAAATATAAATACTTTCCTGAGGAAGAAGAGTTTTGGGGGAGTTTCAAGCCATACAAATAGTTATACACCTAAAAATTCAATAAAAAATATGCTCACAAATGAAAACAACTGGATCATCTTCTGTCTCCCATATTCCAACACAGAGAAAAACGGACGTATGGTTCAGAAACAATGTTTTTCCATTTCTCCATCGTTTATTCCCAGTCTGAAATAAAACATAGGAAGGGACTATAATACTGATGACCATAGAAACCCACAACTATAATTATGCAAGGACTGTAGACCAAGTAAATAATTAGTTATTTAAATAGCAATAAAGATGAGCACAAGACCCACAGCAAAAACAAGGTAAATGGAGGCAAGAGAGCTAGTAAGAGGATGGCAATGCTGAAGACAAATATGCCTGACACTCACTGGCAGCCTACTACCACAAAAAAACAAGAGGTTAAAAAAAAGAGGATGAGGTAAGCAGGAGATGGGGAAATTCATAGCTAGTACAAGGATTTAATCACAGACATTGAGCTTCAGATGAAAAAAATAAATAAAACACAAATTAACAAGTTTATTTTAAATTCACAGTAACAGAAAGTCTACTTAGGAAAAGGAGGAACTCAGATATAGACACTGTGCAAACAACCACCATTACAGTTCTGAAAAAAATCTTATTTCTACTATCATTTCATAAGTGTCCATTACCTTTATATTTAGGACACAAGATGAGACACAAATTATGGAGCAGAAAAGGAGGTAGGAATAAAAGCAATGAATATTGTCCTACCCTAAAAGAATAAAGTAATTCTGACAGAAATCACCATATCAATATATTATCTCTCACAGTGCAAGATTTAGAAAACTAGTAGGAAGACATTTTCCAGCTGTCATCCCTGACAAGTCAGAAAGAAATAAAACAGAAAAAATACCACCCATTTTCACACAAACACTTTTCAACTGAGTAAATTAAACTGCATTACATGTGACGGGAGGGTGTCCCCCAGCTTCCATTCTATGTATGCATTTAAAGATAAAAATAACAGGTTTGCACTATCATTAATCTGAGAAGAAATCAGGCATAGCAACAGATTAGACAGATAAATTATACTGAAAGCAATTACAGATATGTGGTATTGTAAGTCTGCAACATTAAGAGTGCAGATAAAATTTATTCATCTCAAAAGAAATAACAGAACAAATTTTTATGGACATCTTTTTTCCTTTTTCTTTTTTTTCTTTTTTTGAAAAGATGGATCTTAATTTTCTTCTCCAAACTCATATGCCATAAAAGGACAAGCAATCATAATGCTCAAGACTGAAATAAGAGTTGCAATCTATTTCCAGGGAGTACGATACACAAGAAAGACAAGGATCTGACTCCTCATCCAGTGTGCCCTGCTACAGCAGTGCTAATGTCAAATGAATGAGGAAAAGCTTTTGGATGCTTAACTAAAGATACAGCAAGTCAAAGCAGCCACGTGTCAATCTGAATCTAAATCTTCCCATGTTCACCATCTACATTTTGAGTGCAGGCCTCCTTTATAAAACATGGAACTGTTCAGATCCACTGTTCACTTCTGGATCCTAGAGGCCATCCTTGAAGAACACTGACAGTGCTCCTGGTGGGATCTCTTTTGCATAAAAAGTTTTAAGTGAAACAAAATAAAGATTCTGAATGAATTGCACTTGATTGGTGAGTCAGTACAAGTCAGCTGGTCATTAAATGAAGGATCAACCAATCAAACATCTACTTAAATTACTGGCACCAACAGGAGTTGCAGCAACTTCACCTCTTAGGAATTGTCCAAGAGAAAATAACTTACAGCCAATTTGCTAGATTATGAAACCAAGCATCTGGACTCATATAGCCTCTATTTCTGGGTCTTGACCTGACTCACAGCCTGACAGCTAGTGGGTCGCATTGCCTTGCTGTCCTGAGAACAGAGGAAAACTTATTCCCCCAGCTGCCCACCTTTCTCTGAAAATGAATGGGCACCACAAATGAAATTTTTGAAGTACAAGAATCCAGACACTTCTGACAGAGTCAATTAATGTAAAAGAGCATTGCTAGAGTAGGCATCCCTCTTAAAATCTAACAATTCTAAACATTATTGGAAAGAGAGACTGGAAGTAAAATTAAATAGCATTTCTTGGTTAAAATAAATTCATAAAAGTAGATAATCAGAGTTTACATTATCAAGTTCAGTAAAAAATTATATTTTTTCCTCCCTACTTTCTTCTCTCCCCTTTTTCATTCTTGCTGTCGCAAAACAGATTTATATTTTAGAGGTAAGGTCATGGCATCATTGCAGTTTCTTAAAAGAACTTCCTACTAGACCAACCTGAGGAACTTTTTGAAACATAAATCAACTATGTGCGGTTCCTGTTGCTGACAGGATTTTGTTCATGTAGTCAAACCTCAGCTCTTCTGGGGACAAAAATCTGTGCTTTCAAGTGTGTCAATAGTGATAAACACAGAATGTGACTCACCAGTTAAGTAGACCAGACGTTATTTCCTTGTAAAGCATTGTTAGGCCAAACAGATGTGAGGAATCACTGCATCTTCTTAACCATTTAGGATTGTTTTTTTCATTAATGAAATAATACATAACTGATTTCCTACATTCCACATTAGGTTCAAAATACAACCATTAAGCAAGAAAACATAATTCAAGGTACTGAAAATACTAAAACCAAAGCAAAAGTAAAAGCTGTTGCCTGTAAACTTACAACTTTTTTACAGGAATGAATTTTATTCTTGTTTTTATTTTCTCTGTGTGTGTGCTCCTGATGTCATTTATAACAGTATTCACATTATATGATTTGCAGAAGAAAGACATTCTGATTGATAAGTCTGGAAATTATTACTTAAATTGATATCAAATATCTGATCTCCAAACATACTCAGATTTCAAAAGTCTGAGTTCAGATTCAGCTCCTATAAGAACTGAATTGATAGATCTATTTGGCAGCACCTCCAATTCTGTTTCGTGAGCCAACATAAGAAATGAGATAGTTTTTATTATGTGCAAGGAGAAAGCAGTTGGACAAAGTCACTTAAAGGAACTAGCCAGATAGAAATGGCCTAGCATAATTAGCTAAAAATAAACCATGTATTAATAAAAATGAAAATAATCAGAAGATCCACACACATATTTTTAATATTTATTAAAATCCTCTGGCAACACATTAACTCTCTCCTTTAATTTTAGTAATAGCCTGCCTTGACTGAAAGATGAAAGCACTTCTCTAATAGACTGAGAGGTTTCCCAGTTCTGTTCTAATTCAGAGAGCATCTATCTGACCTCTGCTGAACTCCCATCTGTGCCTCACTGACTGGAGATCAAGAGTGAAGCCCTAGTGTTCTGTGCTAAACCTTGAAGTTGAGAAATTTTCTGTGCTTTGCCACTGTTTCCATAAAGTACAAAAGATGTTGATGTTTTCTCTCTTGGTGTTTACTCTGATAGGTGTGATCTCACTACGTGTGCAAAGGGAGCAGAAAGGTAATGAAGAGAAACAAGCATGTCTGGGGTCAGCTTGCGTGATCTTTAGCTTTTGCTCTCAAAAATCCAAATTTGTCTTTTTCCCTATGCTGAAATACTCTCTGTGTGTTGTGAGGTAAAGTTCTCCCCAAGGATAAACATTAGCCCAGCAAAAATACAGTCATTCCCTTTGACAAGGTCTTCTGCGAAGAGCCTGTTGGTATTTTCATTGGCTCTAGCCAATTACAGGATCTTTCTCAACATGATGGGAAAAATAGTTTGTTTTTTTTCCCAGTGAAATCTTAACTAGCACACTTAAAAGATGGCTGGTGGAGAGCAACATAACTCATTTGTAGCAAGCACAGTCCTACCCTATTTGCCCTTCCAGAGAACCAGTCTCCAGAGTCCCTCCCGGTTCTGGATACTTCAGAATCATGACCCACATTTGCAGACAGCTACACAGCCTCTGTTAGTGTCTTGCCTCTTATGCTGCTCCTGTGTTCTTTGTGTTTGTTTGTTTTGTTTCAAATGTTCTTCTCAAGATGCGAACATTTTTGACATCAGACTTCAACCTACCAAGTCTTTCCATCTTGAAAATCAACAGCACTTTTGTTAACTGTTACTTAATGCTATCTTCAGAAAGAGCTCCCAGTTCTCTATAACAAAGTTTCATTACATAGTGTTGGGAGTCTGGGAGCATTTCCACTAGAGCTAGGAAATCGTGACAGTGAAATAACCAAATTGTGTTGGCTACTGTAAATTTAACTCAGCTCCTGCCTACAAAGCAGAAGTAAAAGGGCAAAAAGGATTATCAGTGATTTCTGCTATGAAATACTGGAACTGCTAAGTAAAAAGTCTGCTTAAACTTATTACTTTCTCCTCTTGCCTTCCATTTTTTCACATCCTACACCCTCTCTCATCACTGTAAAAAGTACCAAGAGGCAGTACAGTTGGCACCAGGACTGCATGCTAATGCAGGACCAAGCAAGCTACAGTCAGGGTTAAACCTATCCCACATGTTATGGAGGCCCAAGCTGTTCCTTGAAATAAGTCAGAGTTTCAAGGCACCCGCTCTGCAATGTTACTGTGCTGCACAGACTGCCCTGCACTGCTGATTAATGCTCCGTGTGGATGCACTGCAAGGCTTCAGCTTTGTATCATGCCTCACCAAGCACCTGAGAGGTGATTAAGCAGAGCTGGCACACAGTCTGTCATGTCTAACTGACTAATTACAATGGCACACCTAAAACTTGATTGTTCCCACTCCATTTCTTTCTTTCTTTCTTGCCATATGTTGCTACTTCTGGGGGTGTGATATACAATAATTCGATTTCATACAGAGGGTGCACTGTTTATCATGTGAACATCATGAACTACATACATCAGCACTGCTCATAAGAGAAAACATAGCAGTGAAATGCTTTTTTAAACATCATCATTTCCTGCAGCTTCCCTACCTGACAGCTAGTATTATTTTATAAGGGAGGTGGCTGGCAGATAGAAACTTACATTTATATTATTTGTGATGGCAATAGGCTTCAGTCCTTTTCTCATTACTTTGTCATTCTCAATTCACCTTGCCATTTCTCAAACAGCAGATTTTTCATCATACGACAAACCCATCCAAAGACACATAAGTAGAGCACCCAGACAAGTCAATGCTCTGCCCGCTCAGTTTCTCAGAGAAAAATTGTGGGTGAACTCATGAAAAGCATGTCATGATGATGGTGCCCCAACACGTCCCTTTAAAAGTTAAAATAGAAGACAACACCAAACATTCACCTTTTGAAAATCCTATGCTGTATAGGAGTCTACAAGGCCAGGCTCCCTCAGCAGAAGTACTCTAAGGCTAGTTTTGTAACTTCAATAGCTTTATGTTTCTCTCCCAAAATAAATAAATAAATAAATAGATAGATAGATAAGAGCCAGGCTGCGTACAAGTTAGAAGACAATGTTGGCCTGCTTCAGGAAATTTCTGACCAGCTGGCTTTATGACCAAGAATCTCTTTCTGTAAGTTTAAAGGAGATGCTCTGTATGTATTTCATTAGGTCTTGGACCTTACCAGGCATTTTGCAAATGTAATTTAAAAATCAATATTGGCTTTGGAATCATAAGACAATTAACATTAAATTGCTGAGTTATCCCTGTCTAGTTTTATACAAGATTGATCATTATAATTTTTTATGCTTAAATTAGTCAGAGCAAATTATTTTTTATTATAAGGAGCAATCCATATGCTTCATTCAACTTGCATCTCTAATATTCAAACAATGTACCTGCTGTTTGCTAAACCTAAAAATTAATGTATTTTCTGCATTTCTTTCAAGTTTGTGTCTCAAGAAAAATTATTATTTTTCAAACACTTCAATATGGGAATAGAACTCTACTGATCATAGAGAAGAATATTTTCCTTCTCTGTTTCCTTTAAGAAGGACTATTCTTTAGGAAAAAAAATCTTAACAATTACCTTGACAACCTAACATTGAAAAGAATTTATAATTTTAGTGTCATGTTAAGTTTACTTAATAGCTTGACAGGAAGAGAAGGAGACAGGGGATAAAAGTTAAAGACAAACCCCTTCTTTTCCTTTTAAAGTTTTTATAAGTTTTCTTTGCATCTTCCTTCATTTGGTGTTCTGTTTTCTAGGTGAGAATTGGAAAATTGACTTACTGAAAAGAAGTGTTTCAAATTAGGAGTTTCATTCAAAACTACATATTTTCCCTAAAAGCAATACCTAATGTTAATTTTGTTTCGATTTTCTTAATAAAAAATTCATTGAAAGTGATTCTATTAACACCTATGTTTGCCAAAAGTCAAACACCTTCCTGGAATACAGAATGAAAACTTTCAACCAAATTTTCTAATAACAGAGTGGAAAGACTGGGGCAAAAGATTCAAAAGAAATATTTATTTTG
Organism: Jacana jacana; assembly: GCA_013400555.1. Classification (NCBI taxonomy): domain Eukaryota; kingdom Metazoa; phylum Chordata; class Aves; order Charadriiformes; family Jacanidae; genus Jacana; species Jacana jacana. The sequence continues at coordinate 41,719 of VZTM01011319.1, forward strand.
CACACAGCAGACCAGGACTTCACAGATATTGAGTCCAAAATGGAAATTTCCACTTCAGCACAGGTAACTGCACTCCCATGAGTTTTTCCTTGCTCTGTTTAGGAATGACAGTGTTGAAGATGTCTCAGAATACCACCAGACTGCACAGAGCTCAGTCTAACACCTCCTGTCCTATTTTTATGGCTATTCTTCTAGTGCCAGCTATAGCAAATGCTGTTCTTGACTATATTTACATGTACAGTAACACCATCTTAAATTAAAGGTTAGTTAAATCCTTTCCTATACAAAAGATAGCCCTTTTCCCCTGAGTATTGAGAAGAGCATGAACTGAAGACTTTTAAAAATATATCCACCAAGAGTCTTTCTGCTCCTACAGCATACAGCACTGACTGCACACTGACAGCCTGGAATAGATATCCAAGACTTTCTACCTTCAACACCCTCCCTGTATTCAGTTCACTGATAGATTATCACCTACAGCACACAAATTCCTGGTCACCAAGTGAGTGGGCTGGATGGATGTGGAAGGAGAAGCTGGCAGAGTATGTAATCATCCAGAGCTGCAGCTCAGAAGATACTGCAAGGGAGCAGTCCTCAAATCTCCATGGAGTATCTAAGTATCCAGCACTCACTGCAGTTTAGGTAGAATTATCCTTTCTCAAGATTCGGTACTAGGGTAATTCTAAGGATCAGAAAACAAAGAACTTGCAACGGAAAAAGACGGAGCACATTCTAATATTTACGAATTATTAGCTGAGCAAAGCAACACTGCAAAGAACATAATACTGTACAGTTCTGAAATTGTTTTAATTGCAACTGTGATGACAACCCTGAGATCCCTTATGATTTTCTTTAGTAGGTAAGATCCACGAGAAATCAAAAGAACTGCTCATTTTGAACGGCAATCCCAAATTTTAGTGAGATTAAGGTACAAAATGGAAAGCTGTATCCCTGATTTTGAGTTCCATAGAGAGCTGAAGTATCTTCCAATTGCACCTGTAACTACAGATATGAATCATCTGATAAAAAGATATGAAATAGCTTTTAGCTTAAATTAATTCAATTTCCTTTCAATATATTAATTCTTCCATCGTCCCCAAATATCTCAGTTTCCACAATTACATCTCTCCACTTGGAAAGCTTGTTTTTGGTAAATTTAAGAGCTCCGACGAGGATATCAGATGTTGCTGTGCAGCTACTGCCAGACAACAGTCTCTATCCAAGCAGGCTGCCAGATAGCCTGAAATCCCAAGAAAATGGCCACTATAAATGTTTAAATAAATGGCAACTATAAATATTTAAATCAATTGTACATTGTATACAAATGAATCCAGCACTTCTGGTCTAATTTGGTCTATGTACAGCTGGTCTATGGATAATCTAGATGAACCAACCATTTTTATTGCACCTGCATCCACAGGTGATCTCAGTATATTCACATAGCACAGATATATATGTTCATATCTGAGAAATCTTTCCTACTGCTCCACTTCCTAGCCTACATCTCTGGTTTTGCCTTGCCTGGAAAAAAAATCTATAATAGAAATTCAGACATAATCAATAAAATATTAAAAAAAACCCAAACCAACCACACCTCCAAATATGAAAACGTTCACTTCTGGTTAGCATTAACACACTAGAAAATAAATACATGGATATTCTGTATTGCTACTGATATCAGCAACAGTGCCAATTTATATCAAATCACTACTGACCATAGTCTGCTTCAGAAAAAACCCAGCTGCATTGTATTAACTAAAAAGGCAATAGGATAGAGTTAGCTCTTAAGACTAGGGAGAGTTGACCAATATTTCTACAAAACAATCTTTTATAAAGCAGATACAGCATGACTAGTCTTACAGCAAGTTTTCTGCCAGGCTTTAAAGTATTCCATAACTTTGACAAAAAAGAACGAATTTTGGTAAATCACCCCCCCTTTTACTTTTATTAATAAAACTAGATAAC